>CM063725.1:15020456-15429972 GCA_032441825.1 Chaetogeoica ovagalla | reverse complement strand
AGTTATGACGTTTTGCAAATAAGGAGTGAGAACAACGTTATGGGCATTTCTTGTGGTCTAGTGGATCAGTGCGTTGCTTTGGAATCTACGGACCAGGGTTCGATGCCGTTTTCCGGAAGTGATTTTTTGCATTTTTTTTCGACTTTCTCCTTCATTAATAAACCAAATATGCCGATTCCAGTAACTCTAGGTGGTTCTCCATATCAAATCAGTGAATAATTTTAGTTTGAATTCGGTAGAAAAAAAAATTTTTTTTTGATAGTGGTGGGGTCAAATTTTTTTTATGACGGATTCCGATAGAATTCGGAACTAGTAACGTAATGCAGTTAACCCCGTCGATCAATTCGAAATAGTTCAGAAGTTATGACGTTTTGCAAATAAGGAGTGAGAACAACGATATGGGCATTTCTTGTAGTCTAGTGGATCAGTGCGTTGCTTTGGAATCTACGGACCAGGGTTCGATGCCGTGTTCCGGAAGTGATTTTTTGCATTTTTTTTCGACTTTTTCCTTCATTAATAAACCAAATATGCCCATTCCAGTAACTCTAGGTGGTTTTAGGGAAGCGTTCTTCACCAATTTTGTCATTGGAAGGTTACTGGAAACAAGAAAAATATTTACTCGGCAGAAAATTCCTACGGGGGTTTTCCCGATTTTACAACTAGGGAAGCGTTCGACACCAATTTAGTGTTAGTAGTGTTCTTGAAAGTATGATAAAAATTTGCTGGAAACAAGAAAAATATTTACTCGGCAGAAAATTCCTACGGGGGTTTTCCTGATTTTACACTAGGGAAGCGTTCGACACCAATTATGTCTTAGTAGAGTTTCTGAAAGTAAGAGTAAAATTTCCTCGGGAGAAAATTCCAACGGAAGTTTTCCTGATTAATCTCTAGGGAAGTATACGACACCAATTTTATCGTTGTGGAGTTACTGAAAGTAAATGAAAAATTTGCTCGGCAGAAAATTCCTTAGGAAATTTTCCCGACTTTACACTAAGGAAGTGTCCGACACTAATTTTGTCTTTGTAGTGTAACTGAAAGTATGAGAGGAACTTGCCAGATAAAAAATTTCTACGGAAGTTTTCCCGATTATTCACTAGGGAAGCGTTCTTCATCAATTTTGTCATTGGAAAGTTACTGGAAACAAGAAAAATATTTACTAGGCAGAAAATTCCTACGGGGGTTTTCCCGATTTTACACTCGGAAAGCGTTCGACACCAATTTAGTGTTTGTAGTGTCCTTGGAAGTATGATAAAAATTTGCTGGAAACAAGAAAAATATTTACTCGGCAGAAAATTCCTACGGGGGTTTTCCTGATTATTCTCTAGGGAAGAGTTCAACACCAATTTTTTCTTTGTAACGTTACTGGAAGTAGGAATAAAATTTACTCGGCAGAAAATTCCTAAAGGGATTATTTCCGATTTTACACTAAGGAAGTGTCCAACACTAATTTTGTCTTTGTAGTGTAACTGATAGTATGAGAGGAATTTGCGAGAAAAAAAATTTCTACGGAAGTTTTCCCGATTATTCACTAGGGAAGCGTACTTCACCAATTTTGTCATTGGAATGTTACTGGACACAAGAAAAATATTTACTCGGCAGAAAATTCCTACGGGGGTTTTCCTGATTTTACACTAGAGAAGCGTGCGGCACCAATTTTGTCTTTGTAGTGTTACAGAATGTATGAACAGAATTTGCCAGAAAAAAAATTTCTACAGAAGTTTTCCCAATTAATCTCTAGGGAAGTATACGACACTAATTTTGTCTTTGTAGAGTTACTGGAAGTAACAATTAAAAACTAACATTACAACGTAATGCAGTTAACTCCGTCAATCAATTCGAAATAGTTCAGAAGTTATATCGTTTTGCAAATAAGGAGTGAGAAGAACGACATGGGCATTTCTTGTAGTCTAGTGGATCAGTGCGTCGCTTTGGAATCTACGGACCAGTGTTCGATGCCGTGTTCCGGAAGTGATTTTTTGCATTTTTTTTCGACTTTTTCCTTCATTAATAAACCAAATATGCCCATTCCAGTAACTCTAGGTGGTTTTAGGGAAGCGTTCTTCACCAATTTTGTCATTGGAAAGTTACTGGAAACAAGAAAAATATTTACTCGGTAGAAAGTTCCTACGGGGGTTTTCCCGATTTTACACTAGGGAAGCGTTCGACACCAATTTAGTGTTTGTAGTGTTCTTGAAAGTATGATAAAAATTTGCTGGAAACAAGAAAAATATTTACTCGGCAGAAAATTCCTACGGGGGTTTTCCTGATTTTACACTAGGGAAGTGTTCGACACCAATTATGTCTTAGTAGAGTTTCTGAAAATAAGAGTAAAATTTCCTCGGGAGAAAATTCCAACGGAAGTTTTCCTGATTATTCTCTAGGGAAGAGTTCAACACCAATTTTTTCTTTGTAACGTTACTGGAAGTAGGAATAAAATTTACTCGGCAGAAAATTCCTAAGGGGATTTTTCCGATTTTACTCTAAGGAAGTGTCCAACACTAATTTTGTCTTTGTAGTGTAACTGATAGTATGAGAGGAATTTGCGAGAAAAAAAATTTCTACGGAAGTTTTCCCGATTATTCACTAGGGAAGCGTTCTTCATCAATTTTGTCATTGGAAAGTTACTGGAAACAAGAAAAATATTTACTCGGCAGAAAATTCCTACGGGGGTTTTCCCGATTTTACACTAGGGAAGCGTTCGACACCAATTTAGTGTTTGTAGTGTTCTTGAAAGTATGATAAAAATTTGCTGGAAACAAGAAAAATATTTACTCGGCAGAAAATTCCTACGGGGGTTTTCCTGATTTTACACTAGGGAAGCGTTCGACACCAATTATGTCTTAGTAGAGTTTCTGAAAGTAAGAGTAAAATTTCCTCGGGAGAAAATTCCAACGGAAGTTTTCCTGATTAATCTCTAGGGAAGTATACGACACCAATTTTATCGTTGTGGAGTTACTGAAAGTAAATGAAAAATTTGCTCGGCAGAAAATTCCTTAGGAAATTTTCCCGACTTTACACTAAGGAAGTGTCCGACACTAATTTTGTCTTTGTAGTGTAACTGAAAGTATGAGAGGAATTTGCCAGATAAAAAATTTCTACGGAAGTTTTCCCGATTATTCACTAGGGAAGCGTTCTTCATCAATTTTGTCATTGGAAAGTTACTGGAAACAAGAAAAATATTTACTCGGCAGAAAATTCCTACGGGGATTTTCCCGATTTTACACTAGAAGCGTTCGACACCAATTTAGTGTTTGTAGTGTCCTTGAAGTATGATAAAATTTGCTGGAAACAAGAAAATATTTACTCGATTATTCTCTAGGGAAGAGTTCAACACCAATTTTTTCTTTGTAACGTTACTGGAAGTAGGAATAAAATTTACTCGGCAGAAAATTCCTAAAGGGATTATTTCCGATTTTACACTAAGGAAGTGTCCAACACTAATTTTGTCTTTGTAGTGTAACTGATAGTATGAGAGGAATTTGCGAGAAAAAAAATTTCTAGAAGTTTTCCTGATTATTCACTAGGAAGCGTACTTCACCAATTTTGTCATTGAATGTTACTGGAAGTACAAGAAAAATATTTACTCGGCAGAAAATTCCTAGGGGTTTTCCTGATTTTACACTAGAGAAGCGTGCGGCACCAATTTTGTCTTTGTAGTGTTACAGAATGTATGAACAGAATTTGCCAGAAAAAAAATTTCTACAGAAGTTTTCCCAATTAATCTCTAGGGAAGTATACGACACTAATTTTGTCTTTGTAGAGTTACTGGAAGTAACAATTAAAAACTAACATTACAACGTAATGCAGTTAACTCCGTCAATCAATTCGAAATAGTTCAGAAGTTATATCGTTTTGCAAATAAGGAGTGAGAAGAACGACATGGGCATTTCTTGTAGTCTAGTGGATCAGTGCGTCGCTTTGGAATCTACGGACCAGTGTTCGATGCCGTGTTCCGGAAGTGATTTTTTGCATTTTTTTTCGACTTTTTCCTTCATTAATAAACCAAATATGCCCATTCCAGTAACTCTAGGTGGTTTTAGGGAAGCGTTCTTCACCAATTTTGTCATTGGAAAGTTACTGGAAACAAGAAAAATATTTACTCGGCAGAAAGTTCCTACGGGGGTTTTCCCGATTTTACACTAGGGAAGCGTTCGACACCAATTTAGTGTTTGTAGTGTTCTTGAAAGTATGATAAAAATTTGCTGGAAACAAGAAATATATTTACTCGGCAGAAAATTCCTACGGGGGTTTTCCTGATTTTACACTAGGGAAGTGTTCGACACCAATTATGTCTTAGTAGAGTTTCTGAAAGTAAGAGTAAAATTTCCTCGGGAGAAAATTCCAACGGAAGTTTTCCTGATTATTCTCTTGGGAAGAGTTCAACACCAATTTTTTCTTTGTAACGTTACTGGAAGTAGGAATAAAATTTACTCGGCAGAAAATTCCTAAGGGGATTTTTCCGATTTTACACTAAGGAAGTGTCCAACACTAATTTTGTCTTTGTAGTGTAACTGATAGTATGAGAGGAATTTGCGAGAAAAAAAATTTCTACGGAAGTTTTCCCGATTATTCACTAGGAAAGCGTTCTTCATCAATTTTGTCATTGGAAAGTTACTGGAAACAAGAAAAATATTTACTCGGCAGAATATTCCAATGGAGGTTTTCCCGATTTTACACTAGGGAAGCGTTCGACACCAATTTAGTGTTTGTAGTGTTCTTGTATGTATGATAAAAATTTGCTGGAAACAAGAAAAATATTTATTCGGCAGAAAATTCTTACGGGGGTTTTCTTGATTTTACACTAGGGAAGCGTTCGACACCAATTTTGTCTTTGTAGTATTACTGAAAGTATGAGAAGAATTTGCCAGAAAAAAATTTTCTACAGAAGTTTTCCCGATTAATCTCTAGGTAAGTATACGACACCAATTTTGTCTTTGTAGAGTTACTGGAAGTATGAGTAAAATTTCCTCGGGAGAAAATTCATACGGAGGTATTCCTGATTTAACACTAGGGAAACGTTCGACACCAATTTAATCGTTGTGGAGTTACTAAAAGTAAAAGAAATATTTGCTTGTCAGAAAATTACTTCTGAAGTATTTCCGATTATTCTCTATGGAAGTATTCGACAATAATTTTGTCTTTGTAGAGTTACTGGAAGTAAGAATAAAATTTGCTCGGCAGAAAATTCCAACGGAAGTTTTCCTGATTATTCTGTATGGAAGTATTCGACACTAATTTTGTCCTTGTAAAGTTACTGGAAGTAACAATTAAAAACTAACATTACAACGTAATGCAGTTAACCCCGTCAATCAATTCGAAATTGTTCAGAAGTTATATCGTTTTGCGAATAAGGAGTGAGAAGAACGACATGGGCATTTCTTGTAGTCTAGTGGATCAGTGCGTCGCTTTGGAATCTACGGACCAGTGTTCGTTGCCGTGTTCCGGAAGTGATTTTTTTCGCATTTTTTTTCGACTTTTACCTTCATTAATAAACCAAATATGCCCATTCCAGTAACTCTAGGTGGCTTTCCATATCAAATCAGTGAATAATTTTAGTTTGAATTCGGTAGAAAAAAAAAATTTTTATTGGTGGTGGGGGTCAAATTTTTTTTATGACGGATTCCGATAGAATTCGGTACTAGTAACGTAATGCAGTTAACCCCGTCGATCAATTCGAAATAGTTCAGAAATTATGACGTTTTGCAAATAAGGAGTGAGAACAACGATATGGGTATTTCTTGTATTCTAGTGGATCAGTGCGTCGCTATGGAATCTACGGACCAGTGTTCGATGCCGTGTACCGGAAGTGATTTTTTGCATTTTTTTTTCGACTTTTTCCTTCATTAATAAACCAAATATGCCCATTCCAGTAACTCTAGGTGGTTTTAAGGAAGCGTTCTTCACCAATTTTTTCATTGGAAAGTTACTGGAAACAAGAAAAATATTTACTCGGCAGAAAATTCCTACGGGGGTTTTCCTGATTTTACACAAGGGAAGCGTTCGACACCAATTATGTCTTAGTAGAGTTTCTGAAAGTAAGAGTAAAATTTCCTCGAGAGAAAATTCCAACGGAAGTTTTCCTGATTATTCTCTAGGGAAGAGTCCTACACCAATTTTTTCTTTGTAAAGTTACTGGAAGTAGGAATAAAATTTACTCGGCAGAAAATTACTTCTGAAGTATTTCCGATTATTCTCTAGGGAAGTATTCGACACTAATTTTGTCTTTGTAGAGTTACTGGAAGTAAGAATAAAATTTGCTCGGCAGAAAATTCCAACGGAAGTTTTCCTGATTATTCTGTATGGAAGTATTCGACACTAATTTTGTCTTTGTAGAGTTACTGGAAGTAAGAATAAAATTTGCTCGGCAGAAAATTCCTTAGGAAATTTTCCCGATTTTACACTAAGGAAGTGTCCGACACTAATTTTGTCTTTGTAGTGTAACTGAAAGTATGAGAGGAACTTGCCAGATAAAAAATTTCTACGGAAGTTTTCCCGATTATTCACTAGGGAAGCGTTCTTCATCAATTTTGTCATTGGAAAGTTACTGGAAACAAGAAAAATATTTACTAGGCAGAAAATTCCTACGGGGGTTTTTCCGATTTTACACTCGGAAAGCGTTCGACACCAATTTAGTGTTTGTAGTGTTCTTGGAAGTATGATAAAAATTAGCTGGAAACACGAGAAATATTTACTCGGCAGAAAATTCCTACGGGGGTTTTCCTGATTTTACACTAGGGAAGCGTTCGACACCAATTATGTCTTAGTAGAGTTACTGGAAGTAAGAGTAAAATTTGCTCGGGAGAAAATTCCAACGGAAGTTTTCCTGATTATTCTCTAGGGAAGAGTTCAACACCAATTTTTTCTTTGTAACGTTACTGGAAGTAGGAATAAAATTTACTCGGCAGAAAATTCCTAAAGGGATTATTTCCGATTTTACACTAAGAAGTGTAACACACTAATTTTGTCTTTGTAGTGTAACTGATAGTATGAGAGGAATTTGCGAAAAAAAAAATTTCTACGGAAGTTTTCCCGATTATTCACTAGGGAAGCGTTCTTCATCAATTTTGTCATTGGAAATTTACTGGAAACAAGAAAAATATTTACTCGGCAGAATATTCCAATGGTGGTTTTCCCGATTTTACAATAGGAAAGCGTTCGACACCAATTTAGTGATTGTAGTGTTCTTGGATGTATGATACAAATTTGCTGGAAACAAGAAAAATATTTACTCGGCAGAAAATTCCTACGGGGGTTTTCTTGATTTTACACTAGGGAAGTGTTCGACACCAATTTTGTCTTTGTAGTGTTACTGAAAGTATGAGAAGAATTTGCCAGAAAAAAAATTTTTACAGAAGTTTTCCCGATTAATCTCTAGGGAAGTGTACGACACCAATTTTGTCTTTGTAGAGTTACTGGAAATAAGAGTAAAATTTCCTCGGGAGAAAATTCATACAGAGGTTTTCCTGATTTTACACTAGGGAAGGGTTCGACACCAATTTAATCGTTGTGGAGTTACTAAAAGTAAAAGAAAAATTTGCTTGTCAGAAAATTACTTCTGAAGTATTTCCGATTATTCTCTAGGGAAGTATTCGACACTAATTTTGCCTTTGTAGAGTTACTGGAAGTAAGAATAAAATTTGCTCGGCAGAAAATTCCAACAGAAGTTTTCCTGATTATTCTGTATGGAAGTATTCGACACTAATTTTGTCCTTGTAAAGTTACTGGAAGTAACAATTAAAAACTAACATTACAACGTAATGCAGTTAACCTCGTCAATCAATTCGAAATTATTCAGAAGTTATATCGTTTTGCGAATAAAGAGTGAGAAGAACGACATGGGCATTTCTTGTAGTCTAGTGGATCAGTGCGTCGCTTTGGAATCTACGGACCAGTGTTCGATGCCGTGTTCCGGAAGTGATATTTTTCGCATTTTTTTTCGACTTTTACCTTCATTAATAAACCAAATATGCCCATTCCAGTAACTCTAGGTGGCTTTCCATATCAAATCAGTGAATAATTTTAGTTTGAATTCGGTAGAAAAAAAAAATTTTTATTGGTGGTGGGGGTCAAATTTTTTTTATGACGGATTCCGATAGAATTCGGTACTAGTAACGTAATGCAGTTAACCCCGTCGATCAATTCGAAATAGTTCAGAAGTTATGACGTTTTGCAAATAAGGAGTGAGAAGAACGACATGTGCATTTCTTGTAGTCTAGTGGATCAGTGCGTCGCTTTGGAATCTACGGACCAGTGTTCGATGCCGTGTACCGGAAGTGATTTTTTGCATTTTTTTTTCGACTTTTTCCTTCATTAATAAACCAAATATGCCCATTCCAGTAACTCTAGGTGGTTTTAGGGAAGCGTTCTTCACCAATTTTGTCATTGGAAAGTTACTGGAAACAAGAAAAATATTTACTCGGCAGAAAGTTCCTACGGGGGTTTTCCCGATTTTACACTAGGGAAGCGTTCGACACCAATTTAGTGTTTGTAGTGTTCTTGGAAGTATGATAAAAATTTGCTGGAAACAAGAAAAATATTTACTCGGCAGAAATTCCCGGGGTTTTCCTGATTTTACACTAGGGAAGCGTTCGACACCAATTATGTCTTAGTAGAGTTTCTGAAAGTAAAAGTAAAATTTCCTCGAGAGAAAATTCCTACGGAAGTTTTCCTGATTATTCTCTAAGGAAGAGTCCTACACCAATTTTTTCTTTGTAAAGTTACTGGAAGTAGGAATAAAATTTACTCGGCAGAAAATTCCTAAGGGGATTTTCCCGATTTTACACTAAGGAAGTGTCCGACACCAATTTTGTCTTTGTAGTGTTACTGAAAGTATGAGAAGAATTTGCCAGAAAAAAAATTTCTACGGAAGTTTTCCCGATTATTCACTAGGGAAGCGTACTTCACCAATTTTGTCATTGGAATGTTACTGGAACCAAGAAAAATATTTACTCGGCAGAAAATTCCTACGGGGGTTTTCTTGATTTTACACTAGGGGAGCGTTCGACACCAATTTTGTCTTTGTTGTGTTACTGAAAGTATGAGAAGAATTTGCCAGAAAAAAATTTTCTACAGAAGTTTTCCAGATTAATCTCTAGGGAAGTATACGACACCAATTTTGTCTTTGTAGAGTTACTGGAAGTATGAGTAAAATTTCCTCGGGAGAAAATTCATACGGAGGTATTCCTGATTTAACACTAGGGAAACGTTCGACACCAATTTAATCGTTGTGGAGTTACTAAAAGTAAAAGAAATATTTGCTTGTCAGAAAATTACTTCTGAAGTATTTCCGATTATTCTCTATGGAAGTATTCGACAATAATTTTGTCTTTGTAGAGTTACTGGAAGTAAGAATAAAATTTGCTCGGCCTAAAATTCCAACGGAAGTTTTCCTGATTATTCTCTAAGGAAGAGTTCTAGACCAATTTTGTCCTTGTAAAGTTACTGGAAGTAGGAATAAAATTTACTCGGCAGAAAATTCCTAAGGGGATTTTCCCGATTTTACACTAAGGAAGTGTCCGACACTAATTTTGTCTTTGTAGTGTAACTGAAAGTATGAGAGGAATTTGCCAGATAAAAAATTTCTACGGAAATTTTCCCGATTATTCACTAGGGAAGCGTTCTTCATCAATTTTGTCATTGGAAAGTTACTGGAAACAAGAAAAATATTTACTCGGCAGAAAATTCCTACGGGGGTTTTCCCGATTTTACACTAGGGAAGCGTTCGACACCAATTTAGTGTTTGTAGTGTTCTTGGAAGTATGATAAAAATTTGCTGGAAACAAGAAAAATATTTACTCGGCAGAAAATTCCTACGGGGGTTTTCCTGATTTTACACTAGGGAAGCGTTCGACACCAATTATGTCTTAGTAGAGTTACTGAAAGTAAGAGTAAAATTTCCTCGGGAGAAAATTCCAACGGAAGTTTTCCTGATTATTCTCTAGGGAAGAGTTCAACACCAATTTTTTCTTTGTAACGTTACTGGAAGTAGGAATAAAATTTACTCGGCAGAAAATTCCTAAGGGGATTTTTCCGATTTTACACTAGGGAAGCGTTCGACACCAATTTAGTGTTTGTAGTGTTCTTGAAAGTATGATAAAAATTTGCTGGAAACAAGAAAAATATTTACTCGGCAGAAAATTCCTACGGGGGTTTTCCTGATTTTACACTAGGGAAGCGTTCTTCATCAATTTTGTCATTGGAAAGTTACTGGAAACAAGAAAAATATTTACTCGGCAGAAAATTCATACGGAGGTTTTCCTGATTTTACACTAGGGAAGCGTTCGACACCAATTTTATCGTTGTGGAGTTACTAAAAGTAAAAGAAAAATTTGCTTGTCAGAAAATTACTTCTGAAGTATTTCCGATTAATCTCTAGGGATGTATACGACCCCAGTGTGAGCGTTGTGGAGTTACTAAAAGTAACAAAATATTTTTGAACGCGAGGCCTTTTTACGAAAATACGGAGTAGTAAAGCCAGATGACAACATTGGAAAATTAAGACGACTCGACCTATCTACCGACGCTGAACGCCGCAGTAGAAAATAATTTTAATGACATCGGCTCAGTTTTCGACGTCAACCCCTTGTAGAGTCAACACCAACGGGACAAACGGCGAGAAATATTCTCAGCAACTACGAACGCCGCAGCCCGTATACGAGTATATGTAATGACTACGGGTAAATTTAGATGACTCCGTGTCCAACGCATACAGTATACGGCGACTACTCGTACGTCGTTCAGTGTCGTCGTAGCCACCGACCGTGTTCGGATGCGGACGGAGCACGACCCGTGGGATGGCGACCGACTGGTTTCGATCGTCGTCGCCCGTGTCGATCATGCTTTCAATGCGGTCGTTGAACCGGCGTACCGGCTGAACACCGTTCCGCGTGAAACTAGTGATCCGGACGGAGCGCGGCCCGTGGAACAGCTACTAACGCTTTTCGATCGTCGTCGCCCGTGTCGATGATGCTTTCAAAGCGGTCGTTGAACCGGCGTACCGGCTGAACAACGTTCCGCGTGAAACTAGTGATCCGGACGGAGCGCGGCCCGTGGAACGGCTACCAACGCTTTTCGAACGCCATCGCCCGTGTCGATGATGCTTTCAATGCGGTCATTGAACCGGCGTACCGGCTGAACACCGTTCCGCGTGAAACTAGTTATCCGGACGGAGAACGACCCGTGGGACGGCTACCGACTTGTTTCGATCGTCGTCGCCCGTGTCGATGATGCTTTCAATGCGGTCGTTGAACCGGCGTACCGGCTGAACAACGTTCCGCGTGAAACTAGATATCCGGACGGAGCGGGGCCGTGGAACTGCTACCAACGCTTTTCGATCGCCGTCGCCCGTGTCGATGATGCTTTCAATGCGGTCGTTGAACCGGCGTAATGGCTGAACACCGGTCCGCGTGAAACTAGTCAGCGGATATTCACTGACCGTCTGTATATTCATTCGTATTCTAGCCTTCTAACGAACAAAAAAAAGTGGAATTTTAAACCTCGTAAGCGTTGCAGCATGAATATAATGTTAGTGACTACGGGTAAATTTTCGATGTCGGCCCCGTGTGCCGCCAACGCAAACACGGTAAACGGCGACTAATCGTATGTTATTCCACGTCGTTGCAGCCACCGAACGTGATCGGATCCGGACGGAGGACGGCGCGTTGAACGGTCGTTATTGCGGCACACATCGTCGAGCGGGCGGCTTATAGCAATACACCCGTGCGACGACGCGACTCTAAGAGTCACTGAACTGGCCATCTGCGCGCTAGACCCATCGTACACCGACCTTGTCGCTTATGCAGAACGTGTGCGCCGCGCACAAAATATTTTTGTACGCGACGCCTTTTTACGAATATACGGAATAGTAAAGCCAGATGACAAACATTGAAAAATTAAGACGACTCTACCTATCTATCGACGCTGAATGCCGCAGTGGGAAATAATTTTAATGACAACGGGTCAATTTTCGACGTCGGTCCCATGTAGAGTCAACAACAACGGGACAAACGGCGAGAAATATTCTCGGCAACTACGAACGCCGCAGCCGGTTTACGAGTATAATAGTAATGACTACGGGCAAATTTTAGATGACGGCCCCGTTTGCGGCTAGCGCAAACACGGTATACGGCGACTACTCGTGCGTCGTTCAGCGTCGTCGTAGCCACCGACCGTGTTCGGATGCGGACGGAGCACGACCCGTGGTACCGCTACCGACTCGTTTCGATCGTCGTCGCCCGTGTCGATGATGCTTTCAATGCGGTCGTTGAACCGGCGTACCGTCTGAACACCGGTCCGCGTGAAACTCGTCCGCGGCCGCGGTCGCTCTATAGACCGACGGTCTGTATATTCACTCGTGTTCTAGCCTTCTAACAAACAAAAAAAATTGTTAATTTAAAACCTTGCAAACGTTGCTGCAGGAAAACAAGTATAATATTAGAGACTACTACGGGTAAATTTAAGATGACGGCAAACACGGTAAACGGCGACTACTCGTATGTTATTCCACGTCGTTGCAGCCACCGAACGTGATCGGATCCGGACGGAGGACGGCGCGTTGAACGGTCGTTATTGCGGCACATCGTCGGGCAGCAATACACCCGTGCGACGACGCGGGACTCTAAGAGTCACTGGAACTTTGCCATCTACGCGCTAGACCGATCGTAACCGACCTTGTCGCGCACAAGATATTTTGTACGCGACGCCTTTTACGAATATACAAAAAAGGAAAGCGTTCCACACCAATTTTATCGTTGTGGAGTTACTGAAAGTAAAAGAAAAATTTGCTCGACAGAAAATTATTACGGAAGGTTTCCTGATTTAACACTAGGGAAGCGTTCGATACTAATTATGTCTTAGTAGAGTTATGGGATGTAAGAAAAAAATTTGCTCGGCAGAAAATTCCTACGGATGGATTTCCGATATTACAATAGGGAAGCGTTCGACACAAATTTTGTTTTGTAGTGTTACTGGATGTAAGAGAAGAATTTGCAAGATAAAAAATTCCTGCGGTGGGATTTCCGATTTTACACTAGGAAAGGGTTCGACACCAATTTTGTCTTTGTGGAGTTTCAGGAAGTAAGAAAAAAATTTGCTCGGCAGAAAATTCCTATGGAGGGGTTTCCGACATTAAAGTAGAAAAGCGTTCGACACCAATTTTTTCTTTGTAGTGTAACTAGAAAAAAAAGAAAAATTTGCCAGATTAAATTATTCCTACGGAGGATTTGCCGATTTTACACTAGAAAAGCATTCGACACCAATTTTGTCTTTGTAGTGCTACCGAAAGTAATGAGAAGAATTTTCCATATAAAAAATTCTTATGGTGGGTTTGCGATTTCACACTAAGAAAGCGTTCGACACCAATTTTATCGTTGTGGAGTTACTGAAAGTAAAAGAAAAGCTTGCTTGACAGAAATTTACTACAGAGGGTTTCCTGATTTTACACTAGGGAAGCGTTCAACACTAATTATGTCTTTGTAGAGGGAAGTAAGAAAAACATTTGCTCGGCAGAAAATTCCTACGGAGGGATTTCCGATATTACAATAGGGAAGCGTTCGACACAAATTTTGTGTTTGTGGAGTTACGGGAAGTAAGAGAAGAATTGGCCAGATAAAAAATTCCTTCAAAGGGTTACCCGATTTTACACTAGGAAAGCGTTCGACACAAGTACTGTCTTTGTAGTATTATTGGAAGTATGTGAGGAATTTGCCAGATAAAAAATTTGTACGTAGGGTATGCCAATTTTACACTGGAGATGTATTTGCCACCAATTTTGTGTTTGTAGTGTTACTGAAAGTAATGAGAAGAATTTGCCAGAAAAAAAATTTCTACAGAAGATTTCCCGATTATTCTCTAGGGAAGTATACGACACCAATTTTGTCATTGTAGTGTTACTGGAAGTATGAGTAAAATTTGCTCAGCAGAAAATTCCTACGGAGGTTTTCCTGATTTTACACTAGGGAAGCGTTCGACACCAATTTTGTCTTTGTAGTGTTATTGAAAGTATGAGAAGAATTTGCCAGATAAAAAATTCCTTTGGTGTCTTTGCCGATTTTACACTAGGTAAGCGTTCGACACTAATTTTATCGTTTTGGAGTTACTAAAAGTAAAAGAAAAATTAGCTTGTCAGAAAATTACTACTGAAGTATTCCCGATTATTCTCTAAGGAAGAATTCGACACCAATTTTGTCTTTTTAGAGTTACTGGAAGTAAGAATAAAATTTGCTCGGCAGAAAATTCCAACAGGGGTTTTCCTGATTTTACACTAGGGAAGCGTTCGACACCAGTTTTGTCTTTGTGGAGTTACGGGAAGTAAGAATAAAATTTGCTCGACAGAAAATTCCTATAGGGGTTTTCTTGATTTTACACTAGGGAAGCGTTCGACACCAATTTTGTCTTTGTAGTGTTACTGAAAGTATGAGAAGAATTTGCCAGAAAAAAAATGTTTACAGAATTATTTCCGATTATTCTCTAGGGAAGTATTCGACACTAATTTTGTCCTTGTAGAGTTACTGGAAGTAAGAATAAAATTTGCTCGGCAGAAAATTCCAACGGAAGTTTTCCTGATTATTCTCTATGGAAGTATTCGACACTAATTTTGTCTTTGTAGAGTTACTGGAAGTAAGAATAAAATTTGCTCGGCAGAAATTTCCAACGGAAGTTTTCCTAATTATTCTCTAGGGAAGCGTTCTACACCAATTTTTTCTTTGTAAAGTTACTGGAAGTAGGAATAAAATTTACTCGGCAGAAAATTCCTAAGGGGATTTTCCCGATTTTACACTAAGGAAGTGTCCGAAGCTAATTTTGTCTTTGTAGGGTAACTGAAAGTATGAGAGGAATTTGCCAGATAAAAATTTCTACGGAAGTTTTCCCGATTATTCACTATGGAAGCGTACTTCACCAATTTTGTCATTGGAAATTTACTGGAAACAAGAAAAATATTTACTCGGCAGAAAATTCCTACGGGGGTTTTCCCGATTTTACTCTAGGGAAGCGTTCGACACCAATTTAGTGTGTGTAGTGTTCTTGGAAGTATGATAAAAATTTGCTGGAAACAAGAAAAATATTTACTCGGCAGAAAATTCCTACGGGGGATTTCCTGATTTTACACTAGGGAAGCGTTCTTCATCAATTTTGTCATTGGAAAGTTACTGGAAACAAGAAGAATATTTACTCGGCAGAAAATTCCTACGGGGGTTTTCCTGATTTTACACTAGGGAAGCGTTCGACACCAATTTTATCGTTGTGGAGTTACTGAAAGTAAAAGAAAAATTTGCTTGTCAGAAAATTTCTACGGAAGTATTTCCGATTAATCTCTAGGGAAGTATACGACACCAATTTTATCGTTGTGGAGTTACTAAAAGTAACAAAATATTTTTGAACGCGAGGCCTTTTTACGAAAATACGGAGTAGTAAAGCCAGATGACAACATTGGAAAATTAAGACGACTCGACCTATCTACCGACGCTGAACGCCGCAGTAGAAAATAATTTTAATGACATCGGCTCAGTTTTCGACGTCAACCCCTTGTAGAGTCAACACCAACGGGACAAACGGCGAGAAATATTCTCAGCAACTACGAACGCCGCAGCCCGTATACGAGTATATAAGTAATGACTACGGGTAAATTTTAGATGACTGCCCCGTGTGCGGCCAACGCATACACGGTATACGGCGACTACTCGTACGTCGTTCAGTGTCGTCGTAGCCACCGACCGTGTTCGGATGCGGACGGAGCACGACCCGTGGGACGGCGACCGACTGGTTTCGATCGTCGTCGCCCGTGTCGATCATGCTTTCAATGCGGTCGTTGAACCGGCGTACCGGCTGAACACCGTTCCGCGTGAAACTAGTGATCCGGACGGAGCGCGGCCCGTGGAACAGCTACTAACGCTTTTCGATCGTCGTCGCCCGTGTCGATGATGCTTTCAAAGCGGTCGTTGAACCGGCGTACCGGCTGAACAACGTTCCGCGTGAAACTAGTGATCCGGACGGAGCGCGGCCCGTGGAACGGCTACCAACGCTTTTCGAACGCCATCGCCCGTGTCGATGATGCTTTCAATGCGGTCATTGAACCGGCGTACCGGCTGAACACCGTTCCGCGTGAAACTAGTTATCCGGACGGAGAACGACCCGTGGGACGGCTACCGACTTGTTTCGATCGTCGTCGCCCGTGTCGATGATGCTTTCAATGCGGTCGTTGAACCGGCGTACCGGCTGAACAACGTTCCGCGTGAAACTAGATATCCGGACGGAGCGGGGCCGTGGAACTGCTACCAACGCTTTTCGATCGCCGTCGCCCGTGTCGATGATGCTTTCAATGCGGTCGTTGAACCGGCGTACCGGCTGAACACCGGTCCGCGTGAAACTAGTCAGCGGCCGCGGTCGCACTACAGACCGACCGTCTGTATATTCATTCGTATTCTAGCCTTCTAACGAACAAAAAAAAGTGGAATTTTAAACCTCGTAAGCGTTGCAGCATGAATATAATGTTAGTGACTACGGGTAAATTTTCGATGTCGGCCCCGTGTGCCGCCAACGCAAACACGGTAAACGGCGACTAATCGTATGTTATTCCACGTCGTTGCAGCCACCGAACGTGATCGGATCCGGACGGAGGACGGCGCGTTGAACGGTCGTTATTGCGGCACACATCGTCGAGCGGGCAGCTTATAGCAATACACCCGTGCGACGACGCGGGACTCTAAGAGTCACTGGAACTTGGCCATCTGCGCGCTAGACCCATCGTACACCGACCTTGTCGCTTCTGCAGAACGTGTGCGCCGCGCACAAAATATTTTTGTACGCGACGCCTTTTTACGAATATACGGAATAGTAAAGCCAGATGACAAACATTGAAAAATTAAGACGACTCTACCTATCTATCGACGCTGAATGCCGCAGTGGGAAATAATTTTAATGACAACGGGTCAGTTTTCGACGTCGGCCCCTTGTAGCATCAACACCAACGGGACAAACGGCGAGAAATATTCTCGGCAACTACGAACGCCGCAGCCGGTTTACGAGTATAATAGTAATGACTACGGGCAAATTTTAGATGACGGCCCCGTTTGCGGCTAGCGCAAACACGGTATACGGCGACTACTCGTGCGTCGTTCAGCGTCGTCGTAGCCACCGACCGTGTTCGGATGCGGACGGAGCACGACCCGTGGTACCGCTACCGACTCGTTTCGATCGTCGTCGCCCGTGTCGATGATGCTTTCAATGCGGTCGTTGAACCGGCGTACCGTCTGAACACCGGTCCGCGTGAAACTCGTCCGCGGCCGCGGTCGCTCTATAGACCGACGGTCTGTATATTCACTCGTGTTCTAGCCTTCTAACAAACAAAAAAAATTGTTAATTTAAAACCTTGCAAACGTTGCTGCAGGAAAACAAGTATAATATTAGAGACTACTACGGGTAAATTTAAGATGACGGCCCCGTGTGCGGCCAACGCAAACACGGTAAACGGCGACTACTCGTATGTTATTCCACGTCGTTGCAGCCACCGAACGTGATCGGATCCGGACGGAGGACGGCGCGTTGAACGGTCGTTATTGCGGCACACATCGTCGGGCGGGCAGCTTATAGCAATACACCCGTGCGACGACGCGGGACTCTAAGAGTCACTGGAACTTTGCCATCTACGCGCTAGACCGATCGTACACCGACCTTGTCGCTTCTGCAGAACGTGTGCGCCGCGCACAAGATATTTTTGTACGCGACGCCTTTTTACGAATATACGGAGTAGTAAAGCCAGATGACAAACATTGAAAAATTAAGACGCCTCGACCTATCTATCGACGCTGAACGCCGCAGTGGGAAAATAATTTTAATGACAACGGGTCAGTTTTCGACGTCGGCCCCTTGTAGCATCAACACCAACGGGACAAACGGCGAGAAATATTCTCGGCAACTACGAACGCCGCAGCCGGTTTACGAGTATAATAGTAATGACTACGGGCAAATTTTAGATGACGGCCCCGTTTGCGGCTAGCGCAAACACGGTATACGGCGACTACTCGTGCGTCGTTCAGCGTCGTCGTAGCCACCGACCGTGTTCGGATCCGGACGGAGCACGACCCGTGGGACGGCTACCGACTCGTTTCGATCGTCGTCGCCCGTGTCGATGATGCTTTCAATGCGGTCGTTGAACCGGCTGAACACCGGTCCCCGTGACACTCGTCAGCGGCCGCGCTACAGACCAGCGGTCTGTATATTCATTCGTGTTCTAGCCTTCTAACGAACAAAAATTTGCGTTTTTATACTTTACTTAATATACTCATATTTAAATGTTATATACGTTTTCATAATATATATATATAATAAAATTGTATAATTCTTATTATATATATATTAAAATTAAATAACTTTTTATATTATATATATAAATATATATGATTCATATATATATATATATATATAAACTATTTATATAATATTATATATATTATTTATTTATTTATTAATATATATATTTAATATAGGTGCATTGAACATTAACTGAAATTGGGCACCGCTTTCGTGTCTTACCTAACATAACTACCTAACAAATTCGCTCACGTGTAACGTAACACGAAAAAATTATATATTATTTTAGACACAATTGTAAAATAAAATACCAGTATAGAAAAATCAATTGGAAATTTTGTTATCTAAATATTAAAAAAAATTTAGATATAGTTAATAATTGTTCGAGGACAAAAAGTTTAACGTGATGCCCCATGTTGAGCCAACACCAACGGGGCAAACGGCGAGAAATATACTCGGCAACGACGAACGCTGCAGCCGGTTTACGAGTATAATAATAATGACTACGGGTAAATTTTAGATGACGGCCCCGTGTGCGGCCAGTGCAAACACGGTATACGGCGACTGCTCGTACGTCATTCAGCGTCGTCGTAGCCACCGACCGTGTTCGGATTCGGACGGAACTAAGGAGAGAATTTGCTCGACATAAAATTCCTACAGAAAGTTTCCTGCTTTTACAACAGAGAAGCGTTCCACACCAATTTTGTCTTTGTAGTGTTACTGGAAGTTTGAGTAGAATTTGCCAGATATAAAATTCCTATGGTGGGTTTGCCAATTTTACACTAGGAAAGCGTTCCACACCAATTTTATCGTTGTGGAGTTACTGAAAGTAAAAGAAAAATTTGCTCGACAGAAAATTATTACGGAAGGTTTCCTGATTTAACACTAGGGAAGCGTTCGATACTAATTATGTCTTAGTAGAGTTATGGGATGTAAGAAAAAAATTTGCTCGGCAGAAAATTCCTACGGATGGATTTCCGATATTACAATAGGGAAGCGTTCGACACAAATTTTGTTTTGTAGTGTTACTGGATGTAAGAGAAGAATTTGCAAGATAAAAAATTCCTGCGGTGGGATTTCCGATTTTACACTAGGAAAGGGTTCGACACCAATTTTGTCTTTGTGGAGTTTCAGGAAGTAAGAAAAAAATTTGCTCGGCAGAAAATTCCTATGGAGGGGTTTCCAACATTAAAGTAGAAAAGCGTTCGACACCAATTTTTTCTTTGTAGTGTAACTAGAAAAAAAAGAAAAATTTGCCAGATTAAATTATTCCTACGGAGGATTTGCCGATTTTACACTAGAAAAGCATTCGACACCAATTTTGTCTTTGTAGTGCTACCGAAAGTAATGAGAAGAATTTTTCATATAAAAAATTCTTATGGTGGGTTTGCGATTTCACACTAAGAAAGCGTTCGACACCAATTTTATCGTTGTGGAGTTACTGAAAGTAAAAGAAAAGCTTGCTTGACAGAAATTTACTACAGAGGGTTTCCTGATTTTACACTAGGGAAGCGTTCAACACTAATTATGTCTTTGTAGAGGGAAGTAAGAAAAACATTTGCTCGGCAGAAAATTCCTACGGAGGGATTTCCGATATTACAATAGGGAAGCGTTCGACACAAATTTTGTGTTTGTGGAGTTACGGGAAGTAAGAGAAGAATTGGCCAGATAAAAAATTCCTTCAAAGGGTTACCCGATTTTACACTAGGAAAGCGTTCGACACAAGTACTGTCTTTGTAGTATTATTGGAAGTATGTGAGGAATTTGCCAGATAAAAAATTTGTACGTAGGGTATGCCAATTTTACACTGGAGATGTATTTGCCACCAATTTTGTGTTTGTAGTGTTACTGAAAGTAATGAGAAGAATTTGCCAGAAAAAAAATTTCTACAGAAGATTTCCCGATTATTCTCTAGGGAAGTATACGACACCAATTTTGTCATTGTAGTGTTACTGGAAGTATGAGTAAAATTTGCTCAGCAGAAAATTCCTACGGAGGTTTTCCTGATTTTACACTAGGGAAGCGTTCGACACCAATTTTGTCTTTGTAGTGTTATTGAAAGTATGAGAAGAATTTGCCAGATAAAAAATTCCTTTGGTGTCTTTGCCGATTTTACACTAGGTAAGCGTTCGACACTAATTTTATCGTTTTGGAGTTACTAAAAGTAAAAGAAAAATTAGCTTGTCAGAAAATTACTACTGAAGTATTCCCGATTATTCTCTAAGGAAGAATTCGACACCAATTTTGTCTTTTTAGAGTTACTGGAAGTAAGAATAAAATTTGCTCGGCAGAAAATTCCAACAGGGGTTTTCCTGATTTTACACTAGGGAAGCGTTCGACACCAGTTTTGTCTTTGTGGAGTTACGGGAAGTAAGAATAAAATTTGCTCGACAGAAAATTCCTACAGGGGTTTTCTTGATTTTACACTAGGGAAGCGTTCGACACCAATTTTGTCGTTGTAGTGTTACAAGAAATAAGAGAAGAATTTGCTCGACAGAATTTCCTACAGAGGGCTCCCCGATTTTATAGTAAGGAAGAGATCGACACTAATTTTTTTCTTTGTAGTGTTACTAAAAGTAATGAGAAGAAATTGCCAGATAATAAATTTCTACCGAAGTTTTCCAGATACTTCTCTAGGGAAGCATTCGACACCAATTTTGTCTTTGTAGAGTTACTGGAATTATGATATGGATTTGCCAGATAAAAAATACCTACATGGGGTTTGCTGATTTCACACTAGCAAAGCGTTCGACACCAATTTTATCGTTGTAGTGTTACTGGAAGTAAGAGAAGAAATGGCCAGATAAAGAATTCCTTCAAAGGGTTACCCGATTTTACACTAGGGAAGCGTTTGACACTAATTATGTCATTGTAGAGTTACGGGAAGTATGAAAAAAATATCGCGACGGAGATCGTACTCCACGGACGACGAAAACGGGAAAATAGCGACGTACCGCACAAAAAAAAAATAATACGTCGTTCGATAAGAATAATCGCAAGTTAGCAGGGGGGGGGGTGTAGACATTCTCGAAAGTTCTATGCGCGGCGCGCGCTCCGACGGACCG
This sequence comes from Chaetogeoica ovagalla, assembly GCA_032441825.1. Lineage (NCBI taxonomy): Eukaryota > Metazoa > Arthropoda > Insecta > Hemiptera > Aphididae > Chaetogeoica > Chaetogeoica ovagalla. The sequence continues at coordinate 15,408,601 of CM063725.1, read as the reverse complement.
GTTGCCACTTGGTTTGGCCTGAATGGCGCGATCGTTCAAATAGTTGAGTTGCGTGAGCAGTCTAATTTTTATATATTAATATTTTTATTCATATACTTGGTTTATTTAATATTATTTTTTTGTTAATTTATTTATTTAAAATTGTGAATGTTTACTTATCTAATATATCAAATTTATTATACCAAAAGAGTTCATTTACTAATAATAATTTATTTTATATCTTTTATTCTTTGACCAAAAAGATTGTAATACATCATATAAAGTATATTTGACACGCATTTATTATTTGGTGTTCAAGTGCGCGTAATACTGCCTTATAATTACCAATAGTAATTGTAAACGCGCGTTTAACGCTCTTCATGTAAACCTAGCCTAAAAATCGCCCGCCACGATCAATATGTCATCAAGCTCCAATTGGTTGCGAATTGAATGGTTAGGTTAGTTTCCACAAAGAAAAGTTTCGAAGTCCTGGACGGTGCAGTTTGGAGTACAATAGCAGCTGTAGAGCAGAAAGTTTTCTATTCTGGCCCAAGTGAACCCCGCTCCTGCACCTTTACTTCTAATGGTAACGCGATCAGATATAGATATGGCACATTTACCATCGGAGCTTGCAACCCAATACTGATCATCCCCATGGCTATGATGGTAGTCGCCAACGATGACGACATCAATATTTCTTTCAAGCATGGTCTGTGTTAGTAGCTGATGAGCGGTCCAGCAGTGATTTAGGTTGATCGGGAGAACCTTAATCCCGTGTGCTTGTTGCAGAACGGTCAAGGGCATTGCAACGGGAGGGTTCCTTCCACCTGCGATACATCGCACTGGCTTTGACGGAGGCTGGGCATGCGATCATTGATCGATTGTTGCTTGCAGTTAGCGATTAGATGCCCATGTTCTTTACAACGAAAGAAACTTCTCCTTTCCGGACCTAGGCGGGCTTAAGCTACATGCCCTTCCTCCTTACACTTGTTGCATGCTCGATCTTTGTTATCGAGTTTGTAACGGGGATGTTTGCCTACAGGCAAACAGTTCCGTACATGACTAGATTCGTCATAAGAACCGAACGACAATGGCCACCAGAGATTGGCCACGGCACAGAAAAACGACACAGAAAAACAACACATCTACGATACCATAACATAGCAGGAATGTGTGGGTTTTGCTTATCAAAATTAACATCACAGGGACGAATCGGAAGGCCGATATGTGACACCAGAAACACATATAAGCCGGCGACGACACGGAAAAATCATCAGTTCATCTACAATCGTCAAGATATTCACACTTCTCATCAAGGAGCACTTTGAAATCTTGAATGACGATAGAACGATCCAACGACCCTGCACGAAGCATCTGAACGAGCGGAGAAGAATCAACGGCGTTTACCAAAACTATCGATACTGGACAGCATTGATTACCGACGGCCATCCACCCCGGCATCACCGACTACGAAGATTCAGGCGTGATAATTAACTGGCGACGAACGAATATTAAAACGGCCGTTTTCACGGCCATATTCCTGCACAACCCCACTCGTTCGCAAAACCAATTATTACCCGCCTGAAATCGCCAAACGACAGCACGGGAATTGATTGACTACGACGGCCGAGTTACGCTGACTACCGTCCGCCGCCTTCCTCAGTGAAACAGAAACTAGACCGACTCCCCGGCTGTGCAAAAGGACCGGCGATTTGATCCAGAAGATAGCGGACGAACTCAGGACCCGAAACCGAGGTGCTGGCAAGCCGCGGTGACCCAGAACGACATCATCGTCAGACGGGTTATACCGACTGTCCCATCAACGTGCCACCTATTTGGGTGTGCCTTCAAATCCCGTATAGGCCATCTAATTGGATGCGCCTCATTCCATTCCTAAGATTCTCGCGTTAGAGATATCGTCCTAAGAACTCTCATATCAATCCAATCACCCGGGAAGATAGGCTTGGGAAACCAACGTATTTGCGTCATGGTTCGCGGGGTATCGCTAGGTGAATAACTTTTGTATCTTGACCCTGCCGGATGCTTCCTCCATCCGGACATTTGTAATTTTGTATATAATCATACGTTAACTTTGTATAATATTTTGAATCATATGTAATCTTTGTATCTCGACCCTGCCGGATGCTTCCTCCATCCGGACATTTGTAAGTTTATATATAATCATACGTTAACTTTGTATAATATTTTAAATCATATGTAATCTTTGTATCTTGACCCTGCCGGATGCTTCCTCCGTCCGGACATTTGTAGTTTTGTATATAATTATACGTCAACTTTGTATAATATTTTAACCAGATAATCATATGTAACCCTTAAAGATTAATGTAAATAATTATCGATTTAGGAATAAACGACGTCGATACTCTATATTTGTTATTCATTTCAAGAAACGGCACATCTACGCATCTGCCCCGTTTCAACTGGCGCCCAACGAACGACGCGACGATAGGACACCGAGAACTGGAATTTGACAAAATGCCTCCAAAAAACAATTACGACCAGAATTGGGAAGACATGAAACTATGGCAGTCAGAAATCTTACGACGGCTTATGGAAAGTGAAGAGACAATTAGGGAAATGAGAAAGGTACAAGATGCATTGATACAACGGTTAAATGAAACTGAAACAAAGGTGCTCATAGAATCGGCAAAAAGAGAAATAGAAGTCAAATGCATAAAAGAAGATATAGAGCAAATCAAAACAACAAACAACCAAATAAATACGACTCAAGAAAAGCAACCAGCAGAAATGGTACTACCAACATTTTCGGGAAACGAATTTGATGTTCATCCGAAACAATATTTAAGAGAGCTAGAAATGTACATTCAAAGAAAAAAAACCCCGAAAGAAGACGAAAAAATAATCATTGGGAATAGTTTGAAAGGAAAGGCAGCATCATGGTATTCAATGATCAAAGATGCGGCTCCAGACATAAGTGCTTTCAAGAAACTATTTTTAAAGCATTACTTTTCCGATAAAAAACAATGGGATATCTTTATCCAGTGCACAGAGGCAGGAAAAATCCCAATCCAATCAGGATACCAAGCCCACTTTCATAAATGGATGACAGAACTAAAATATCTAGATACGCCCAAGATAACTGAGGAGCAAGGGATAAAATTGATTGTCAAACATTTCCCAATAGCCATTCAAGCATTTTTGGAAGGAAGTACAGAGAAACATTTCCTCAGCATTTGGGAAAAATTGGATGAGATAGAGGATCATCAAATAGTAAATGAAACACAACCAACAAGGAATAAGTCAAATAATCCTGACGGGAATCAATATCAGAATAGGACATATTATAATCAAGATCAAAATCGATACAATAACAGGCCATACGATCAAGAACGAGGGCAGTACCAAAAGAATGATAACCAAAACAGACAGGATAAAAATAATAAACCAAAGGGAGCTATTCGACAAATAAATATCGACACAGAAAGTGAGGAAGAGAACGAGCAAGAAGGAAATAACGAGCCAAAAAACGGGGGTCAGGGTGCCATGGAAATGACCCGACCATGGCAAACAACATCCCAGGAGTCGACAGAACAATAAACCGCATCCAGAGGACGGAACACATAACATCAAGGGAGTTATGTGAAGAAGACGAGTATGTAAACAAACAAAGCTCGACTAGATCGACGGAGTGCCCGTTTATTAAAATTAAAATCAACAACGAAACAACAATTATACTGGTAGATACGGGAGCTGACATTACAGTTATATCAGAACACTTTTACCAAAAACTAATAGAGAAAGGGGAAAATTTTCCAACCTTACCTGTTACTGGACTAAAAATTCATGGAGCAATCGGAAACAAAGTGGTAAAATTATCAAAGCAAGTCCTAATACCAATAACGGTAGCAGACAAAACCGAGCTGACGCCAATGGTGATTGTACAAAACTTAAACGAAGAAGCAATTCTAGGAAATGACTTTCTAGAAAATCACAAAGCAATAATTGATTATAAGGAAAGAGAAATAACATTTCAAATGACGGACACGGTAACGGTACAATTCACGGTTAAGTCAGCACAGGACGGAGAAATAATTCATGACATAATAACAACGCCAATTAAAGAAAAAATTAAGAACAGAATAACACAAAATTTAAGTAGAGACGAACAACATAAATTAGACAAACTATGCGAAGAATATGAAGAAATATTTAGAGAAGAACCTGGATTAGTAAAAGAAAATATGGAGGAAGCAAAAAAGAGAGCAGCTGAAAAAAGAAAACAACTGTGCAGACGGAGGTCAGAAAACGACAAGATGTTGGCTACTGTACAGACAGTAAAAATACAGGAACCAAGTGAAATGGATAACCGAAGGCTAACGTATAGCAGTGATAAGTGGCGACAACCGGTGGATTGGCGGTTGGTAACCGAATCGAGCCTACACAAATATATACCGTTTGACGAACCTGGCATCAATCAGGCATTCTTAGTGCGATATGTTAAGACACGACTGTTACAATGTTCGAAACCACCAAGAAAAGTGAACGGCCCAGCAAAACATATACCGTTATGGTATATGTCAAATAATCAAATCAAAAGAGCAGTGTATCGGGCAGCGATAACGTTTACGCTACAGCAGCGTACATCGAGGCCTGTCGAAGAAGATTTGACATCGGTAATAAACGTTTCACACCCGGAGTCAAATCTGGGGGGGAACTGTAACGGGGATGTTTGCCTACAGGCAAACAGTTCCGTACATGACTAGATTCGTCATAAGAACCGAACGACAATGGCCACCAGAGATTGGCCACGGCACAGAAAAACGACACAGAAAAACAACACATCTACGATACCATAACATAGCAGGAATGTGTGGGTTTTGCTTATCAAAATTAACATCACAGGGACGAATCGGAAGGCCGATATGTGACACCAGAAACACATATAAGCCGGCGACGACACGGAAAAATCATCAGTTCATCTACAATCGTTAAGATATTCACACTTCTCATCAAGGAGCACTTTGAAATCTTGAATGACGATAGAACGATCCAACGACCCTGCACGAAGCATCTGAACGAGCGGAGAAGAATCAACGGCGTTTACCAAAACTATCGATACTGGACAGCATTGATTACCGACGGCCATCCACCCCGGCATCACCGACTACGAAGATTCAGGCGTGATAATTAACTGGCGACGAACGAATATTAAAACGGCCGTTTTCACGGCCATATTCCTGCACAACCCCACTCGTTCGCAAAACCAATTATTACCCGCCTGAAATCGCCAAACGACAGCACGGGAATTGATTGACTACGACGGCCGAGTTACGCTGACTACCGTCCACCGCCTTCCTCAGTGAAACAGAAACTAGACCGACTCCCCGGCTGTGCAAAAGGACCGGCGATTTGATCCAGAAGATAGCGGACGAACTCAGGACCCGAAACCGAGGTGCTGGCAAGCCGCGGTGACCCAGAACGACATCATCGTCAGACGGGTTATACCGACTGTCCCATCAACGTGCCACCTATTTGGGTGTGCCTTCAAATCCCGTATAGGCCATCTAATTGGATGCGCCCTCATTCCATTCCTAAGATTCTCGCGTTAGAGATATCGTCCTAAGAACTCTCATATCAATCCAATCACCCGGGAAGATAGGCTTGGGAAACCAACGTATTTGCGTCATGGTTCGCGGGGTATCGCTAGGTGAATAACTTTTGTATCTTGACCCTGCCGGATGCTTCCTCCATCCGGACATTTGTAATTTTGTATATAATCATACGTTAACTTTGTATAATATTTTGAATCATATGTAATCTTTGTATCTCGACCCTGCCGGATGCTTCCTCCATCCGGACATTTGTAAGTTTATATATAATCATACGTTAACTTTGTATAATATTTTAAATCATATGTAATCTTTGTATCTTGACCCTGCCGGATGCTTCCTCCGTCCGGACATTTGTAGTTTTGTATATAATTATACGTCAACTTTGTATAATATTTTAACCAGATAATCATATGTAACCCTTAAAGATTAATGTAAATAATTATCGATTTAGGAATAAACGACGTCGATACTCTATATTTGTTATTCATTTCGAGAAACGGCACATCTACGCATCTGCCCCGTTTCAAGTTCTCTGATCCTGCAGACCGACTAACCCACTTTGATATTCTTGGTGTTGATTAACTTCAATCCTGCCCTAATTGGAACACGAAGTAGCGCTGTTCTAGCACCATTTTTTCCATCACGTATTTTGAACTCCCTAATATCTAGTAGTTCACTATCGAAAGCTGCTATAACTGTTCTCAGTTCCTCCTCATCGACCGAATCTTCTATTCCAATGAGTAGCAAGGCAACACTCAGCGACGGTCATCTTATGCTAACCGAGCTACCCATTTTTTTACTTAGCACTAACGCTAAGTTGTCCGCTTGGTCCATCGCAGGACCATATATATTGGACCCAACAGTCGCGGGAGGGGGGACATATAATATCTTTATAACGAGTATTCGCGTAAATAAAACCGCTGTTTGCTTTCACGCGCAATCCCAGCGTGTGAGTTATGTAAAAATGATAATTTTTTATTATTATTATTATTATTATTTATTTTCGTCATGTACGCCCATGTTATACGAAAACACGTAGTAGAAAAAAACGTTTTGTCGCAAAACAAATGGCAGAAATAGTAACTCGCGTAAACAACTCGTTTAAACAGCGATTTGTATGTCATTCATCACACAAGCCGCGAGCCGAGCACTAACTACACTCGGTTCGAGTGAACAAACTTTGTTAAGCCATCCTCCACGTGATAGATATATCATTGGCATAACATCAGGACAGGGGTCAAAGTGTTATTATATAACTCGCTCGGAAATATAATTTTAAAGTTTTATATACTCGTAGGTATACACTGCATTTTATACGAATAATTTACGAAATTTCCGCTAGTTATATACTTATATATAAATAAATATATATATATATATATTTATTTATTTAATTATGTGTATAACATGAAGGATTCTATAACAGCCCTACGAGAAGAAAAAAATTCCGTGTGCGCCACTTAGGCGTATCATATCACATACAAATGCCACTGTACGCGTTCGGCGGGTGGATTATACGGATATGTTTACACAGTAATAAATCATGTGCAAACCATTATATTATTATTGTTGCTCGGAATTCATTTTTAATAAATACACACATACTGCATTCCTGAAGGATAATTTTTCCCATTGTGTAAGACGACGTCATAATTTTTCGGTACGTCTGCCTAGTAAATAGACGCGTTTTATTTTTTTTCCTCCTTCGTTTCTTCCCTTCTCTCTCGTATACACCGCCGGCGTAATCCCTATGTTTGTATTACGCGATCCGAAAAACCGTTTCGCGCGGCGTATGATGTACATCAGCATATTATTATATATATATATATATATATATATATATACATTGGTGTTATACCTCACCTAACCTAACTTAACTTAACTAACACACTCTCTAAACACACATGTATATTGTATACACGATAGAAATTATGTGTTTCACACACATTTATCGCGACGCGAGTCTGCAGCGATTTTTTTGGTTTGGGGAGAATCCAAATGATGATGACTGCTTGAACAAAACACATATTGCAATATCATATTTAATATTTTGTGCAAACACGATACGTATATGTACATGAGTACATGAAACGGGTGCCCCGACAGGACCGTTCAAAAATTTTACGAGGCTGGGAATATATTTTATTATTATATATAAAGAAAAAAGAAGCCGTTAGGTTATGTACACACAGCGCGTGTTTGGTTTAGGAACGATTGCAGATCAAAATAATAATTTAAAATCAATAACAATATACTTTAATAAATTAATATTAATTATTTTTTAATGAGTATTTACTGGCGACCGCCGACCCCCATGATCGTTTCATTGGTATTTACTCGATAATTTTCTTCGGCGTCTCTATACAGTGATCACAAAGATAACGCGAATTGTTAAATCCTTAAACTTGTATTTATTTACCAAGTCTAAACAACTAGCAGCGTATTTATGTAAAAATGCGGAGAAAAATTGAATAAATATTTTCGCCATTATTATAATAATGTTTTTTAACTGTTTACCGTAGTTAAGACAGATTTTTACACGTATATTTACATTTCGACGCTCTTTATAATTTACAATTTTATTGCTATACACTCATATATTACCGAGTACTTATCGTTGTATTATAATTCATAATTATAGGACTCAGAAGTTGATGACTTTAAAAACAATAAAAATAAACTAAGAGGAAAACATATGATAATATGAAGTGAAAATATTTCCATCAAAATGTTCCTAAAAATGATTAAATAATAATTTTAATTTTTGAAAAATGCAACGAAAATAATTGTAAATATAAAAAAAAATTTTTTTTAACGATCTTCTTTTAATAAACTTATTTTTTTATATATAATATTATATAATCTTTATTAATTGTTAAAACAATGTATAAATAAATTAAAAAATTACAATGTAATTTTCAAATTATAAATCCATATTAAAATTATTGCATTTTATATACCAATTAACTTATTGGCGTATAAAATACCTATTGACTATAACGGATCGGTCGACAGAAAACAATAATCAGAGAAGGGATTAGATTCATTTTTATATATACCTATATATTATTATTTTTTATTATATAATTTAGTAATAATAAAATTGTTATTTTTCTCTAATTTGAAATGAATTAAACGACCGAAATTTACTAAAATAAATTAAAAACATCGAAAATGATGTAAAAAAATTTAAAAAGTAAGAAATTGCAAAATAAAAATTAATTACATAATTCCTGTATGAAAATGAAACATATTTTTAGTAAAAAAAGCATCGGCTAACGTTACAAAAAATTAATAAATAATTTCCTAGCCCTATTTATAAATACAAATAATAAGTGTTTGAAGTCTGAAATATTTCATTATGAAAAAATACGTGAAATATTACATTATTTTTTTTTTTTTACTTTAGGACACAAATATTGATACGAGACAACAGTATATATGAAATGGAACGGAAGTCGGGCATGTACTACAAGAAATTATAAAGCTAAAAGTTATAACTAATATAAAAATAAAATATTGTCAATATATGATATTTTTTTTATTACTTATTTCGTTGATATTTATTATTATTAATTGTTTATTTCGATTGTTCTTTTTCGAGAACATTGTGTTTAGTAGTAAAATACAAATAAATATTTTCAAAAAATATACAATTTATTTTTAGGCCATTATGGCAATTTCAATATATACATCAACTTCTATAAAATTCGACGAGAAAACAAGTAGTTGAACGGTTTAAAAACACGCGATTAATAATTTCAGAAAAGTATGCAATTTTAACGGGAAACATTTCGTCCGTGCGCATTGAAAAACACAAAATACGTTACACAGAGAAAACAGCTAACTGTTCATTTCAAATGTTTTATCGGCATTATAGTATAGTTTTTACACGTAAACCGCATTAACGACCGTGTTTTTAAAAATGGAAAAATACTTTACCATTTTGGAATATTTTAGAATTTAATATTTCATGCAATTTTAAAACGCTTTTAAAAAAGAAAAAGTGCACCCATAATAGATTTTCAGAGTTTTTCGTTTTAATATAAGTGATTGACTGATTTTTTTTTTATTACTTAACATTTGAGTTTATAAAAGGGAACATTTGATATTAATAAATGATTAATAAGGAATTACACATTTAATTTTATATTTAAAAAATAAACATTTTGTTTCATTAGAAATACAACTATTATTATAAATAATATATGAATTTAATTTCTATATTTTAATTATATAGATTATAATTGTTTTGTTGTTTTTTATTTTTAAACTTCGTGTTTTTTTTTTGTGTGTGAAATATTCATAAATTTTCACTGTAATTTTTTCATTCTGTTATTGTATTTTTCTTTTGTCTTAATATTTGATGATGCCGTTTTGTCCAGTTGTACTAGTAAACAAATTTAATACAACTCCAATATATTTATTTATCTTTGTACACCTACTTTTCTCAGAATACATACGTTTGAAAAATTTGAAATCCACAAAACATAATATGATAAAAATTACCTACGCTTGAAACAATAAGTTTCTTGTACAGTTCAAACGACAAAAAAAAGAGCCGTAATTTTTTTTTAGTGCAAAGGAATGTTTAAATCTAGTTGACCCCTTACCCACGAAATATACGTTTCTGAATGTACTCTTTTTAGCATATAAATTATATAATATAAATATTATTCGCCTTAATAGGCGAATTACTTTTTTTTCTTATAATTTTTTTAAAGTTATCAGTTCAATTTATAAAATATAGTGATAATATAATACGACAATAATTACTGCGGTTAGTGTCTATGGCACTTTGTCTACGCTGGCCATGACAACACGAATATCAATTCAAACTTTGTTTATAAATATTGAGTTCCCATAATGTTACGCTCTTCGGTATACATATTTATTATAGTAAATCGGTTAAATATAGATTTAATCGCATTGTAAAAGTATTTTAAAGTATCTTACAATTAAGATATAATTAATTTAAATCCATAATGATTTTCACACAAATTTTTAATAAAATATATTATAAATAATAAAAAAATAACCCCGTTTAAGCATACTTTTTATACGTTTATATATCATTCGTATAGTTTGTAGGACCCTTTCCTTATAAAAAAAAAAAAATCTCTACGGCTCATATATTTAATGCAGACATAATCTAACTGGGACCTTTGTTCGATTTCCAAAAAAAAAAAAGTATTGACAACCTTTCTCCGTATGATCCGTCGTATAGCACGCTAATACCGTTTTCGGACATTTCACCCTCCAACGACAAAAAAATAATAATAACGTATATATTTTTGGGCGGTTTTTAGGGAATTTGACACAAATCCGGCAATTTTATACAAAGCGAGGCACACTGTGTTAATCGGATATACACGAGACCTATTATACTCCCCCGGGTGCTATTATAATGGTATTATATGCGTTATTATTAATACGATATCAGTTTGCCTTTGTTTGCCGTATACACACTAGTAAGATATCAAAAGCAAACTCTAATGGTAATAATAATAATAATAATAGTCATATAATATATGGTGCGAGTAATTCATAAATCTTTCACATTTATAATATAATAATACACATATTTTTATTATTAATACATTTTTTTCTGTTTCGTACGAAAATAAATATTAGTTTTTTTTTACCATATCCTGAATTAAATTAAAATCGAAAATCGTGTACGATTAACCGCGCACTTTTATTTACACGTTAGTTCTAAGTTGTATTTTTACAAATACTTTTTAATTGCTTATAATAAAATCGTGCCTATGTTAATAATATAAAAACAATTTTAAAAATCGCATTCCGTACTAATAATAATTTAATTTGAAAAATTATATAAAACACTATCCACGTAAAACTTAAATATAGTTGTAATAATATATTGGTAAAATATATGGTATAAAAACATTAATAAAACGAAAAGACATTTACGAACAAGATAATAATCATCACACATCACTGAAATAAAAATTTAAAAGCTTATATGAATTCCAAAACATGTTTTAGAAAATACTATCACTTTTAATATATATATATATATATATATATATATATATATATATATATATTATATATGCATAAAGGTAATGATTTAAAAATTTCAAATATACATGATATTTATATAAATTTGAGTTTTGAAAAAATCACATATATGTGAAAATAAAGGAATAATAATAAATAATATAAAGTATATCACTTTGTAAAATATATATATACACATTTATTATTTACGAGTGTAACTTAAAGTTTTTTTTTTATTTTTGTCTTTTTTTTCACAAATGCTTTTTATTATTTCATTTTTTTCGTTTTTACTATATTATTAATTATAATTACTAGTTTGAAAAAAAACTCAAAAATAGTTAAATATAAATTTTTAACGTAAAATCACGTTAAAATATTAAAACCGGTAATTAGTTAAAGCTAGAAATTAGTTTTTACATTTCGTAGATGTATTTTTGTACTCGTTCTAAGTCATTAAAATTAGGAATATCTGGTATCTGTTCAAATTACCAAAAACACAGATTACGGAATAATATATCACATGAGATTTCTAAATTAATGCTCGCCTTCTTCATTCAAAATATATAATTTAGTTATCTTTATGATATCTATCATAAAAATATTGTAACTAATGCAATTAAGTACTTGTATATTTTATTCCAATGCCCGTTAAAAAGGATGATGGCCATTCAATTATAATATTGTTTGATTATTTTACTAGACGAATTAAAAAATATAAAACGAAAATTCATTAACTTAACAGAAAACGAGTCATTGTTTACTAAACGGTTAGCGCTGTGTATGTATGTGCGCATATTGACCATTATAAATGCAACGTACTTTTTTTTTATGAGAATTTTCAAAATCAAACTATCCGATTTTCCTAATCAATTTCCCACGATATTATGTTGAAAATATACACGTAATCACATTAATTAATGTATATTATATAAGAAATTTGTCGTTTATATATTTATTTATAATATTATTTATATATTGTATAATAATAATAATAATAATAATAATAATAATAATAATAATACACAAACATTCAGTGTAGGAATTCAATAAAATGTATGCAAAATAAAAGAAATAATTATGTTATAGTGCAAAATAAATAACCATAAATTATATAGAAATAAATATTAATAATTACAGATAAATAATTAGGCCTAATGAATTCAATGCGAATCATCATAGGCAAATTAATTACTCACATCAAATATGAAATTGTTTAAAATTACGTATTTACGTACATTACTTTCAATACCGTATTGTAAATCTAGCAAACATATCGTACAGTTATGACGATAATAGTCACTGGAATAGAACCCTTCAATTAGATTATAAGTATTTATATAACACAAATTCTAAATGATGACAAATAAATAGAAATGTCAATTAGAAGAATAATAAATAAATATATAAGTAAATCAATTGATAGGCAATCCTACTGGTAATTTAGCTATTGGTCGGGTAATTTTTCGTTGCGGCATACATAATCATAGTTAATTAACGAATAATATCTGAGCGCTGACTTCACTTAAACGAATATGTTTTGACGTATGAACATAACTTTACTGATGTTTGGTATTTACGATAAAAGCCAACAACCGTAGATAAGGGGATAACGTCATATAGATTTTAGGTATTATAATAGGTCTTTTTTTTAATTTGTTATTAGTCGGATTTTAGTTTATTTGATGTTTGCATGACCGAAATTGTCGTATAGGCTCTATATATATATATATATATATATATATATATATATATATATATATATATATATATATATGTCAATTTTAATATTATTAATTTTGTGAATTCCACATAAAGTCTATATTATGTACACTTAATAACTGAATAATAATAATCATTAATAAATATTGATTTTTATATTGAAATGATTGGAATGGTTTATTCACATTTTAATTAACTTTAGTTGGTAGGGCAAATATCAAAACAAACAAAAAATTTACTTGTAAAATTTATAAAACAACTTTTTTTAAACAGAGTATACATTACGGCTTCAAAATATATTACTTTTATTGGAATTTAAAAACCAATTAAATAAACGTATGAGCATTTTATCTTTGGAAAAGGATATTAATTTAAACAAAATTTTTAATTGAGGTATTTTTTTAAATTTACATATACATATATAGTATAATTTACGACCACTATAAAACACTCAAGCCTATATCCGAATAATTAATGAAATTCCAAAAGAAAAAATAGTACACATATTATTATTGTAAAGTTAATATATGACATACGTGTTATGATTTATGTATTATTTATCATTTTTTAGTAACAGCGGTAGTGCGTAATACTGGTATAGTTTACATGGTGATGTGATAATAACAGTAGATGTCAGATTTTGAAAAGTCATAAGGACTCTAATTTCTTCACACAGATTACAAATATAAATTATGACAATTTAAAATTTGTCTTTATTTTTGTATCAAATAGCTTTGAATAAAAAATAATGTCAATATTTGTATAAAAGGTTAAATAAAATAAAAATATATTATATTAATAAAAATATTTAATAAAAATATTTAATAAAAATTAAACATGTTTTCAAAATATGTATTAAAGGTTTAACTTTTGTTACAATATTTTTATCTAAACATAAATGATTTTCCAATATTTAAATTACACATTTTCCACGCTGAAAATTATATAGTTTTAAAAATTATAAGGAGATTATAAATACGTGTTAACCTGTATAGAAATCATATTATTAAACACTGTCTGTTTATTATCAATAATATTAATGTGAACACAAAACAGTATGCACCTTAGTAGCTAAATTGAGTTTTTTTGATCTTTTTTTGTCAATAAAAAATTTAATTTTTTAACCAAGTTTAGATTCTTTTTATTTAAATTTAATTTTAAGTTATTGAATCAACAACGCAATATTAATTTTTAACTCATATACTTTTATATTCATTTTAGGAATTACAAAATTTAGCTAACCTACTTTGCCTTACTTTTCGGAATATATATAAAATCAAAATTATATCAACTATTATTCAATGTAATTTTATTTTATAACATGGATTTTAACGTTATTACAAGTTTATAGGTCCAAAACTATATATATATTTTTTTTTCTTTTTTTCTTTTTGGTAGTTCAAATCACAAGATGACTATTTCATATAGAGTATATGCTAAATTATGAAAAACAATATTTAGTTTATTATACATTTGTAAAGTGTTTTATTTTATTTTTTTCATTGGAAAAAGAACTTTTGTGTACACAGTAAATACTAATGTATATGTAGATGGTATTTCAAATTTTAAAGCGTGATTTTGTTATGTATTGTCTCCTTCGATTTTTGAGAAAAAAAAGTGTAAAACATTTATATACAGACATGTACTATGAATATACGTTTTTTACTATGAATACCTGCTTTTTTTCTTTCGAGTATGATTATTTTAAATTTTTGTGTTAAACAAATTTTAAAGTTATACTTAAATTTACTACGAATTTAAAAAAATGAAAAAACGCAATATGTAATTGAAATTGTTATATGAATCAATTTTTATTAAAGCAGACTGAATATGAAAAATTTATACATCGGTTTCTTTTAACTGTATCTTTAAAAATACACATTAATGTTTATTTTTATTGATATAAAAATCTATTTTGGTGAAATTTTTTCATAGTATTATTATCAGTTTAGAATTATCTAAAATTAAAATTAAATTTGAAGTTTACTCGCTTGGATTTTAATAATATGTATCAAAAATATACCTACTAATTAGTCAGAAATAAATAATATTATGAAATAAAAACATTTTATTGACGTAACACCTTTTATATTAAAATTTATTCTAATCGTAAATTTTATTGTTTTTTAAATTTTATCATTAAATATCCTATCTTTATATATTGATAATGTAAATCTTTTTAACCGATGATGTTTATATTAACGACACAAAAAGTAGTATAATAAACATTTTAATAGTATGTAATCTTATTTATTTTATAAATAAAATGAATTTAAAAAAATCTAATTAAACATAACCATAATTCAATACAAAAATAAATTTCTACTCCAGATTTGTGTAAATTCATACAAATATTATTTTTAATCGCTAAAGGTGTTTTATTATATAACGTATTTATTTATAACATAACTCTAAATTTATCGTTATTATTTAACCAATAATTTTTATAACATTAGTAACTATACAAATAGTGTCTCCCAACAATTTACCTGCAATTGTAATTTCTCCGGGAAAAATTAATTTTTTTTTTAATTTCCGTTCGTTCTAAATTAGCCAACGAGCTATTATAAAAAAAAATTTTAGTTAGATATTCAGTAAAAAAAAATGTTATTTTTCAAGTTTTATATAGAATTTGATGATATGTCATTTCAAGAGTTTACTTTTATAAAAAATTGGATAGGCAATCATGTGCAGACAAGACAAATTAATAACTGTAAAAAAAAATACTACCGTTTTATATTATTGTATGATATGTATAAATTCTCATGACATACATTTATTACATAAAATTAATTTTGCATGACATAATAAAAAATAAAAAATCGATATTCAGTATTAAACTTTTTTAGGGAATGAAAAAAAATCCTAAAACTCATATCAACCTGATAAATTAATAGCGATTTGATAAGCACGATATTATTCATAAAAATAAACTCTTTAAACTTATTATATTCAAATATAACGTAACATTAAAAAATAAAGTTACTTTTTAATTTTTTTTTTAACTACATATCTAAATTATATATATATAATTTAATTGTCATAGTAGAATCTCAGAAAAAAAAGATTTGTAAAATCATTTATTCGTCACGGAAATGATAATCTCGATATTGAAATCAAAATATAAAATCATTTATAGCGGGAACGAAGTTCGTGTGTAGAATTTTTAAATCCCCAAGAGAGAGGGGGAGAGAGAGAGGGAGAGAGAGAGAGAGAGAGAGAGAGAGAAAACAAAATTACGCTATTAACTAGAATAATCGAAAACAATGAGGTGACTTGACCAAACATAACGGGGATGCGAAAATTATTTAACATCACTACACCCTCCCGCACAAAAAAAAAATAGAAAATAATAAATAAAAATTATATCAATATTTAAGTAATGCATACTTTAACAAAATATCATAACGATACAATCATAATATTGTATTCAGACCACAACGCTTGTAAATCTTGAATTGGGAACCCAAATTAAATGTAATTTTTGAACGACGAACATTATGTAATATAGTGGTCTGAACGTTCATGTGTACAAACAAAATACGGGCATACGGCATTAACCACTTATATCTATGTCCAAAGAATTAAAGATCACTATTTTATATTATATCGTTCGATTTAGTATAATATTATAAAATATTATATTTTTTTTCATTTTTAATACAAAAACAAAACGTTAAAATAATAACAATCGATTATTATAGTAATATTTTTAGAGGCGCAAAATTTAGTATGTTTGAACTTTCAGGAAAAATATCGAAAAGGATGCATTCTCGTGTACAAACCAAATTACGCCCGATTACTCGAGATTTCGTAAAATAATATTGGAAATAAAACGCGACAGACGTTTTAAACGGATACGAAATTATTTTTGCGTAGAATTTAGATATACTTAAAGAGTGTATTGCACGAGCTGTCTGCACCGGTTAAAAGCCTGAAATGAATACCAAAAGAAATAGGTCGATGTACACGGGAAGGGTGGTCCCCGGAATACGCGGCCACCGGTCTGTGTGTAAATTGAGTGCCTCGGGGATCGAGAGGACACACGTAATAATTGTATATACGTATATATATATATATATATATATAAGGTAACGGGGAGTCTGCAGCGGTGTGCGGCACGCGTGTAGTCGATAGTGACGTGCGCACGTGGACCTCACGACGACGCTATTTCATGCGCGGTACACTGCGCACACGGTATAATTAACAATATCCGACAATCCGCGGCTTTCGAACGGAATTACACGTGTTTTATTTATTTATTTCTCCCCCCCCCCTTTGACCGCATGTCGTTACGAAAAAGATAATAATATATCTATATATATATAATAATATATAAATAATAATAATACGAAATATTATTATGCGTATTTCGAGTGGGTACGATGACGACCAGGGTTAATAGGGTTCGAGATAATTTTTTTTTTTGTTAGAAGTTTTTACGTTATGTACTATAATATTAATATAATATACAGCTTAACACATACTATACTATAAAAGCAATGAAATTTAATAATTGTAGTTCTACAACTAATGGAGTGGGTATACATAAGACGGTAAAAACATTATCGACGGTTACATGAATTTCTTCAAGTGTTAAAGTGGACCTTTCTTTGTGAAACCACAGTGGGACATGAAAACGAAAAATGAGTAAGGTCACATTCTTAAGGGTTTATATGTGCATAGGAGGGTTGTTGATCCAAAGAAGACAGGTATACACGAGTTGATCGCACAGGTTTTGGTCTTATAGTATTTAAATGTATTTCCCGAAAAATGATAAACCGTCTGAGCTAGAAATTTTCCTCAAAAACGGAGTGGAAATTAACGCACTACGTATTCAGAACTCATATAAATCTTTATCCGAGTAATTCGTTTAATAGGCGATGTCCTGCACAAACCCCCCTCCATTTTTTTCGCTACATTTTTATACAACAAATAATAAAAATATACGCATATGTCCCGGAATTGTGATTATTTATTATCATCGGCGGGCGCACGGTTTATACAAACAAATGATATTCGATTTGTGTGTGTGTGTGTGTGTGTGTCTGATGAATGGTATACGAATTTTTAAAATCGGACTGAATAATAGGCGCGTTATGATTTTCCACGCGATAATACGTATAATAATAATAATAATAATAATAATAATAATAATAATAATAATAATAATAATAATAACAACAACAATAATAATAATAATAATAATAATAATAATAATAATAATAATAATAGTCGTACGAGTGAAAAAAGAATCCCGGCGCGACTCGTCGAAATTCGTTTCTTTTATCGCGCCGATGTTTGACTACGGCGGCGGTGGCGGTCCAATACAATGCAGCAACAAGAAGCCGCGTTTCTCGGTCTTTCGAGTGGCCTGTGTGTACTGGAAAATGCGCGCGCGTGCGTTCGTCTTGGCCTAATGCGTAGTGCTGATCATTAGTCGATATTAACGCGTGAAAATCGCGCGTGTGTGTATGATACGCTATCGCACATCTGTTCGGCCGCGCAAATATTTTTAATATTTCAAAACACGCGAGTTCGTTTATTGTGTGCAAGTTTGTGAGTGTACGCGCGTATATTACAGTGTAATACGTCACGAGTGTACACGCCTTCCACCGTTTTGTCGCACTCGAATGCTCTCGAAGACAAGACACCGCTGCAATGAGCCCCGCCGGTCGTATATCGTTGAATGGAGGTGTCGCACCTACGTCGCGGCGAAAGAAGAGCCGACCTGCTGCGGGAACGGGCGCGGGGTACGTCATTTCACGGTTAATTTAACTCCGACGAGTCCGCGGCATACCGATCGAAGCCGGACAATGTGCGCGTCGCACGGTGTCAATGCGCGCGGTCGTCGTCCGTTCAAAGACGACGACGAACAATTTTTATTTATATACATTTTATTTTTTTACGTTCTTTTTTCAGGGGGGGGGGGAAACATCAAAACCGTTTACCTTATTCTATATATATATAAATCGGTGTTTTGTTATTTTTCGCGTTATTATTGAAAAAAACATATTATGTCCCTCATTGCGTTTGCACGTGCTGAGTGTGAAGAATAATAAACATTTTTATTCATTATATGTATACGATAAAAACGAGATTTTTTTCTCTTTTTCTTTTCAAACTACGTCCACACCCATTAGATTTGTTGTCCAGGTGTTTAGAGAGGGAGCAGGAGGAGGTTTATGGTACATTACTTGAACGGGGTATACTATTATCTACTATATATATATATATATATATATATATATATATATGTAGACAGCCTGAGCTGACAAATTTTTTTTTCCCCCCAAACAAATAAACTAAAATATTATATTCCGGTGGAAAGTGTCTGTTTCATGATTTATTCTCTTTAAAACATATAATAAAACGTCATGTAGTTCGTAAAAATGTACGATAATATCACGTCTTCATACCTACACCACGCTTGGTAAATATACAAAATTATCTCTTTAAAAATATTACTTTCATTAGGTGCATACACGTTTTTTATACATTTTTCGTATTGAATAATATATTATAATAAGATTTAATTATCGCGTAAATAATAAATTAAGCAGCTGTAGGTGATATCCGTCACTCTCTTACTCTCTCTCACTCTAATTCGTCCTAACAAAACCTACTAAAAAGTAAAGATAATAATGATGACAGTACGACGAAGAAAAATGTAAAATAAATAACAATGATCAATACAGCGGCGGATTTAAGGCACTGCGAACTATGCGGCCTCATAGGGCGGCAAATTTTGGAGGGCGGCAAAATGATGTTGAATATTTATTTTGATTTTGTAAAATTAGGTACATAATATTTAAAATTTTATCTATCACTTCAAAATTTTGAAATGGTGGATTTTGTATTTGTTTATTTTCAGCAAAATAATATTTATATTTTCCCAGGAACTTGTCTACGACTACGACGATAGTATTTTATTATAGCTTATCCTATTGTTTATGAAATGTCTCGTAATACTATAAATTAATATAGATGTATACGAATATTGGAATACACGTAGTATTTTTAAACGTTCGCTTTATAGAAACCGTTATCGGTACAAGGTTCATTGCGTATACATATATTTCCTATTATTAAATCAGCGGTTAGTTAGACGAAGACGGAAGAGTAGTGTGTTGTATTATTATAAATAATTTTACAACGATATTACGATATTTGACAACCTTATTCTTATATTTAACCGTTTATTATTAATTAGTCGATAGTTGTCTTTCGCCGAAAAGTATACGTCCGCGGTCCGCGTGATTTATTTAGTGACAACTGTTTATACATATTTTATACGTACGCGCATGAATAATTTTTAGTGACGAAATCGGTATTGGCAGTGGTGTTAATATGAACAGAAAAAAGTTAAGTGGGTGTCAGTATAAAAAGAAATCAAAAGAAAAGGCTGAAAAATTAACTAATGTTCTTAATCGGACCCAAAAGGTTGATGCATATTTTAAACCAATAAAAGAAAATGAGGAACAACAGGTATCTATTTCTAATTTACCTCAACCAAACTTGACTAATGATTCGAATATTATTAATTCGCCTAAAAAACAAATATTAGAAAATCAAAACCTAGAATCTGTACCTATTACTTCTTCTGCCATCTATTGTCAGTCTTTACCTCCCCCCCAAGATGAAATAATTACATGCTTCGAATCATTATCGATTTCTTATTCCAACGATCCTTCAATGTGGATTATAAATGACGACCTCCGAGATTATTTTGCTGTTAACGGTTTTGAACAAAATAAAAACATTGATTTTTCTAAATCGCTGCGTATGTATAATGATGGGGAAAAACGTTTATTAACGAAAAATATGTTTACTTAAATGAAAAAATAATTGCATATTAGGTATTGAAAAATTAATTTAATTGAGAATATATTATTAAATAGTAAGTTTTTTTGGAGAGGGGCGGCAAATTAAATTTGGCATAGGGGCGGAAAATTATTAAATCCGCCCCTGGATCAATAACAATAACAATGATGAAGAAAATTGTGTCAATATTGTTGCTATAATTATAATTGTTTTAGTGAAGCTTATCCTGGATTATTCCTGTGATATAAATTCATATTACTTTTATTAATCACACACGTATCATTCGTGGTCAAGTCATTTTTATCAAATTAAGCGTATTGAAAACTTATATTTAGGAAACGCTGTAACACAAGATCATATAGAATATCCCATGTTAATAGAAAAAATGTATTTCAACAAGTTTGGATCCTGAAGACCTTATTGATGCGATAGCAACTAAATATTTAAAATTACAAAATATTACATTTTTAGAATAATTTATATATTAATAATTTATATATATAAAATATCGTTGAATTACCCGTAGTTGTCGGTACACTGCACGTTTTGATCGGAATAGCTCTATTTTTGTCAGTGTTTTGTTTTTTAACAGATCTGGATTGAATATAAGCTATTTAGTGTGGTTTACTACCCTCAGCCTAGCTGCAAATACCAACGACTTCATCATAATAATGTCAACGACATACTTTATTTACGGTTAGATAAAATTGATAGTAAATAATACTATAAAATCTAAAGATTTTTTTTTTTATATAGCCTCAATTTAACAAAACTTCAAGTAGTTCTGGTGATTTTCTAATTAGAAGCCAATACACGTACTTTTTCTAACACACAACACACGCCTTTTGTTTCTATTTTCCACTTCGCAGCATGGCAGCGCGAACATATTTTTGTCATTGCGTCAATGTGTCCACTATCAGCATAGGTACTTAATTTGAAGTATATCATTGGTAAAACCAATTTTACGTTTATGTAACCACGTTAACTTTTCAATGGCATTAGAGTGAACTCGTGAGAATAATTATTGTACCGAAAATTTACCGGAGCTCGAGTTCGGATATGATGCTCTCGCAATCAGCAGCTAAGAGGAGAATCGCGGACTTCAGTTATTTAAAAAAACCGCAAGATATTCTTTTCCATTTAGCGGACCTTTATTAAAAAGGGGAGGTTAATTCTTTTTCTAAAAATCATACGTTTTTCACTTATAAATTTTATTATACCGAAAAATACAAAAGAATAGGTATAAATAATAATGTTCCTTAATCTCATGACAAGCTCGATAAACGCGTAAGACATAATATTATGTAATATTGTTTGTTTGTTTTGATTTGTACAATCACAGGATTCAACGAAAAACACGCATTTTATCGCGTAAATCTAAACTGTCTTCTACTTGGATCGAAATTAAGAATAATGATTAAATTATCACATGGTCCAATAACAAAAGATCTATTAATCATTTGGCCACATGGCCTTAATATATTGGCATATGCCAATAGTATATACGTATATTTTATTATATTGTCTTTCAAGGTTTACAATGTATTTACTATACATTTAATGAGAACAAAACACCATTTGTTGTTTTAACGTGTTTATAAATTCACATTGTTTGCGAATACTATTTGAAAATAATTAATATTTTTTTTTCAATTAAATGGTAACGAAAAATAAAAATAAAAGACTATTTTATAATTATTAATATTTTTTTTACCTATCACATAATAAACTTTCTATATATATATATATATATTTATTTTTTTTTTAAATTAAATAAACATCGTTCGTTTTATTTTTAACTCTAGTGTTTTAAAAAAAATTTAAATGTTTGATCGTGTAAATTCAATGATCAAATAATATCGATCAGTAAAACGTGATTTTAAACAGCGTTCTGTATTATGTCGTTTTTATACGCATCAGTAAATAAAGAAAAAAAAATATCGAATACGTACAATTTAAAACATGTTTTTCTACATACAGCAAACAATTATTTTAAAAATATATTTATCTAAGTTTAATAGTTAATTCGCTTATTTAGTTAAGTGCGTATTATAATGGCTAAATAATTTTTAAAAAAATAACAAAACAATTATTTTAATTTTATAGACCAACGGAATACAACAGCTGTATAATGTTTTAAAGACGCAGAATAAAAAAAAATAATAATAAAACGATATCGGAGCGATATATATAAATATACTCGTAGTTTTCCTTTTAAACATCAATCACAATAACATAATTGTTCGTGTAAACGTTAAGAAACAACAATTCGTCAAAATAGGTATACGAGTATATAAAAAGGGGTTATCGTATATTACATTAAGTATGGAATAATTGTTTTCAAAACGCAATACATGATTTTTTCTATGTAATGATTGTAACTATCATACAAACGATATAATTATTGCAATCTTTAATAACAAATAATTATATGTTATACATATGTACATAATATAATCAGGCAAAAACATCTTGTACGATAAACAGAACAAGTTTCTTATGATTTCACCAAAGAATTACACAAAACAAATTTTTTCTTCCGCCACTATACAGTCTTTATTATATAACAATACAAATTAAACATACGATAAAACTTATATTATCTTTTTCAAAAATTTATTTATATATTAAATACATGAAAACAATAATTGTAATAAATTATTACTGATTAAAAAAATGTTTCGACCCTCTTCGATTATTTCTATACGAATTTCATTATTACTGAAAAGTTTGAACGTTAACAAAGTAAATTAAAAAAAAAAAAAAATTAAAAAGCAGTAAAAATCACAGGAAAATATTGTATAACAATAAAATCTATGAATTATTAAGAGTAATGACATTTAAAAAAACAATATTTTTTTATTCGTTTTCTCTTCTAGAACACGCGTAATGTGTATATACACCAAGGACGTATCGTGCATGATAAGAACTGCTTACATTTAAAATCAAAGGAAAAAAGGTAATGTATTAATCAAGAATATGGTTAAATTATTTAAAAAATTTCATTATCTTTATTGAAAACGTAATGATTCAAATTGTCTTCTTATCGGGTTTTTCATTTCTACGCCATCCACGTTACACATGTACGAACATTAACAATCGATATAGCTATAATTTTCAGGTGACGACGGTCTGAATGTTTAAAAATCTATTGCGTATGTTATTAACGTGTTTTGAAATTGCTTACATGTGACCGTTGTCGTATAACAGATCTAATATTAATGAAACAGATCGCGTATTATACTATAACGTTTATAAACATTTTTTTTCATTTTGCATACACGACCAGTACCTAAATCCGACAGTATAACATATTTAGATTATTATTATTATTACATATTTACTTATTGACATCTATCGTTATTTAAGTTATTATCACAAATCCCATATTGAGTGAATATTGTAGTGACCGTGTTTTTTTATAATTATTTATTAATTTTTTTAAGAACATCAGATGTAATTAAAAAAAAATGAATCAACAAGAATAGATTTGTGTTTGTAATAATTTTGTTAAAATATTGTATTAGGTATTATTGTTATTAAAACTATAATGAATGTAGATATTAAAAAAAATATATTAAAATGACAAAATTTTATTGATAATTATTATTACGACAATTTGTATTAAAATTTACAAAATATCACTGTTTACACACTTTTAAAACGCTACACCGCCTGATATACTCGCGTCGTCAATGATTCCCATAGTAGAATACAAACTCTTAAGGCCCAACGAATATTTATTTTTTTTTTGAAGATAGAAAGATTGTATATATAGGTACACCTTAAGTACCTATTACGGAGACCTCGAAGTATTTTTGCATGATTGATGAGTTTGTAACAACCATTATTTTTGTTGTTGTTGTTGTTGTTATATAAGTATAGATATTATATTGTAACGATTCGTCGTCTCCGCGGAGTGCAAGGCACTCGCAAGAGAAACGTATTCTCTCTTTCTCTCTCTCTCTTCCGTACATATCGAGGGTGTTAAAGCGCGCGCGACAATATCACCTATACGTCGAGCGTATACTGCAAGAGGGATAAAGAAAAAAAGGAATGGAAAAAAAATTTTGTTGACAAAAAAACCATCGGACCGTGTGTTAATGATTGTCGTTAACGAGATTTGCGGTAATGTAATACCGGGCTGCGCGTGCAGCTGTACCGGCGAGTGGGCGGCGGCGTGTGGATTCAATCCGCGGCGATCGATCACCGCCCGACCATTAGTTCCATTCGGCGAAAAATTGCCATCGAATTCGATGGGTTTGGGGGAATCGTAATAATAATAATAATAATACCGAATAGTTTTATTATTATTATTATTATTATTGTTGTATTTTGACACGTTAAGGACCTAAAGAATACGTACGTACGACGTACGTTTCGATAAGGTAACTGGCGGACCGTGAACTGGAATAAACACGTGTATTCTGTATAATATACATTCTACGTATATATAGTATGCGGTGTGCGCGAACGCGTATAAATTTATATAATACGCATGTTGCACCGGTGGTAGACGGACCCGTCCCGAATACGTGCGGTATTTACCGTGTTCAATAATTTTATTGACAATATTGCTTATAAGACGCGCTCTACAGTACTCATATTATTATATTGATTTTTATCCCTGTTTGGGAAACGGCGTATATTTATGTACTTACATCCATGACACGACTCCCGTGGTGGTCTTTTACAAACTATACGCACATACGAACTCGTTATAAATTCGTTAAAAAAAAAACAAAAATAATAAGGATAAAATTGTGCGTGTGACGAGCACGCGCGCGAATAGAGTGAAACTTCTTTTTTAGTTAAAAGCAGGGCTGTATTTAGGAAGGGCAACAGAGGGATGTCCCGGGAGGCTGATCACGAGGAGGCGACTACATTTTTATATATTATTTTATTAATTAAATCATCTCTAGTAAACATAGAAAGTGAACAAACTTCCAGCATCAATTATAATAATTTCATTATAATATTTCATAGTTCTACCAATCTACGGATTGAAAAAAAACACACGAATATTTCAAGTAAGATAATTGAAGTTTGTACGCACCATGACGACGCGTTCGTGTGAGACGAGCCCAATTTAATAAAAATTAAAAACATTTTAGACAATTAAACATTTTTTTCTATGAAAAACAAAATAAGCTTAAAATAGCGCTAAAACACAGAAGTAGCGAAATAGCACTAAAACTTCGAAATATGCAAATATATATGCAACAAAAATTTTTGTATTTTACTTATTAATTATCTGAAACAAATTTATAGCTTACTTGAGTGCTTCTATGATCTCTGAAAACAAATATGCAAATACTACAATTTACGAGTCCTGATTATCACTATACATTTGAAAGCAATGATTCAATCATTGCATTCGATAAAATCATTCGGCGTAACATTTTGAGTATTTATATAACAAAAAATAATCATTTTTATTAATTAAATACCCCAAAATCTATAATTTCAATAAATACCCTAAAATTAAAAGAAACTTTTTAAAACTTTTGTTTTTTTTCAATAATTGTTTCAACAAACATATTATTTAAGTTTTTTATTTTATGTAGGACGACCACGACGTTGTTAACATAATACATTACACACAAAGTATACACAAGGTATAAAATAATATTTAATTAATATTTGGGTCATATTATAAGGTAAGCAATTTTAGTATTATTTTGGACTGCATAAAAGCTTTTAAGAAAATCAAAAATTCCCCTCCCTTTCTAAATTATTACTCCAACAAAATTTTTGCAACAAAATTTAGTAAAATTACGCATGTAAGAATCGAAATATTTTTGTTAAAAAAATTATAACACAGAAAAATTTTCCTAGATTGATTGTGTGCATCAATATCATCATTTTGCATCAAAATAGTACATTGTCAAAAAATAAAAATGATTATTAAAAAAATTGTGAGTTGAGATTTTCAAGATTTTCTTTGAATATAGTTGAAATATGTGTATTACATACAGTTTTTAATATTTTAAATTATAAATTATCTCTTTTGATGACTAAAGTAACTCAACAGTAATAATAATTGCAATAAATAGCTTCAAATTAGAAGAAATTTTTTAAAAAATATTTTTACATAAATATATATATATTATATAATGTTACATATTCGGTGGAAATTTCAGTATTCTAGAAACATCGTTATCGAAATGCTGGAGAAATACAAAAAGAAATTTGACAAAATCGTACCTTTTCAGTTTGTAACATTATTTTTTTTTTTTTTTTTTTGTTACTTCTTTGGGTTTCATTTAAAATCTATATAGAAAATTGAAAAATTAACCTCTCTACAGTACTACTATGGCAAAATGTGTTACTGGAAAACAGATACGTGTATAAAAATCGGACCATTCTTTCTAGTCAAAAAGTTGTACACAGAACAAAAAAACATTATTATATCCATGTAAGTACATGTTATATCACTAAAAAAAAAGTCACAGGGATTTATCCTTCATGTCTCCCGCCCCATAAATAATCTACTACACCAGCGCACAAAGGCTGTTAAAGTTATAGCTGCTTTGCAATATGCACAGTAAAAAGACTAAACTTTTGCTATATAAAACACACAAAAAAAAAAATAGTCGTATTCGATGTAACCAAAAATGCGAAAATGCAAGAGCGGGTTGACTTATACGCCCTTATATGGTGTCATGGTGCAAGCATCAGATCGCGACGAAATGTTTTGCCGTTGTATCCTCATAAAGAAGTTTCACTTGGAATAAAAACTTTTTTTCCTTTTTTAACTGGTGAACGACCAACACATTTCACACAAAAAATACAGTTTTTAACTATACAAATTATATTGTTTAAATTCTAACAGAAATAATAGTTTTATTTTTTTGTAAGTAGACCATTACGACCGACGGCAAAGTGAAAACGTATCCATTGGCGTCATTTAAATTTTCAAAAAAGAGAGGCAAGAGATTTAACTGGTTAGATTAATTATTTACCTACTACTCGTACTTACATTTACAGCTCAATACAATTTCCATTTTTAGATAATTTAAAAATTTTTGTTTGCTGCACAGTGTATTAATTTTTTTCAGAGGAGAATGTAAATTCATTACTGTGTCAACTATATAATAACACATCATAAACGACCAGTATAACATAAGTATTACCACCCACATACTTGAGATTCGAATTTTGAAATTCCTCTTGTCTAACATATTAGCAATGTTTTTTCACTGGCTCCGAGCAGCTATTTTTCGAGTTCAATTTTTTTTCCTTTTTCCCTATCTCTCTACGCCTCTGTCTTGTGCTTTTTATATTTTTTACACTTGCCACTCACAAATAATATAAACACAAAACACGTTTGAAACGTTAAACAATGAGCTAAACGAATTCGTCTACACTGTACAATTAGTTGTCGAACGTAGTCTTTGAATTAACGTTGATAGTTTACGCATTACCTTTAACGAGATAACCGTGTTTATCGAAATAAACCTTGCAGCACTGCAGTATATTGTAACCACGAATTAAAACCTTTAAACGTGATTATAACCGGTATAATTTTAATGTTATTTGATTTTCAATACACGATTTGTTATTACTTATTACTATGAATCCTAAGATATAAGAGCGACACCAGACATTTTTTCCTAGGTTGGGAGGCAGAATCATTGTAATTTTTTTTTTAATGGGGTAAATATATACACTTACATTATTTCCCCTTAATTTGGGTTTTTCATAATGATAATATTTATATAATATTAGGGTTGATATTTTCATTACCTATATATGTACTGAATGTACAGTTAGTTAAATTATATAAATTATAGATAGATAAGAAAGCAAAGAAAAATGGAAGATTTAAATAATAAAATTTCGTAATAGACATAAGAAATAATTTAAATTAAATTATTGTACATTTGGGTTTTTTAACATTTTATATAACAAATTAATATCGTGTATTGTGTGTATTCGATTTATTAATTATTTATATATATATATATACTCGTATATATATATGATTTAAAATTTTTAATAATTTAAAAATTTTCCACGAAACCGAATACTTTTACTATTTCCCCAAGACATTATAGTAAATTATTATATTATACTCATAAACAATAATCGTAGCAACACTTCCACTATTGACTCTTTTCCTAAGCTATAAACTAAATGTCCGACATTCATATTAATAGACTATTATTGACTATTAATATAGTAGTTGTAATGCTTTGTATACGTTTATTTCAAATAACTGCACCCTTAAAATATAAAAATGTAAAAACAAATTATGTAATTTTATTAATGTTTCAAATAACGTAAAACAGACGTGTGGGTATCGCTATATAATTTAATATTGATCAGTAAAAAAAAAAATATATAAAAATTTCGACCGTATTCTAAGCGCGTATAACGCGAGTGTAATGTATAATATTATTGAAATACACAATATTATTAAAGCGATTTCTGATCGCGTAAATAATAAAATTTGAAATCAAGTTACGTTTATCCTGTGGTGTATTATTTAAACTAGTGCACATGAATAATAGGCTGAACTCTACATACAACGAAACGAATGAAAAACGGCAAATTAAAAAAAAATATTTTAAATTTAAATTTCTCTTTAGTCTAATAAAAAAAAAAATAGTGGTAATGGTGGTAGAGCAGAACCAAATTTGAATAAGGCGCTTGCCTTTCCTTTCCCCTAACGCCGCAACTTTTGGATAACTTACATGGTGGGCAAATGTCCTCCCTTCCCCTGAACGTATCTCCCTTCTATCTTAAAACAGTATATAACTAAATCATATCGCAAAAATTCAAATAATAAACAATAAATGTTATTTTATAAAATTGTATATTACACGCGCGTAATATAGAGTACAGTCGTGTATTATTATACGAATAGTGTAGTGTGCACTACACTATTATTTTTCCCAGAAGAAAAAAAATAATAATAAGGGTATTGGCTAAAGTGTACACCGCGTATACGTGTACCGGTATAGCGTATACAGAGTTCCAGAATTCGAATAACACTGAAATCACCTGGGCGACGCATCGTGGCGTTAAAACGAATAACACAGAGCGATTTCAGTAGTATACCAAGTATATGTTTATTGAATTTCATAATATAAACAAGGTGTGCCGTGACCAAAAGTTCGCGGAGTGAACACGAACACGGTGTACAACGCGCGAACGTTCGAATGACTGTTTATCTCTCTATTATTGCGAACAAACAACGCAAGAATAAGAGTGTTTGTCCAATAAATTCGTCTTTGGCTCGTATACAGTAACTGTATATAGTTGTGTCAATATTGTACGCGATAGAATTACCCTTGTCTCACTCACTCTCTCTCTCTCTCTTAATATTTATATACAAAGAGTCCGACTATCACGCGATAAAACCTAACACGATCTGCAGCAGTACCGCGTATAGTAGCCGCCGCGTGGTATTCAACTGTGAAGAACGCACGTATGAGGCATGTCCCAAAAGCATGGTCTCTATGCTCTTGAAGCTAGAAATAAATTGGTTTTTCAAAATTTGATAACACTGTTGTATAGTGTAGGCTTTACTCTTTTCAATGAGAGATAGCTCGACAAGATCCGATGTCTAGTTTGCATCTGACGCGTGTTTAAGGTATACATTTCTAGGTTGACCACCGCCAGTTCTCTTCCCGTGTACGCTCAATGCGAACTTATTCGTTTTTTGCATTCAAAGAGTGAACTCCAATATCAAAAAATCGAAAGCATATGGTACGGCTTGTATGTCTGTAAAAAATGTGAGGAAGTGGTGAAGAGAATTTCAGGTGGTCGGACGCAAATTCATGATGAACCAAGAAGTGGGAGACTTTCGATTTTAGACGAGGTGAAGGAACAACTTGAATGTGAGCTTTGTGCGGATCGACGAATGACGGTTTCAAAACCGTCAACTCGAAAGCTTCTTAGAATATTTCAAATACTGGACACAACCAATTAGATTTTTCGTTTTTTTCTTTTTTATTAGTACTTGGTACATATACATAGTGCTGGACTTAAAGAATACTAGACCCTGGGTCGTATAGTGAATATTAACTCCATACGATTTTTCATGAAAAGTTCTAAAATACAAAATCACATCAATATTTCAATCATTAATTAATTCTTATAGAAATAACAAGAGCAATAATTACACTAAGCGATTCATTTATATGATATTCGGAAATACTAACTCTTTTTAAAATTTTAAAATAGACATTATATTGATTTATTACAATGTATTGTTGTAAAACGTATTTCGTTGATATTTTAAAATTATAATTAATGATTTAATAGTAAATTAGTACGTACTCAAAATAAATAATTATATTAGACCCAAAATTTTGAAACTCGAATATATATAATGTATATATTTATAGAGAGAAAGAGAAAGAGGGAGAGAAAGAGAGCATACGAAATAAACACTAAACTCAAATTGATTTAATGAAGCGGTTTTATTTTATCTTTTAAGAGAATTTTAAAAATATAATCGTAGTAATTGACCGATTGTTTCTCGAGATTATGAGATTTACTATAAATTCATTCATCTTGAAATTAATTCCAAGATAATGAAAAAAAAACACTTTAGTTTTACGATTCCTATCTGATTCTTGACAATATTACTTTTTATGCTTGTGTACATTATTATTATTATTTTTATCATCATATAACTGTTATGGACGTGAGTCCTATAAAATAAACTGTAATAATATTATTTAATATTAATATTATTCGATATTGTGTTCATAATATAATAATTAATTCGGATATTCAATTAAAAAAAATCTAATTCCCATATTTATATAAATAAATATAAACTATTAATAATATTACAATAAATTTATATTAGGGTGGTCCTTATTTTTAAAGTTCTAAATTTTTATGAGTGTTGTACAAAATTTTTTTCATCTCTATGTATAAAAATTACCTGCAAAGTTTGAAACTCGATTGGACCTTATTAACACGTGGCATTTTAAACTCAACGTTTCGCATAAACTCAAAAAAAAAAATTCATTTTTGTCCAATATTCGTTAACATTTTTATTTAACAAAAAATTGTATTTTTAATTTAATAAAAAAGGTCTGTTTGTATTTTTGCGTTAAGTTAACTTTTTCTTGAAAAATTTAAAAAAAGTGATAAATTTATATTAGTTCTTGTATTTACGAGAAATATTTGATTTTAACATTTTGCTATTAATATACGATTTTAATGGCCGATTATTAGTGAACTAACCTAACCTAACCTAACCTAAATTATTAATAAAATAATATATAATATAACGTATTAAAAAAAAGTTTTGAGGAATGAAATATTAAAAAACATAGACTTATATAATATTTCGGAATAACACTTAGCTATTCGCTAAACGGTTCCCTCATTACTTCTAATGTGGCATCTTTTAGATATTTTCGACAATAATTTTGTACAATTTGTAATTAGAAACAATTTCAATTTAAAGAATTTATACAATTATTTTTAGTACTTAGTACTTCCATTTAATAAAAATTGTCATTTTTTTGTTAGATTCTTCCATTGATTTAATACTTCTTTAAGCAGAATCATTAGCCACTTTTAAGTTTCTTACAACAGAAGCCCCTTTAATATACAAATCTAGCCTAACCTAACCCCTATTTACTACAATCAAATTTTAAAAATTATTTAAAATTTTTAAATATTTCGAGTAACATGGTGGATTATTGATCTAAAAGCTTTAACAAAATCGTATAATTATCAATTTTTAAAAATACTCCTATTTCGTCCTTTCTAAGTATTACACATGATGTAGTAAAATTATTATTTCGATTAAAACTTTTTTTTTTAAATTAACTTTATAAACGAATCATAATTATTATACAATAAAAAAGGATTAATTAAATTTTTCAATTTATACAAAAATATTGTACAACGTTTGCGTGCTACCAAATAATATTACAATAAATCATACGTCTATTCTTGAAATAATATAGTCATCATTAAGATTATTCTTCTTCGTCCAACTGTCAATAAAAAATACAAGTGAAAATAAAAAGAAATATTGCCCTCGACCATCACGATAGTTACAATCATCATGACGTTTATAATGTTATAATATGGTTCAATTGTGTAGTTTTATCAATCACACTCAAATAATTTGTATGTATATTCATAAAAAAAAAGACTAAAAATTGAATTAATATAATGTTTTTCCATTGACTGTAACGTTATATTTTATATGTACAATTATTTTTAATGTAGCTTCAATATAATATGTCCTTGGGTAGTTTAGGTGAGTAATAAATCAATATATTCGCACATATATATAATGTGTATATATATAATATGTATATGTATATATATAGTCGTATATAAACAACGTTAAACGTGAAATAATTCTGCACGATTATGCAAATAAAAAAAAAAAACGATTGTGATCGTATATACAATATAGCATACTTGCATACTTCAATCATACAATTATATTTATATGTTCGCATAGAAAATAATTATTTTTACGAAGAACTAAGCTTAAGGTTTACATTATTGTGGAACATTTAAAAATTACCTTACAGTGTGAAACAAAAATGTAATTCCATAGTCGCAATTAATTAACCTATCGATCATATTGAACTAGAATAAACTACAGATGACTACTAAATGAAATAATAAAAACATTCACTAAGTGAATGTTTTTTAATTTGAATATTTTAATAAAATGTGTAAAAAAAAATTGTCAGCCAGTTGTCCAAATCAAGTTGGATTATTAATGAAACGAAACTAAAAACATAATTCTAAAAATTATATAGAAAATTAATTATGTAAGAAAAGAATGCGACAAATAAAAACACAGGAAAAAAGAGCTCATATAATTAACTTAATTGAAAAAAATTATATTAAACATATCTAGACAGTTGAGTAACAAATTATACGATTATTTATTGTATAACTAAATGTAAAAAATTCTAAAAACTTTAGATTAGTATTTTATTTTGATGTGTAGAAGTTCGGTCTCGGGGAGAAGAAATCACATTTTAAATAAAAAAAAACATAGCTCAGATAAACGGAGAAGAGAAAACGCTGTCAAAGAAAAATAGCATAAAAAAACATCAGGCATCATGCGATTACAAATTCCGCACTCAAATTATTATTGTTATTATTTTTTTTAAATAATTTAATCTCTATAAGAGTATGATATAAATTTTAAAACAAAAAATTCAAAAAAAATATTTTTTTGTTTATATATTGTATATGAAATGTATTTAAGTC
This sequence comes from Chaetogeoica ovagalla, assembly GCA_032441825.1. Lineage (NCBI taxonomy): Eukaryota > Metazoa > Arthropoda > Insecta > Hemiptera > Aphididae > Chaetogeoica > Chaetogeoica ovagalla. The sequence continues at coordinate 15,374,240 of CM063725.1, read as the reverse complement.
CCCGCCTCGCCGCCTCGTAATTAAGTCACTGATGCCGTACGTACGCGTTTAAAGAACGAAAACCAATTTCGCCGGGACCATCGGAGTGTTGTGTCGTATAATTGTGGTCAGGACGGGAAGTAGTGAAGATGCGCGACGAGTGCGAGCAGCCGAGTGGAGGAGAAAAATACAATAGAACCACCGCCACCGCCGAATAGTACCGCAAACACGCTTTATAATAATGTGTATTATTGTTATATTTTTATTGTACACCGCCCGTCACGGTACGGTCGCACTCGAGAACGATCCATTGAGAAATTTCTCAGTGGTAGCGGCTGCTGCTGCTGCTGCTGCTGCTGCTGTGTTCAATTGCTATATAGTCAGGCCATTCAAAACGACCGAAAATGACTTTACAACACTTTTGTACAGCGGCGGAGGTGACAGAAACCACCGTCGCCGACAAGGGAATAGACGGATTTGATACGTATATGTTTTTTTTTATTATTATTATTATTATTATTATTCTTTTTTTCTCTCTCTTTCGCCGACACGATTGTCAAACAATATATTCGCGTAGCAACAAAATATCGCCGTGTCCTTTTTGTGCTCGTGTTCGCACTCCGTCGTGTCATATTATAAATACACGCCGCGTTCACAACGCACGCATATAGACGTACACTGCCGTCAATGGGAGCCTTTTTTTTATATAGTACCACCACCATGTGCACACGGGCGTATTTAGAGTTTTTTTTTCATGGTCAAGAGAGAAATATTATCACCAAGTTCTATTTAATCTAAGAACTATAATTTAAGGCTAAACGTTAAACAAGTTACCAAATTCTCGACCTATTAAAACTATTAGGGATTCATATTATACACATTTCGGCGGCATTTTCATTTGATAAAAGCGTTGTCGTGATAATCTTTGTAACAAAAAAATACATGGTGTAGGACGTAAAATAATAAAAAAAAATCCTGAAATTTCGACGATGTCTGACCTGTTTCCCAATATATACGTCACTGGGTGTGCGTGTGGATGTGGAAAAGGTGGGACTACCGCAGAGTATTTTATACGCCACGAACACACACGAGCACCTCGCGGGCAATACACTTTGCGGCGAACACCGAATAGACACTCGCGCAGTCGCTGTCACCACCTGGACAATGATAAATAAATCGAGAGAAAAAAAGGATTTTTTCTTTTCTTTTCTTTCGGAACTCGAAACAAACTGTCCAGTTCCACGTCGTCACTGCACTCGATACGATATCGTTTATTCACCGTGCACTGCCGTTCTCGAAGTGTCATCGTGACGCACAAACATTTTTATATCGAATTATTTCTCGATTTATTGCGAAGCATCACCAAAAAAATTCGAGCGCACGCGTGAGAGACTGCGATATAATATTTTATATTTTTTCTAAATTGAAAAAGAAAGAAATCTGACGATTAAATTATCCGAGTACGCGAACGTGTTGTTTTTTGGAAGTCGCCATTAAATTAAATAATAATCGTGTAGTCTAACCGTGTTTACTATGACACCATATATTTTATAACAAAAATTAATTATGACGTATAACTGTTATTTCGATTCTCTTAAAAACTACAAAAACCGTTTTGTTCTTTTTTTCTTCACGGATGTTAATCCGGTTAAAAATAAATATTGATTTTATATACAATTTAAAAATATAAAAAGAGTATTTAAAATATATAAATATATTATTAAAAATATTCTTTACAAAGAATTAAAAGTCCTTATATTGGGAACTTTAAAACGCGAATAAAAACAAACTTTACAACCTATACATCTTAATTTTAACACTTTTTTTTATTATTACGTTATAAGTAAACATATTATTTGTATTAATATCAATATTGTTATTTAGTATTACTACAAATAAACTAACTCGTTCTATTTAAAAAAAAATGTGCTGAACATACATCGTTTTCGACGAAAAGTGTATTTGAAGTCGGAAAACTTCAGGAAATTTATCCACATATTTATTAATCCTTAGCACATTCGTTCACACGTCTGTGATATTATAACGTTATGGAGAAATACGAAGAACACATGATATTGCTACAATGTAACAGATAAAACGAAAAAAATTACAGTTTACAGCAATTGACGTCTGCAGACTTTTCCATTTGGTGAGGCAAACGTAAATTAAAAAAAAACAACTAACCGCGGTGTATTGTGAATGTCGTTTAAGTGAGTTACTCGGATAAAGATTTTAGAGTATATTATTATCACTATCAATTTGAAAGCATTTTTATAAATTATTGCATTTGATAAAACGTTTCTGAGTGGACCTTTGATGTAATATTTTGGGTATATAATAAAAATAACCATATTTATTAATTAAATAATAACTGCTCCGAAATTAAAAGAAAATTTGTGAACATTTTTTTTCCTTAACATAATATTGAGAGACAAATTTGATGAATATTTCAAGTTTCTGTACCCATTATTTTCAAAATCACGAAAATATAACGATAATCGATTTAGACGTAATAACGTTTTTACCGTTTTTATATAATTCTTCAGTAGTTTATTAATTATATTTTTGAGAAAATCAAAAAATGACTCCTCTAAAGTACCAACTACATACAATTTGTTACCGGAAACAAACTGTGATTATAAAGATTTCTGCTAAAATTTTTGGATACAGACAAAAAAAAACAGAGCTTTGTTATACCATTAAACTTCTCGTTTCGCTCAGAATATAAAATAAATAAGAAATTTTTTTCATAAATTAAATATATCAATATCGCATAAATACATATAGGTTATAAATCGAACTTTTACAAAAATATTATTATTATTTAAATTATTTAATCTTTAATTACTAAGACATTTTTTATTAAATATAAGTCGTAATCTACGCGTGGAAATTCTCCAGCGGTATAATAGAGAGATTTTACATCACTAAGATTTGCATGTTTTATTGCACAAAAACGGGAACACATAAAAACAAAATAATTAATTAAAATATTAATTAATCACAATATATTAAAGTATAAAATTTAACGGATTATAATATAGTGTATACCAGTGGTGTTCAAACATATATTGAACACGACACACCGTGCTCTTCAATAGTTTTTCACGGCACACTGATTTTATTTTCTTATGTCACAATTCAATGCAATCGGTAATTTATGGAAAACATTTTTTAGAAGACTGCGGCACACTTAGTGAATGCGCGGCTTCGTGTCGCGGCATCCAAATTGAAAACCACTGGTCAACACCAATTGGTATACACGCGTTTTGGTGTAGTTTAATCGTTAATCGTCAATATTGTTAAATTTGTATCAAATAATGCCTGTCCAATATAATCGTTTTTGGATTGGCGAATAATATTACTCGAGTAGGTTCATCGAACTTCGATAACATAAGTTCTTGTGTGTATCTAACAAATGATTTTGAAATTTTACAAGTAAAACGTTCTGCAATTTTCCCAATAAGTTATCATAACGTAGGAGAGGGAGGCAATTATCCCTTCTTACCCATCACTCATCGAGACGCTCACGTTTACAGCAAAAACCCGTAGGCCTCCGAATCCGCACTGCAACGATCCGGTCCAAATTGGATCCCTGAGTCAGCCTGTTCTAGTCACGTTGACATTATTGTTGGGTATCGGATGTAATATTATCACCAGACGTGATAAGTATGTTGGTTGACCGGCCTTCTGAAAAATGTGGTGACACTGTGTAGATAGCCGTTGTAATGCGTTGCCGCTGAGACCGACAAAAATGATATTGATAAAGTTCGCGTGTGTTACTCGTGTATGTGGTCCGTGACGATTATTATTATTCGGTCGTCCGGCGGTTGTCGATGTTTATGTTTTATTTTGGTCCGATCAACAAAGGTATACATTTTTCGCTTTCAAACTGTATACATAACACCTGGGCTCCCTCGTAGCCACACGGCTGTAAAAATCTTCGTGCTCGTTCTTATCGTCAGGAAATTTTTGTTACGCATCTACGTGTAAGCGCCCTCGCCGCTGCCGTATCGTCGTGCACTGTTGTTATATGTGTTCGCACTAATTGCCATCATACGGCGTATTTACGTACCCGGTTCCGTTTTCATAGTCACCCACGGGTGTGCGTCTTCGTTATCATTACTATCATTACATCGTGTACTAATTTGCGTGCGTCCGCCCTCATCGATACCGCCCGGCCACGTAAGTACACTTTTGCATCGCCAGCCGAATTCGATTTTATGCACCTGCGTGTGTACGCCATTTTGTTTTCGGCACCAATATAGCTGTTACGCGTTATATTTTGATCTCGCGTATGTACCAACGCTTTGCCGTCACCGGTCGAACAAAAAGGTACGTTCGATACTTCCGTCATTGTACATACATTAATATTTTAACAACATTCGTAATAGTCGTGAATGCATGTTAGATTAGGTTAGCTATATTCTCGTATACGTTCGTTTGTGCCGAGTATACGGTCCGTTGTCGTATGCGCGTGTATAGCCGTCGGGTCATCTGTGACATTATAACCGCCTTTGACTGACGACGTATCGGACGGTTCTTATATTATAATCGTGTGTATAATCAACGTCGACAATACATATATATACGAGTATTTGTCAACTCCGTCATTCTATCATCTTCGGTGCTGTACGCGTATGTCCATGTGTCACCGTATGTACAGGTCCGAGACTTGTACTTATATATCACCACATGGTTCAGCTTCACGATACCCAGCTGCTAATTCGATCTCGTTGCCGTCCAGGAGCCACCATTGTCTCAGAGCATCATCAGCCAGGCTCGGTAAAGGTCAGACGTATTTTTTTATTTTTGATATTGCAATTGTATATGAATAAACTGTTTTATGGTATATGCTTATGTTATATATGTATATTTAGTGATAAATGTCGTCCCATGTCCCGTAACATTAAGTTTTTACATTGTATTTAATAATTGTGAACAATCGTCTTTTTTCTCAATAATACAGTCCACTTTATAAATTTGTCATCCTTTGTTGTTCGTTCTTCTATCCCGGCCTTTACGCAGCTGATAACATCTTAACAGCATCAGAGTCAAGATCTTCGCACGAACAATTCTAGTTCTTCATTCTCCTTCTGTTTAAATATTAAGTAATATCGTCGTCAAGAAAGATCTTTGTGGCATCACCCGGAATTCGTCGCTTTTGTTTGTAATCGTCCAAGAGTTGACTTTTATTCAGACCATACAATAAATTTTATACATCTTTCAGTTAGAAGTGGCGCTGGAGACGACGGGTGCCCAGTGACCTTTCGTCCGTCCAAATAATGTGCGCTAGCTGATATTATATTTAGGAGTTATGTTATCGACTGAAGAAAAGGAACAGCATAAAAATACATTAACTTAGACACGATGAGTTATCACATTATGTCAAGCAATATTATAAAGAAAAAAATCTATATAGAAAAATATTAAGGGAAAAATATAACAATTGTAATCGGTTATAATATTGATCATGTGGGAAACATGGTCGGAAGACGAAACTTTTTTTTGTAATAATAACAAATATCGGATTTGTAGATTTATTTTTTTTCCGCCGGAGTTCGTTACATGATTCCGCATATAGCATTAGACGCCAGAATTCGGAAATCATATAAAATGGATGTCAAAAAGAAAACAAACCCACAATATCGTTAACGAATACAGCAATAACACGTCTAGACAAAAGTTATTCGATACATAAAACATGAATGCAATATGTAATTTCTCTCGTGTTCGTCACTAGTTTATTTTTTTTCTATTTGTCTCCGTGGATTGTCGTGTCGCAGGTAACCTATTTTCACTACCTATTATTTGTTTCCCAAAAGACGTATTTTTTATATCGTATTTCAAATATTTTTGCATTCTCTATTCTCTCGATGGTATTATCCCGTCTTTCACAGTTATCAATTTAAACAAGTTTTATCCGCCATGCTCAATAAACCGGTATAATTTTTATTTTTTCGTACACAAAATGATAAAGCATAAACATGTTTCGGAATTGTATTTTTTCATCGAATTCTCTTCGATTTTATCACTCACCGGGTTACAGTCAAAACTGTTTTTTAGCGAAGGGACAGTGTCATCCTACTCATGCTTCGTACGCAAAATATTATAATCAAACACAAAGTTACCGCATGTTACATTTCCATTACATTCTAATACTGATATTGATTTTGATATAAATATAACGGTGTTTAAATGTAATTATACACCGTGTACATATAGTGCACGAAAGTGAATATAATAACGTAATACACGTGTCAATGTGTTTTACTAGTAATTTCCCCTTATTCAGCTGAGACGTAATTTTTTTGTTTTCATTTATGAAAACTTTAAAATTTATTAGCGGATTTTCTTATTTCGTCCATCTTATAGGATCAATAAAACCGATTCGAAACGAATTTTTTTTTCATACGTAAAAATCATTCCATTTGGTACAAATCAGTTTACTCGGTCGATAAAAATAATAATCATCCGCTAATCGGTCGCGACGGTGCGGACCGAATGTCGCAATTATAACGATTAAACGATTCTTTTCATGTTATCTATACTACGTACCACTGCTGTTTTCTCCCGATTCTCCCTCATCAGAGATTCGCCACCCTTTTTTTTGTCTGGCCTACGACGGACGTAACGTTTAAGTATCAACGCGGAACGTCAGTTACTCCGCCCTTGTGCAGAGGTTTTCATCCAATGGATAACGGTTTGTAGAACAAAAAAAAAATAAACGTATATTAATAATATCAAGTTCATAGGGAGTACCCGTAAACAGTATTAATGTAAATTTTATTTTTCGATTTGCGCCGGTGCTGTGTTATAATAGTAATATGTGTATACCATGATGATGACCCTTTGAAAGGGATGGTAATGAAAATCGTAATAACTACCGCGCGTTTAAAATTCGGCTGAAGGGAGACCGCGATTGTGTGCCCACGGAAGGTAGGGAGAAACTGTACACATTTAAATGTAATGGCTGCATATGTTATGAAAAAATATTCGACGGTTTCATGTTGTCTAACAGATAAAGCAAAATAATAGTAACGATCAAAATATCACGATTTACGTGATTTTGATTGCTCTAACATTTTTACCGGATCAGAGTGTCGACAATTTTTAAATCGACATTTTTAAAACTGTTTGCATGTAGTACAAAAAAATATTCTATTTACTGAGCATAAAAAAAGTATCTTTTAAATTTCTACAGGAATTTTGTCGTTATTGAAAATGTACACAATTGATTTGTCGATTTTCTTATACTAAAACATATATAAATATAGTTTTATATAGAATTTTGTAAAACTGGTTTATTAAATTTTTTCGAGCATTCCATAAGTTTTCCATCCCTGTTCTACTGATATTAAGAATTTAAAGGTACTAATTAAACAAATAAGACACATTTTGAAGGCGACAAATATTTCCAAGTTACTATACAAGTTCAATAATCATATATTTGTTTGAATATGACCTAGAAATTTTATACGTACACGTAAAATTAATTTTATTTTGCACGAACAACACCTGTATAATATATTGATGTTTAATAGACGTTATGTCATTTTATAACAGTTTTTACGTTTATCGAAATGATTCTTATACGTTTTAATAAACGAACAAAATCAATTAAAACATTGATCACTAACACAGTTTTTTGGGAGAACGGATAGTGGATAGTTTTCTCCGATTATTTTTAACTCGATATATTCGATTTAAATATGTACGGATTTATATTAATTAATTTTGATAATTTGTTGCGAAATATATATGTTTGTGTGTATGTGTGTGTACACGATTATCTGAGTATTTATCTGGACGATCAATCAGATGGTAACAGACTTAATGTTAAAATATTTGATCATTAAAAAAAAATATATATATATATTCTTCTACAACTATAATTATTAATTTATAGTAAAAACCTAATCGAAATAATGAAAATGAATAATCTAAGATAAATTAAGAATCAATGAAAACTGGTTTCTTTTACATACTACATATAATGTGAAATCATTTCTCTAAAACCACAATCATTTTTAGTCGAATTAGTTTCAATTGTAATTGCCATAGAAACAATAAGATTTGTGTATGACGTATGTTTGTAAAAATTACGTTAAAAAAAATAATTACATAAGTTTATTAGAAAATAAAAATTTTATTATAACTTATATTTACTGGCTATTAATCCCGTTTAATAGAAATACAAATTATGGAAATCAATTTTTAGTATTTAACTCACTGATTTCCAAATTTATAGACAAAATTAAAAACTAAATTTATTGTTAGCACTAAAAATACGAAACTCGTCTTATTTAGTATACATTTTCAGACCTGTTTTTTTTTGAGCAAAATATTATTTTATCTACTTAATTTAGTTATAGTAACCAAAGTTGAGTTGCTCGTTAGTATAATGCATGATATTGTTGAACAATATTTCTACCAAATGACAGGGAACGTCGTTGAATACGTTCCAAATGAAATTAAGGTTAGGCACTATATATCAATAGATGTTCCAAAATATGCTTTTATGTACTCTGGAAAACAGATATGCTCTCTTATTATTTAAGACACTATGTCTTGCTATTCAGTTAAAAGTGTAACTTTTGATGATATTACTTTAAATTGTGTTTCTGATGTTCTTAAATGATTCTATAGGCACATTTTGATCTACTGTTGCCCATCATCTTAATAATTTCGATGATATTCCCATTAAATTTTAGCGACTAATACATGGTTTAATGTACTAATACGTGTTTAATTATTTAATATCATTTTATTATATATATAAAAAAATTTTTTTCATCTTTTTAAAAAACACCAGACGATGCAAATACTGTGAAGCTGAAGATCGCTTTGTCTGTGATTATTCTCAAATTAATCAGAGTGCAAGATTTTAGAAAATGGTATTATTTATTTGAATAAAAATATTTATGCCATCTGATTCGGTCCGATTATATATATATATCATTAGTGGCGTAGCCAGGAATTTTGTGTGAGGAATATGATACTAATGTGATAGTATCAGTGACGTAGATACAAGGGGAGAGGTTCTGTCACAAAAAATCCTATAAAAATCTTGTTCTTATCATTTGAAATTTAATTTCATTCGCTGTGTATACAGAGCTGAAATTTAATACTGAAAAATTTATTGTAGTCTATAACAATAAACAATTTCGGCAGAACAAATATTATTTTATTACCGCGTTTTTATTAATTCGCTTTCTTGTCTGTTTCTGTCTGCCCGGTAAACAATGTGTGCACTATTTTCTCAATAACTATTCAGAACAGATTTTATTCCACATTGCACTAATTCAGATAGAACGCGTGTAATTTGTGACACATAATATGTACAAGTTTACGATTAATTAATCAATAACTTATGACCGGTAACCACGGTAACCAATCGAATTTAAATTATTGTTTGTCGAAATAAGAATTAAAGGTCGGTTTTACTTTAGGAAAAAATTTAAAAAATTTATAACGTTTAGGTGTAAGTACAATTAGTGTACATTTCTATCTTTACAAAGTGTTTTTATTCACATATCATTATTATGAGCAAAATATAGTAGTCATACCTGGAATTAATTATTTAAATATAATTTTCTTTTAACACCATGTTTTTATAACAGACAAGAAGTATAAAATAATTTTTCCTAATGCAATACAGATTTAAAACCCAAATAGATTTTTAACGCCATACAGCGTGTCCTGAATATTTGTGATTGTGAATTTTTTAATAACCATGAAAATTCTTTTAGGATATAAAACGAAAAACGTGGAATACATGCAATAAATATTAGTAAGGAGCTATGCAGAGAGTAGTTGCGTCACGGAGGAAAACTTACACAGCGGTTCCTATCATTTGCAATATAATAAAATTTTCAGTGACTAAGGTGAACTATTCACGCATCAATTATTACCGATTCACATTTTTCATTTTAAACTTTATATAGCAATTACAAATACACAAACAAATTATCAGAACAACTGCAGTATGGGGTTAAGAATCTGTTTCAGTAGATTTTATTTTATATTTTTTTAGGAAAAATAATTTTATACTTTTTAGTCTGTTTTAGAAACGTGATACATAAAAAGAAAATTATATTTAAATAATTTTCAAAATTTCTTTTCAAACACTCCTCCCCCCTCAAAAATCGTGTCCACAACACTAAAAAATATGTTATCATATAAATGTATACAAATCATATTATATATTACAATAATTACAACCACAGAATATAACAAAACTATAACTATCACTGGATAACTGCAATTAATATATCATAAATAGTGAAAAAAAATATCGCAGCCAATAGGGGAAGAGGTGAGTTATAACCTCCTTAACTTTAACCTGACGTACGCCACTGGATTTCATTATTTATTTCATCGGTCCTCACTTTAATTAAACTACACTTGAACCTGTCTCGGTCTAACTAAACAATTGTAAACGATGGTATCGGCAAACATGCGGTCGTCACATTTGCGGTCACAATCTTTTTGATGCCACTTGGGTTCACTCGATTTTTTTTTTACCTACGTATCGATTCATGTGCGATCATAATAATAATAATGACCTGAAAGATGAAGAAGATATAAGAAAATTTGGTGTCGATTGATTTAGATATTTAAAATTACCATAGTAATATTTTTTTGTAGTAGAATTTTGAATGAGCGCGTATTACTATGCAATATAATATGTATAAAAATATTTAATTTTTTTAAATAGTTGTGTATGATTTTACTATTTACTTTACAAAATGTTCAGTAGCAATTAAATATCTATTTATAATGTTACGATAATTTTAATAAGTACTTAATTAATCGATCGACACTAAATTATTCATATATCTTAATTTTTCAGTTTATAGTATATTATGTTATTATGACCGTAAATTATTAGATACGTAGGTAAAAAAAAAACGTGTAATCGAAAATGACACCAAAAAGATCGTCATGACCGCAAATGTGCCATCTGCATCTGATCGTAAACTCAACCGATACGATATGATGTAGAAATTATAATTATGTACTAAAAATCATTTTTTTTATAAAGTAATATTTTCATTGTTAAAGATAAATTTAGCCTTGCATTTTTTATATAAACATTCCCGTGTTTATAAGCTTTTTTTTGGAAATCGTATTTAATTTTAAAATCTTTTAACACAAGTAATTGCCATTTAGGTTAAGCATTGTTGTAAAAATTTCACGTTAAATTAAATATTAAATGACACCGGCATTTATAAAACTACTTCTTCCACTGATATATTTTAGTACTAAATAATATTAACACAAGTAAAGGAACCGATATTTTTAGTGCGTTGCATTACAAAATATATTCGAATCTACCTTACCAATTTGTAAGGTAAATTGTATACCGTATAGTACTCGTATCATTACAGTCATAGTGTATAACTGGGTATTATACCACTATGTTTACAAAGCACAGCGAGCAATTATGATAAAAAAACCAATCAAACAGCTTTTGTTTATTTTACTATTAATTTGCATTTGCTTATTTTTCATCTTACGCTATTATTGAAATTAAGATGTATATAATAATTTTCCATTTACCTACTCGTTTTATCTTGTTGCTTACACTTGCATCCAGTGACGTAACAAACCATGTTTTTGAAAAGCAGCCGTTTCTGGATTTTAGATAGTTGGGTACAATGATTGAGTAAATAAAAAAAAATCGAATTCCTAGTACCGATACGAGAATAAAACTAAAATAAATTTCCCAGTTTTGCTTTTTTCCACCGTCTACTTATAATCGTACAGATCAATTTTATACGTATCGAAAACTTAACATCACAATTCATATTTCACAGTACAGTTTTTGTTAAATAATTATTATAATTTTAATCTATACTCGTATAGTCGTATAGTATCACGTGTAGATTATGTAGGTACATTAACAAACACACAAATGAAAGGAATTAACAAAACACAAAAATTCTTTTAGTATAAGATTCATATTACACACACACACACACACACAATTGGACAATGTAACTAATTTATAAAACAAATTCGAATTTAACGTGCATTGTACTACAATATTATTAACAATTACGTTAAATTTTTTTTCTGCCATAGTTGACATAATACTCGTATTATAGAAAAAGGGTTTCAACAGTTTATCATTTGATTCGCGAAATGTACACAACTCTAGTGTAATACAGAATCCGTGGGGATGCGGATGTGTTCGCAAGGGAAAAAAAGAAATAGAAATTTATCGCCGTAGGTTCCAATTATTTTTAAAGCACATCCGCTTCGAAAAGCGTCGCAGGCGCGACACCACGAAATTCGGTGATTAATCGGCGACCGGTGTGATACGTGTTTACTCGACGGCGCCGCAGGCGGAGGAGGAACGGCCGATGGGCCGATGGGCCACAAAACGAGTGAATTGATTTCCTGTTGGACTGATGGACACGACATTAACGCGGTATGGGATGTTTTTCTCTCTCTTCTAAACGGATAACAAACAAACGACGACGACTACGCGTGTTACGTGAAACACGAGTATCACTGCACAAGCGTATTTTTTTTCCTCCATTCATCGCCTGGTAGTGTGTATCCCTCTCGAAAAAGGACCCGCAAAAAACGGGTGGTAGGCGGCGCTTGGACGGCGGCGGTCCGACTAGTGGGGGACGGGACGAAGACCCTCGTTAACAGGGCCGGTGTGCATAGGTTAGTCCTTCTGACAGACAGTCTGTCGCCGCACACCCTACTCCGAAGACCTCGACGCTGGTCACCGCAGTGAACGTGCATTCACGACCCCGATCACGATATTCTCTTCTGCCGCACACCACTGCGTATTTAAACGGGAATTCCACGCTCGTCGCAGTTCATCTCTGTTGACCGATTTCGCGCGTTGGCGCAATGGACGAACGTTCCCGTTCACCCGTGACAATGACGGCCACAGCCAAAAAAACCATGTCCCGATCGTTCCTTATCGATTCGCTCATCGGCGGCGTCAAACATCCCGCTGTGACCGCTGCGGCCGCAGCTGCCGCAGCCGCCGTGCCCTATCACCCGCAATTTAACGAATACATTCGGTTCTTGAACAGAACGGCAGCGGCGGCCGCAGCGTACGGATACAACCGGTCGACCCCGTCCGTCGCGTTTCCGTCGGCCGCCGCGGTCGCCGGTCCCCGGTTTTTCGGTTATCCGAACGTCGGCCTCGGCAAAGATCCGAACCAACGGCAACAGCAACACGAGCAGCAACAGTCACCGACGGTAGTAGTCAAACCCGTGGCCGTTGTAGCTACTGTACCGTCGGATCACTGCAGGAACAAGCATCACCACGTCAAGAACGTCGGGAACAAAAGAACCGCTGACCATACGACCATTTACGATCCGGGTGAGTCGCGCGCACAACACGCGTTTTTCGTTATGTCGGCAATTTATTTTAAATAAATCCTGCACGGTACAGAGAAAGAGCTTTTTTCCAATAAACAATCGATTTTTGCTAAATTTTATTTTTGTTTTCTTCAATCTCCCATGCGATCCGTTATAATATAATTTTCACATTGAATAAAATATTTAAAACGGACTTTTTGGATGCCTTTGAAATTGACATAATATCTTCTATAGTTAAAAAAGATATCGAACAAAAACTTATGTAAAACACAAAGACTTGGGTAAAACACTTTTTAAAATTATTTGGAATTCATATTTCGAATACTTCGAAAAAAAGTATTCAGAATATGTATTCGAATACTTTGTTAAAACAGTATTCCTCAATTATTTTGAATACTTCACAAAATGTATTTCAAATACTTTTAGAATACTTTTTTTTTTTTTTTACTAGTTTTCAGTAACACGAATAGTAACTATAGTATATATTTACATTATTATTTTATGTGGAATAGAAAGAATCGTCAACATGTATTTAGGGTGTTTAACATTTTTTTTTTTTTTATAAAGTTCAGTCTTTATAAATTAACACAAAAATTAATAAGTAAATAATTAATACCAATTAGTTATAAAATATAATAAAACTATAATAACACGGTGTAAATTATACTTGATTATTGGAATAAGAGTGAATTCAAACATTAAATATAGCAAGATTAATTTAAATAATTAATAAAATAATTCATATTGTTTTAATTATATCTACTGTTGTTACTCAGGGGCGGACCCAGGGAGGGGGGGTTTGGGAGGTCAGCTGAACCACAGTTTTTTTTCGGTAAAATGTGGCCCCTCATAGCGAGCAACTATTATAGGTATATAGTTGGATGTAGCTTCTACGTAGTAGCCTCTCATAAGTGAGGCAGACCCACAGTACTAAAATCCTGGGTACACCACTGTTGCTACTCATATATTTTTACGTAGGAATTATTTAAATTATAGTCGATCTTTAAATAAGTATTCGGACAACAGTATTCCAAATGCTGTATTCGAAATACTATCCAAGTCTGAAAAGATTTGCCATTATACTTAAATAATATTGTTCTCATCAAAGCAACTGTCAACTGAAACTGAATAGCGCAATTCAACTGGATTACGACGACGAGTTTAAATTGCGTTGCTGTCAGTGTTCTCATCGAAGAAATTAAATTTACTTTATTAACTGTTATTTCTTCTTCATTATGTTGTTTAGTGTTATCTCTCTCTAGCTCTCAGTCCGTTTCAATAGTCGTTTATTCGATATAATTTAATATTTTTAGTAAATTAATTTTTTTTCCCCGTTCTCGTATAACCTGGACACGTTATGTCGTTCATTATGTTAACGAATGTTGTTCGATTTGTTGAGCAAACAGAACAATTCTGTTTCGCTCATTCACCATAATACTAATTTAATGTTAAATATTGAAAAACTATAATATGATATTATGGTGGGCAGGGGCATAGGTACAGATTATTTATGGATATGGGGGCTTGACTTTTAATTATTAATAATAGGCTGATAAAAATTGTAATTAGGAGTTTACAAAAAAAATGTTAAGTAAATAATTGTGTATACATTTTGTAAAATTGTATTACAAAGAATATTCAATCTATAATTAGAAAATTTTTTTTCTGAAAAACATTTAATTGAAAAGTCTATAGTTTGTAATACCTACCTACATAAAAATGTTACAGAATAATTTTTGTCATTACTTATTTATTAATTGATATTTTTTAAATTGGGGTGTTTAACCCCTCCTACCCCTTATCTGTGCTCCTAACGATGGAATAATAAATTTTTACGCGACCGAAAATAAATTCGGCCGTGTGCACGTTGAGTTGCTTTCAACCAGTTGTAAATGATCTTTTTTCATCGCGTTGCAACCTACAGTGAGAACGCGTTCATTAATTTTAGTGCGAGCAGCCGCTAAAAGTTACTTTGGTCAGAACAAGACTTAAATCTTTCGTGTTTTATTTTATTCCTATAATATGATTTTTCTTTTTCTTTTTTTTCATAATTGTTACGAAGTATTGTTTAGTATATACTATTAACGATTATAATTATTATTATTATTATTATTATTATTATTATTATTATTATTATTTGTTGTTTTCCCTTCCCAGAATACGTTAAGGCTGCGGCGGCGGACCCGTTACGAGACAACGGTGAGAGCGACACGGATTCGGGAAGTTCGAAGAGGATCAGGACGGCGTTCACCAGCAATCAGCTACTGGAATTGGAACGAGAATTTTCTAGCAACATGTACCTGTCGCGTCTAAGGCGCATAGAAATCGCCAATTGCCTGCGGTTGTCCGAGAAACAAGTGAAAATCTGGTTCCAGAACAGGCGAGTTAAGCACAAGAAAGAGGATGGTCCAACGGCGGTGGTCAAGTCAGCGGCGGCCTCGCCGACCTCGTCCTCGTCGTCGTGTTGCAACTGTCCAAAATCGTGTCACCCACAATCAACTGCTCTGCAGACGACCGACGGTGAAATGTCTGGTTGTCAGCGAAGCGACGGTGCCGATGACCACGACGACGATGACGACGGACGTTGCGGTCAAATACTGCACTAGTTTCCGTGGACGTACTACGGCGAATTGGTTAATTACAATTATTAATTGTAATTAATCCGTGACTTGTCCAGTGGCTGTGATGACGAGTGTGGCGGTCGTCGAATGACGTCAATCGAACACTGCAGTAAATATATATATATACAAAATTATAATATATTGTAATACGCGAAAATTGAGAATCGCTTTTAATTTTTAATTTTTTTTTGTATAGATTTCGTGAAAAAAACTTAATAGAAAAAAAGGAATAATAAAAAAATTTTAATTTTAATTAAATTATTATTTTTTAATTAAAAATAGAAAACACCGAATTTGGTAAACGATTAGAATTTTTCACGCTCCTTATTGTTAGTAATTTTATAAAATATTACGTTTATAAGGACACTTATAGCGATTAAAATATTATTTTTGTAATACAGTTTTTTTTTTATTAAGAAAAAACATTTTATTTTTTTAATAAGACGAGTTACTTTTATAAAATGTTTTCGTTATTTTCTTAAAAAAAAACCTCGTATTTTTCACCAAAATACACTGTCGTGGTAAAATAAAAAGTGTATTCACGTAGACGGAAAAATATTTATAATACGCAATCCATAGCTAGAGGAGGTCCGTTCGGTCAATATTATTAATACATCTCTTTGAAAATGATAGACATATTTATGAACCGACCATCGGAATGTATCTATTAGAAAATCAACTCGTTTCGTGTTGATTCCAAGTTTAACGAGGGGGGAGGGGAGTTCCAGTTTCATAAACTAGATTCCATCAGTAGCCCCTGGGTTTTAGCCGACATAAAATTTTTGCGATTTCGCGAAAAATTAATTATTAATTGAAAAAAAAATTAATTTTATTTTTTTTTAACGGTGAATATATATCAAAGAAAGATATGGTCAAAAAAAAAAAAAAACAAAAATTGCTCGCAAGTAAAAATATAATTTATAAACAAATTTTAGACAGAAAAACAACGGCTCCAGAGCAGTGTCGTAATGATTTTACGTCAAGTTCAAAATATCCTCCACATTTCAAAAAAAAGTATTTTACATGCAAGTATATTAAATTATTATTTTATTTGTACTAAGAAATTACAAACTTACGGTTTTATTATATATCTAGTAATAATTATAAAAAGCAAAAAATGTTATACGAATAAAATTTAAAATAAATATTAAACGATAAAACGCTTGATTTAAAATAGTTCACGATTTTTGTGAAAAGAAATAGATCTTTTCATAATTTTCAACAACTCCTTCAAAATCGACGGTTTTTCGTTGTTTTGTTTTTTACTAAAAATTTTGTTGTATGAGTCAATCTTTCTTGAGAGATAGTAGATCGTAATAGTATGTTTTGAATAATTTTTACTTTGCTACGAACGTTCTCCTTCTCCATTTACATCACAATAACAGGGATCGTAAGACACGGCCAGCCAATACGTAATAACCGAGTTCGGATACGTTGAATCAAATCCGATCCTTTTAATTGCATTTAATAGAGTAATGGTATATAGTTTTACTAATATTTTTTTGCTTGAACTATAAAAAAAAATTAATTTCGTTTATTATTTCTGTATCAAATGTTTTCGTTGTATTCAATTGCTGAATCGGCACCGAATTTTTCTAATGTTTCCACTAACGTTACTGAAAATAAAGACCCAGAGAGAAATACAAAATAAAATATAATATTATTATTGTATCGTGTATTCTACCTGTAACCGTCTGTCATGTTAGCGAAAATATCTTCTAGCCGTTTTTACACTTCGCTTGCGGATAGTAAAAGTTTAATAATATTTCATTTATATTATTATTTTTGTTACAACGAAAAAATATAGTATTAATACCAATTGATGCATGGGTTAATTGATTTTTATTCAAATATGTTTTAGGAAATAATCCTATGAGTAATACGAAGTTATAACACATTTTTTTATTATGGTAGGTTTAGCGTAACGTCATCCCGGTCGTGTAAACATTTCAACAAAAACTTTTAGTTAAATTAGTTTTAAAATAATTGATAAATTTATTTCATAATATTACAATAATTAAAATGGTATAAAAATATCAAGTTATTTTCGTCGTTTTTAATAAATATTCTAATAGTTATTGAATTCCCGAAAATATAATTCGAAGAAAATACTACCCATATAATATTATTTGTCCTTTGGATTCATTCAAGGTATTTATAAAACCATCATGACACATATAACGTATTAAGGTCGATTCACACATATCAGTCACGAGACAGTAAGGTCTGCGATCAGAGATAGTTGGGTCACAGACGACTTTGAATGATGATCAGTCATTTCTGTTTCACACATATCAGTCATGGGATTGCTTGAATGCAAAAATGCGTTTTGTGGGGTTTGGGGTGGAATTTTCGACATTTTTTTTATGATTACAAGTGATTGCAAATGATATTAAATAATTCTGCGCCATTTTCAGAAATTTAAATCTCGAATTTCCCTATGACAGGGCCAGGGTGACGTTAGGAAATCCATTTTCAAGGAGTTTATGACTAGTTACAAAAAAAATTATGGTGATTACAAATGATTACAAAAAAAAGATGTTATATAATTTAGAATATTTTTTTTTTCGAAATCGAAAATGACAAGGTCAGAGTGACTTAGTCAGGTCAGGTTGACTTTTTGCAAGCCACGGACTTGCAAAAATGTTTAAAAATGTACCGTGTAAAAGGAAAGTATCGAAACAATGCGTACTATTAAAAGAAAAAAAATTTAATTTTTTCTTTGTACTCCTCAGCTCAATATCATTTCGATAATAACGAATATAAATTATCGAAATATTTTTTATTTATTTTCAATGTAATTACATTGCAATGATATATATATTTATATATATAATTATTTACATAAATCCGTTGGTGAGCACAAAAAAATATCTGATAATATGAACATACTACTCGTTAAACATATCACCCTGTACATATGAATAGTGTATATTATTATTATGGTAAATACAATGAGAATAATTTATATATTAGACGTATAAAGGGACGGTTGATTTATGCGATTCTTCGTTAAACCTTGTTCATTTTCAAAAGGGATTTTCACTTCTGGTTTTATTATACACACGTATATAATATCACCGTTATACTCAAAAATTGTGCACCGTCATATGTAGTTGTTTTATTGTACCCAGATCTATCCCGTCCTATACCTTCTTAGCCAATAAATAAACACGTAAAAAATATTTATGGTAGAATTTCTCATTTTTTTTTTTTTATACTTTTTTATCATATATACATTTAATCACGTACTATCATGATAGACGCACGATGTACATATTGTACAAACAAACCCGTGTAATAGATACTACGCGCAATTTGCTAAAGGTTCACACATAACGAACAATCGACAGTTTAATAGAACACATATTGCAACACGTCAAACATTATATTATATTACATGCAAAACGAATATTCCATTGAACGTCACAGACGTAATTACTGAGAAATGAATCTCCCAATAGACTTTCCTTTTTACATAACATATAAAATAAAGTATAAAAAATATTTACTAAGAATTATTAATTATTAATAAAAAAAAATATTTTTTTTTTGATTAATATATATCTGATAGTGCTTATAATAATCTATATATTTCTCAGTTTATTGATCGGTAATTTTTAACTGGTATAACGCGTCACCGAATAAATACTCATATGTTGAAGTAAAACAAATCAATTATCTACTTATTAAGTAATAAATTAGATAAAAGAAAAACGACAAAAAATTTTAAAATGTTTTGTTTTAAAATATATCGTTTTTATTAATGGAAATAATATAAGTATAAATTATGCGTATCAATCATTTGAACTTTGATATCAATTTCAAAAGGAGAGTAGTTACACTTTGAGTTATTTAACGATAAATTGTTTTATCCCTTCCCATATAACCCCTTCGTAATAATTACGGTACTATCGAACGCCATAACTCGTTTCTCAAATACTGTCGTTTTATTATTATCATCATGTAATAGTAATTAACACTACTATTAAAAGTACTAGGTGAATTACTCGGTTTCGTTAGTGATGATTTTTATTTAATTTTTTTTTTACGTGACCAAATCATACTGATAAATAAATTTTACAATTCTTAAAACCAACTGAGATTGGTATGCATGAAAATTAATATTAAAAATTTTGTGCAAATTGTTTGATACAAAATTTTATTAAATTATGTTTTGTAGTTACTTGATTTTTCGAAAAATCTTTTTTGACTATTTAAAAAACAAAATTAGACTGAGCTGATAGTTAAATCAACTGGCATATATATATATATATATATATATATATATATATATACATATCTCCATTGCCAAATGACAGTAATTTTCTTTGTACCTATTGTGAGATACATTTTGTGCGCACATATTAAAACACCACGTAAACATTTTAAAAATAGTTAAATTTTTGTATGCATTGTAACCATGGTAATCGAAAAATCAATAATATATTTTCCAGTGTGAAATATTTTTCACAATATGTGTGTGTGTCCCTCTCTCTCGTATACACTTTTTCTCTCTCTTTCACCACCGGCCGGATTTTTTTCAAACTACGTCTAAAACGATTTAGGCAAATTACCCAAAAAATAAAAATCCCAATCGCACGAAGATTGGAATAGTTTGGTCATAGCTACATACAATCATTTTTATAAATTATTATCATTATTTCGAGTATAATATTAATTTACAACGACGAGAACTTCTTTCTTTTTTTACAATGAAAAATCTGCAATTTTAACGTAAATAATTTGTGCGAGAATATGTAAGTTATTTACACTATTCTTGATACTCGAAACGTATCGAACATCAAAAAGAAAATATTATTTTCAATAGTAGTTTATAATATCTAATCCGTAAAACAAATGGATGAGGAGGCGTGAAGACAATAACTCCATGTCTCGTGCATTATATGTAGAATAATAGTTATCACGAACGTGTTTATGTACAATTAACATACTCTGCCATCGAAATAAATACGCGTTTGTGTGTATAACGAGTATATTTTGTACACTGCGTTATTTTCGCAGGACACCGATGTTTGTTTATTTATTTTTCGGGTTTATCGTAGACCGTTCGGAAGCCATCAAATTCATCCCACCGTAATCGTATTAGGATTTTCAAGCAGTCCTGTAGGGAATTGAATAAGATATACCCGAGAACGTCGTCACGTGTCCCTATAGACGGCGTTGGGGTGGTCAACTCGAGAACGACATCGTCTCGTTTGAATAATATACTGGTAATATTTTCCGTTACACAACTGCTGTTAGGTTTCTCGTTAAAATTACCATATATATGTACGTCCAACGAGCAAAAAAGTACACCGCATGTATGCGTGTGTAGGTGTTTCTATTGAAATTTTATAAAAATTGAAATTGCCGTTATTATCCGTTAACGTCGTCAACAAAACTAGAAAATTTTATTAGGACAGACCAAATGATAAATATGAAAAAAAACATCCGATACGGTATTTTACACTTTCTGGCTATCAACTTCTATACGGTCATTTACATTTTCTTTTTTTTCAATGTTATGCAACTTTCTTATAAGTTAGACATTTAATATTAAATAAAAATAAATGTGAATATCAATAGATAAGTTTATAACAGTGGTTATCAACGGGGGTGATAATGCCCCCCCGTGGGCAATGAAGTGGTGATACTTAACACCGAAGTTCACTGGCTATCCAAAAATGCCTGTCGTAATATCTTCTGGAATCTTTTCTACTCAGTTCTTGAGTTTCTTGAGGAAAAAGTTGTACATATATGTGAGAAGCAGATTATTACAATTTAAGAGTAATGTTGCTTACATGGCCGATTTAATTGCAAAATTCAGTTCTGTTAATTTGCAACTTTAATGCGATGAACTTAATTTGATAACAACCAAATCTGTTGTCTCTGCTTATCTTAAAAAACTCATTTTGTGGAATCAAAATTTTGGTCACAAAGAGTTCAGCTAGTTTTCAATCTGTACAAGAACAGTCAAATCTCATTTGCGGATACACAAGTCTACTGTCAACATCTCGAGTCATTTCATAAAGACTTTTCTCAACGTTTTACTGACATTTTGTCTTTAGAAGTTCTGCAATAGATCCTGAATCCTTTTGTAAAGTAGAAACAGCAGAGATTCATATTCAAAAAGAATTGATAGAACTTTAAACTAATGAAATTTTGAAACAACCTTAAAGATGGTGAATGTCTCACAACATTTTGGCTTCAAGCTAACATTATTCGCCTCTTCCCTGGACTGTAGACTACTGTAAAAAAATGTTTAGTTTTCTTCCCTTCCTCCTACCTAGTAAAAAGAAGATTCAGTACTGTGACTGATCTCATTCCCAAAAAAATAAATCAGCTTGATATTGTAAAAAAAGGAGACTTGCGCCTTTATCTTGCAAATGTCGAACCTGAAATAAAAAAACTGGCTTTGAAACACCAATCACAACCAACTCACTGACCAATGTCCACTTTTTTACTTTTTATTACTTTTCCATTTTAAATATTAAATTATTTTTTGATCTTTAAATTTATAATTTTTAATACAGAACATTTTTTTTAGAACAATTTTTATTTTTTTATTGGTCACATCATTTTGTTTTAGATTTACAATTAATTCGGTCCTCTTTCCCCATAACCATAATTATTGATTTTTCATGGGGAAGAAGCGTTGAAAAGTCGTTTGTTTTTAAGGTAAACGGTTGCTTTTAAAAGGTTGAGAACTACTGGTTTATAATAATAGGCGATGATTGAATGGCACCTATTTTAGCGTAGTATATATATATTATATTTAAACAGAACATTTGTAGGCATTTTAGATGAAAAAATTAAGTTTACGATTTTTATTTTAAATTCTATTAAGTCAATGTATTATTATATCCAGTTAGTATTAGGCCAGGTCATTGTCCGATTGTCCTGATCCGTAGTTTCATCTATTGTTGACGCTATACAATTTAAAATAGCACCGTATTAATCGCTATAAAAATAATATTAGATTTTTCTTATTTACTTATTTTCTTATTGTATATTATAGTTTAAAAAAAAAATTAAATAATGTTTCGTATTTTCCTCTTCAAAAAAAGAAAAAAAAATTATTTTGCAAACGATATATTATATTTTTCTTCAAAGCAATTTTTACCTACAAATTTGTATAATTCAGTGTTACTATTGTTTTGGCTCATATAAAGTATTATTATAAAATGTCTTCTTGTTTATTTACATCCTATTTAAATAAATTTAGGCAATACACGCGTCTCCATTGGTCTATCCGTTAACTCGGCAACCACTAATTTGATTTTGACGAAATTTTCACAGATATCTTGCTCTCAGACAATCTACTGAGAGTTTTTCACATTATTAGATTGTCATCAAAAAGATAAAACGCAAAAAAAAGTGGTTTTTCGAACACGTGCTGCAGGTATCCATGGCAATTAATATTTTAACAAAAAATAATCTCGAATATAAATAAAATTTATATTAGTGAGACAATTTTATAATTCATTGATATAGGTGTGTTTGGGAAAGTTTATGTACGTCATTCTTTCAGAAGAGTGATAATATTTGAAATTTGTTTGTATACAAAGTATTGTGTGATTTAGGCATTTTATTATAGTATTAGGTTTGATCTTATACTCTTAATTAAAGAAAGAAAAAAAGTCGCCATATAGACGGTATTCATATAGACATTTACTTTCAATTACAGAAATCTTGAAAACTAGAAAAAACGTAAAATTCTTCTCGGATTTATCGAAAGAGGAATAGAGTAAAATAAACATATGTGTCTTCTAGAAATCCAAACTTCGAAAGCTTCCAGATAAAAACTTTTAAATGATACCACCTGACTTGCCCGTCTAATTTGAACGTTTCCGATTTCTTCGGAAAAACGTCTTTTAGAATCACATACGAGTACAATTAAAAGAATTATCAGCTCACACTTTCAAATGTATAGAAATAGGTTTGAGGTTGGATTCATATGGATATAATTGCACGTAGACTTACCAAAAACTGGGAATGACAAAACCTCTTATACACTAACCAAAAATATATTATAATGTATATTATTCGATATATTTCAAAGGATTACTGAGCGATTTGTTACTTGCTTGGTAATAGAAATCCATGTGGTCCAATCGATTAACTCAAAATTTTGCATAAATGATTTTCGTGCTCCAGGTCGGGTTATAGAGACATTTTGAAAAATATTCAACCGGTAAGTAGAAAGCATTACTAATTTGATAAATGTACGGTTTATTTATTTTTATTTTAGAATTTTTCTCACATAAGGTTTTTGTGATATAGTTAATTTTAGATTACACTTTACTTTTCTTTTGCACACATATTTTTTCACGTTTTATTTCATAATAAATTACAACCCTGAAGATAACTGGGGTCGACCACTGAGGTCGTGTTCCTCCCACGGGCGACTATATTTATCCTAGGTAAATCTTTTTTTTAAGTGAAATCTAGCGATATTTTTTAACCGTAGGGTGCATTATCGATCGCAATTCAAAATTTTCAATTATTCTATCAAAATAAATTTTTAAAATGCAGACAACGCCGAGTTATGACAAAACACTGATTCCCATAATACGGACAAATTTACCGTTGTAGTTCAAGAAAATACAATTTCCAGTTAAAAAACTTTTTTTGTGATGGAAATAAATAAAACTCAAGGGTAATCATTCAAGTTTATTCGAGTTGATTTGCGGAAAAGTCGTTTCTTTCATAGCAATTTTATAGGACCTCATCTCGAGTTAGTAAAAACAATTCACAAATTATTCTATTTCCAATTAAAGAAAAAACAGTAAATGTTCACAGGTTTAATGCTCTACCTTAAATTTTGCATTACTCTGTGTACATTTCATGAGAATATACGTACTCGTATATTATTTTTCATTCTAAACGTATTTCTATATTTAGTGGTAGAGAAAAAAAATGTTTTGTTAGTACTTATAATTAAATTTCTTATTTTAATTGTAAATTAAATAATGTTTTTTCAACAATTTAAATCATTTTTTCATTTTAAGTTTTTTGTTTAATTATGTTACTTTGTATACAAATTCTAAAACGATACAAAAAGAAAGTAATTTGAAATATATTACTACATGGAAACGTGTTTTTTAAAACTATATGTTAATTTGATTTTAAATCAAATGGTCTCTGACAATAATGAATTTATAGAAAAATAGAATCCCTAAAAAAACCTAACAGTGAAAAAGGCCAAGTTCCAACCACACATTCACTCCTTCAAAAAATTTAACTCATCAAAGTAGTAATATATATAAAGCGTGGCCAAGTCTGTTCTTTCTTTAATTCGTCAACTCACTTAACTCTTATTTTCATTCACTGCTCTTTTATTTGTATTGCTTTACACTTGGCCAGTTTCTGAAAGAAGCTTAAAACATAATTGGCCACAATATAGGTGCCACTAATTTGATTGGCACACTTTCTCAAGAGAAAAATTGATTGTTTTTTTAACTTTCTTCCGAGTTATCTTTTCCCAATTACCCACGTAACTCATAAGTGAGTACTAACTCAGTGATTGATCAAAAATTGACCAATTGTAAAGCAAAACAAATAAAATATCAGTGATGCTCATAAAAGTAGGAGTTAAGTGAATTGACGAATTAAAGAAAGAACAGACTTGGCCGAAAAGAAAATTATAATTTTCAAATTTATTTCCTTTACTTACATTATAAGACCTACCGTTATATAAAATTTCAAGTTTCTACCTATACGGGAAGTGTCTCATAATTTTGATAATGAATGAGTGAGTGAGTAACAAAAATTAAAACTTTGACACTCTCCCCTATTAAAACGGTTTAACATTAAGGGCTCAAATTTCACACTGTCCTAAAATACTCAATTTTAATCCATGTTTCAGATTTTAGAAACCTATCTTAAGTAGGAACAGAGATGTGAGGACAAGAAAAACTGGTTGAATTGCTTCGTGTAAAGATACACTGTTATTGCTAAAACTTGGTCGGCGCACTGCCGTGCGTTCAAATTAACAAAATCTGTAGGAAATGTTCAACGAATTTTTCAATATTTTCATTGTTCCTTTCAAACAAAATAAAATTACGAAAGAAAATAAAACATTTATGTGTTATTATAATTATTATATGACATTAGGTAAAATTCAATATTTCAACGTTTAATCAATGAATATGGAAAAAATATTTGGAACGTGGAACGAGTAGTGTTCTTTCTTATAAATGTACATTGAATAGTTAGTTTTAAAATTATTAATGTTTTTCTTTTTTTAATTTATATAATGACATTAATAACAAACAAATTGCTAATGAAATTTTGGTAATATAAAATCAACAAATGAAACTTTCACGATGTACTCGTATTTTACTGAAATAACTCAAAAAATTTTGATTAATTAGAAATGAAATCTTATAATAATTTATTTTAATTTAAATGGTAATAATTATCTTTTTTAAATACATTTAGTAATATCATAAAAGAAAATGTAAATTCCGAATAAAAGAATATAAAGCATTTAAACATTTACAATTTAAACAGTTTCCGTTATCGTGGAATTTACCGATGTGAATCATTATAATAATTAGTTTGCTTATAATAAGAAAATATACGCAAGTGTCACGAAAAAGTGATGTTGTAATTAATCTTAAACCTTAACTTGACGGCATAGTAAAATGTATTAGGCAATTTAAGTTAGGAACCGTAATTTAACATAAACTAAGTTCTCATATACGAATACAAATAATAAGATATTATGTTTATGGTTTAATATAAATTACTTTCATATCATAAACACAAACAACGATATTTTAATTAGTTTAATTTGTAGCAAAAGCAACAACATGAATAAACTAACGTAACTTGACTTCAAATTTAACAAATATTTGTCTAGATCAGGAGTCCCTAACCATTTTTCTTATGGCGGGCCGAATCTGAGACACGTCTTGGCATCGTGGACAATAACTGTTTGGATGAGATAAGTAGAAGAAATAAGAATAATCTTTTATTACCACTTATTGAGATAACAAATGTTGAACATTTATTTTACGATGATTTTACAAAGGAAAAAAATCAGTTTATTATTTGTGTACAAACATTAAATCAACGTGAAGTTAAGAATTACTTTTGTGGCAAAATCGCTTGGTAATCTGTGTTAAACTTGGATGATTAATCAATAGCGTTATTTGTAAATATCCATCACGTAAGTCACATTTTATGTATTTTAATTATTTTTAAAGTTGGCTCACGTATGTAATTAGTGTAAAAATAATTTAAATCATCTAACGCGCACATTTTTAGAAATAGGAAAGAGTCCTATGAAAAGCAGTGCATATGACTTTTGTAATCCAGTCACCTTTAAACACTCTTTGATCTAGTTATTTGATGTGAGTTTGATAATTTTTAGCAGGAGCTCCAGTGGTAGTGTTTCAATTCCTATGGAGAACAGATTTTCGAAAATTCTAATGTACTCTGCTGCACACTTTAAAGTGAATCTTGCAGGTGCCAGTTATCACTTCAACAACAAAATTGGTTGAGAATTCATCATTTTGAAGTTGGAACTTTTTGATGTTTTGTTTAAAAACTTAAACATCAGTCAGCTTGACGAACCGGTTCAAAAATCTGCATGGGTCGAAAGGGCCGTAGGTTGAATACCCATAATCTAGATTATCACAAAAATTAATTTATACATCAACAATGAAAATTATTCATATCGAACATAAAGTAATAATGGTTAATTAACATAATAAATAAATAAATGACATCAGTATTCTTAAGTGCAAGTACCCTATGAATTTTGTTAATGATTGATATTGATATTGATAAACATAAATATTAATATATTTTTATAAAGTAAAAAACCAATAGATACTAATAATCTAACAATTGTAATTTATATACATATAGATAAACATAACAAGAAATTATAATAAAAATCATTAAATACTCAGTAAACAATTTCGATTAAAAATAAAAATATGTATTTCATTTTTTTCTGTAATAAACATCTTGTAGGTATAATTTAAAACAAATTGTTTACATACTTTTAATTTAGATAATAAAGTATTGAAAACAAAGTGGAATTTACAGAAATTAAAATTAAAAGGATATGTAAAAAACAAATAAAAAAATAAAAAGAAAGAAATAAAATAAAAATGATAAGTTAATACTCGTAATAATAAATAAAAAAAAATATATACTCGTATATCAAAATGTGCATTTAAATATACAAAAAAGCCAGAGTATTAAATAAAATAAAAATATAAATTTTATTTTCTTTAAAATTATCTGATGATGATTTTTTGTTGAAACCGGTAGTAATAAAATAGCTTACACAACATCCTTTTTTTATTTAATACTCATTGCCTTTTTTGTATATTTAAATAAACATTTTGATAAATATGTATTTTTTTGATTAATTTAGATTAGATCGTTAATATTTAAACAGAGTTTAAAGTTTGTTTAAATTTAATATATTTCCGAATTAAATAATTTGATGTTATTTTTAGTAATTATGTCAGAGATCCACAAAAATAGATGACAAGAAGTCACACGAAAAAAAATCTGTTCTTCAGATATGTTTGTTTATAACCATGTACGTGTAGTAGCAATTTCACAAAGCACGTGCGAACGCATACCGAAGAAAAACCGTATTCGTGCGAAGTCTGCATGAAGTCACTTACTTTCAAGTTTCTCTGTACTAATAATTAATATCATTAATTATTAACTAAAAATTAATAAAAACTGTCGACAATATCATTGAATTTAATTTGGTCTAGGTAATATATTATAAATAAATGTATAAAATTATTATTAATATTGTAGTTGTAATTGTATTGTGTGTATAGTCTTGTGGTCATGTTTTTATAAATGTACAAATTAAAAATTATTCATATTTAAAATAACAAAAATAATTGTCTTTATTAATATATTATTATATAATATTGGGTATACATTAATTACTCTGAAAATCATAAGTAAGACAAAGTGTTTAGAATAAAAAAAAATTGTATACTTACATCAATTGCGCTTGGAACATTATTAAGGTAAGCAGTATACACACGCGTCATATATTATCACTAGCTGAATTTCTCGGTTTCGTTTGGATGATGTACCTATCATCCTTATTATTAAAAGTTCCACTACTAATTTGTAGGTATGATTTAAAAAATTCTTTTGCGTGTATATCTCCCGTTAATAGGATTTGTGTATTTATAGTAAATCCGTAACACTTAAATATAATACGTGCCCTCCTTACCAGAGACAATAAATTAAAAAATTGATGACGTGAAGACACTGGAAGAAGTACTTGAAACAACATTCTGAAAAAAAAATCAAAAAGAATTCAACAGTCTTGTTAGATACTCAATATATAAAAACATAAAAAAGGCCTGTTCTTATATATATATATATATATATAAAGATAATGAACAATGGATGTCATTGACCAAATCACTAAAAATCTAATAATTGACAAATGTTTTATTGCGTAAAAGTGTGATCAAACATCACTCATTTTATTCTTATACCTATTTTATGAATATAGAATATACAACTTAAAATAAAACGGTAATATAACTTTTGGAACACCTCTGCGAAAATTGATGACTGACGAAATAAAAACGAATAAAAAACACGAATTATAATACAAATTTGTTCTTTGATGTTGAAAGTCAATGCACTTGTATTGTTCGTAATATTCGTTTAATTCACGTGAGTAAATTTAATAACTATTTTATTGACAAAATGTGAAGAGAATTGAACGATATAATTTTGGGGTGCACTCGTACGCCGCGTTCATTCTAATTGAATAATAAAAAAATTGTTTTCGAAAATTCGAGGAAATATTAATTGATTTTAGACAATAGAATTGACAGATAACAATGTCATAATATCGTACTGTACCAGTCTTCTTTAATAAACACGTTTTCCAATAAAAACGAAATTAAGTTTCCCGCTGCGCATAAAATAACACGAAGAAAGTAATTATCTCAACAACACTAATTCGTATTCGATCACCGCAACGAGGAGAGTTATTAAAGTAATAACGATATTATCACATACCGCAATCACTGTATAGTTCTATACGGGTTATAACTATCAATTACGATATAAATAGAAACACACACAATATTTCTAGTTAGTTTTAATACGAAGTTATTAAAAAAAAGTATTGTTTTCGAGAAAAACAACTGTTTCTAATTACATGCATTTCATTATTTTATGTACCAGCTTGAAATTAAATTTAGATGATACGGGAAACAATATTGTTATTTGTGTACTTCTATATAGTAAGTAACGTTTATTTTAATTGAGTCGTTCACTTCACACGGAATTTCGTTCAAAATAATTCAGATACAAAAATATCCGTAAAATATAATGGATATTATAACCTTGTGTATATAAAAATTTCAATTCAGAGCGCGGTCTATTGTATAAGTTAAATATTTTATACTCTAAACACGCATTTGTACAAGCACATAATATGTCGTCTTATAATTTAATAAGTCAAGAACGCTTTGATTAATAAAATTCCGAGTAATTTCTATGATTAAATGTTGACTGAATTAATTAATTTAAAATATATGTATTCATTACAAAAAAAAAACTGATTAATCTAAGTAGTGATTTTTATTAATATAACACCGCATACTGTTATTAAATATATATTAAAAGTAAAAAACAAAATGTTTTTTTATTAAATTCCAATAAGTATTATTTTATGTATAACTATTTATTATAATCACTTTTTTTTACAATATTATGAATGAATAATTGAAAAAATTTGCTATACTTAGCTATTGGCTGGTCCCGAGCAAACCGAAGGCCTCTTATTTTCCTTAAGGTTAGGTCTGATTTTCAAAGAAAAAATTTGTCTAATAACAAATGAAAACTAATAATTAAATGGTATTAACATAATGGTATTACTGTAACCGTGCTTTTTTAATATGTTTCATACTGTTTTCATGATTAAATTCATTTTAGTACTTTAATGTACATGGAATAATTGACGATAAAAATGAAAAATAATATGTGCAACCTAACCTAACTAGTAACTATAGAACAAATTATTTGAAAATGGAAAAACGATGCTAATGACGTGTCGACATCCTACTCAGAGAACACAATAGGTGTGTCGAAAACCCGTCTACATCAACTGTATTCAACGTATTAATAAATTAATAAAAATTTCTAAGAAGTGGGACTCCACTACACAAACTCTAACCGGAACTCGTCAGAATTTCTAATTGTTTTTCTCTGTAAGCCCGGACTGCTTAAAAATAGGTTTAATTTCAAGAAAAAAAATTTTTTTTAATTCTCTATAATTTTTACGAAACAACGAAAAAAATATGTTTTATATTATAAACAGGTAAATACTTTAATATATTTTAGATAAATTCAATACTTTATTTACACTATATATATTTTTTTTAAATAAAAGTATTTTAATTAAAATCAATATATACTCGTACATACCCAGCTCACATAAAACAAATCGTTAAATTTCTTCCATCAACCTAACTTTTAAATACATTTTACCACCACACACAAATAATTATAAATAGCCTGACCCAAACGTTATACACATCACGAGATTCTGTTGTACAGTTTATTGCTTGGAGGTTTTTTCTATGGGCAATTGTATACTATAGACGTGTATCGTAATAATTTGTATACAATGTTTCATTACGGAGATACGTTTCCAATTAAAACGAATACATTAGCACAAATTTATTTCGTTAAATGTCTATGCGGATGAACAAATGATAATGCATTGGTGTATATGTTACGGGTCAAGTGAGAAATTAGTCATTGTGAGAAATGACCGATCAATGTGTACAGTGCCCTTTTATATGTGCAAAGTATGAAAATATTAATTTTTAACTTTGTCCGGTCATTTTATACAATGCCCAAATATTCACGGACAATGTAAAAAATACATTTTTTTTATGTAATAAAATTGAAACAGCATAATGTATTTTAAATTATATGAATATATTACTTATTTATTTAAACAATTATTTCCCCCATGACATTTTGAATTGCACAATTTTCCACTATTTTTACATCGACACTTATTATTTTTACATTTTTGGGTGCAAAAACATTTATCAAATCCTTGACCTCCAAGATTTTAAGTAAACCTAGCATGTTCACGTAACGATATTTTTGTTTTAGGAATGTCGTTTATGTCAATCAATGTTTGGTTACATATTGTAAATTGATTACGAAAATATAATTGTGCCAATATCCCACTTGATGTACCAATTTCATATTTATCTTCATTCACTAAATCATAAAAGTTTGTAACTTACTATTAAATTCATAGAATTTAAAAAGAAATTGGTATTCGTTTAGTATGTGACCTACCGGATAAAAATTGAGTACCTAGGTATTATATGTGGCATACTTCTAAAATTGGTTTTTTTTATTACTAATTTTTTATTTAATATTATTACTAATTTTTTCTATTTCTAATACTCGTGATCACGCGATTCAGTAAGTCACATACTAAAAGAAATGAAATGTATGTAAGTATATATTGTATACTAGTAAATCTTTTGTTTGTAATATATACTTTGGAAAAATAATGTTTTATATTTGCATAAGTAAAATAATGTTAATGGATTCAATGTTTATTCTCGATAAAAAAAATACATTTTTAAATAAATTGTCTGGTAAATCGTTTGGCATAAACGGAAAATATTTAGTTCAAAGGACAACATTTTTTCATAAAGATATATCTGAAATAGAATTTAAGGTTGTATTTTCATTTCAAATGTATGTAACGATACCGGCGCGGTTCAATAAATTTGATGAAATCTCAGAACACAGTATAAAACCCCGTTATCAGTTTAAACCTCAAGTATTATCTAATGCATTATTCAATAAAAACTTAGTTTATTAATATTATTGATTTAACATTCTATTTTTAAACACATACGAATAGTTGGTATTATTCATTGTTCAAATGCAAGATAAAGTATTGCTATTCTAATAAAAATAACTTCACTCTTTAATACCAGATTTAAATTTAATTTTTTTATTTCTTTATTTGGTTGACCAAACAAAAAAAATATATTTTCCAATAGTGAATCTGAATACCGTCAAACATACGAACACTTTATTCACATTTTTGAATGTTTCAAATAAACACGAGTGCTTTAATGATAATCGTCAATTTACTGGAAAAGTTTCGAAAAAAAAAAATAAAAGATAAATCATGTCGTAAGTGAATTAAAAAGACCAAATCAACTCTCTAAACAGTATAATTGAGTTAATGGAGTGCATCGGGACGTTATATTATACCAACAACGTTTATTTAAATCGATTAGATTAATTCTATTGGTGAAGAGCAGATGTTTTTTTTTACTAGAACGCATTATAAGTACGCCCACTTTTATAGCTTTTTTCATTTTTCTCTGTTGAAACCCTAAAAATAATTTTCCACAATATATTCAAGGATCAATATGAAAACTATTCGGTTGAACACTTAGTTTGCACTACAGTGCATTAACAAGTCAATGTTTAATGAGTCTCAGAATTGTTTTTACCAGCTGCTGTCTCATTATATTATATACAACGCCCCTTCCCCCTTTTAGAGAATTAATACGATTACGGCAAATATGTCACCATGTCACGGGAACAAAATTACGGGTTTTCGATTTCGAACGTCAATTCTGCACGTTGAAAAATGCTTGGTTTTTATATTTCTATAGTACTTAACCCGAATACGCACCTGGTCACGATTAATCAAGTTCGTCCACCATACTCACCTATATTACCACTCCGTATTCTGTCGTCAACGATGTTAAAATATCTTGAGTAAAACTTCAAAACTTCACGGCGAGTCAATGCTGCGTAAACATAGGATACGTATTCCTCACCAATTGCGTTGTAAACAAAATCATTTTTGAAACATAAAAACAAAAATTACTACCCAATATTTTTAACAAGCTCGCTTTGATCAATTTTTAAAACAGGCTACATAAGGAATCTCAATATGAAAAATAATATATCGAACGTGTTCTCTCGTGTTACCACAGTGGATTTGGTATTTATTTATTTATTTTTTTATTTCGATCAATTTAATTTCATTAAATATTATGGAAAACCACAAACAAATGATCAACAAAACAACTTCATAGAGGAAAAGTATTTCTTTCGTCGTTTTAATAATATTAATTATACGAAATTTTATTTTATTTTTTATTATTTTTTTTTTTTTTTAGAAATTTTAACGGTTTCATAAAAACACTTACAAAACGTTATATACGTTAAACACATTGAATACTCATCATTATATACGTATAATTAGTACATTTAAACACTAAATGTGGAAATACACGTACTCGTTAATCATATAATTGTAGGGGTATTTTTCATTGTAAAAAAAAAAATTATTATTATATAGTAAAACTAACGTTATTATTTGTTTTTTATTTATTTCGTATGTATAAAAGACACATAACACAAGTACACAATAAAACATAAGTTTAAACAAATCATAAAAATTACAAATACTGGTAATAAAAATAAGTCATAATATTCTTACGGACATTACTGTTAGTATAAATATCAAAATAAATCAAATAAAATCTTAATTGTCCTATAAGTCTAAGTCAAATTTGTTTAACCAGGTACGGATTTTTTTTATACGAATGGCACTATAAGGACAGTTACATACTGCAAAGATACAGAAAAAACTTTAAAGCACATAGTTGAAACTTGTTCTAAGAGACCATTTGTGCAAGGAACTATATCAAGGGTGGTCAAATTGCGGCTCGCGTCACAGACTGCAGCGGCTCGCATCTTATCGTAAGATACAAAACATTTTTACAAAAAAATTTTTTTTAATTTTTAATTATTATCTTATTTTTTGCATGTCCATTTCTTTTGTTAAGTTTTTGAAATCAGGATTATATGTTGTTAAAGCAGTCTTTAACAATTCTGTTAAATGATCATCCGTTAATGTTGAGCGATGTTTAGATTTAATCATTTTCATGGTTGAGTATAAAGACTCGCAAGAAAATGTTGTTCCGAAAATCGATAATAATTTTTGAGTGCAAAGAATAATTTTTGGATATTTAATAACGGGCACATGTTTCAAAATTCCAACAAAGAATGACAACTGTATTTGAACTGCTTCAGTCTTTCATTTTCCACTAATTCTAAGAGTACATTATTGTACGTTATTATATGTTTTTACATTATATACATTTTATTACATTTGATATCTTATTTATTATTAATATTATATTAATGTGAACTTTTTTTCATTTCGGCTCGTCTATATTTATTAATATATTGGGTGGCCCGTGAGTCTCGTCTCGCTGGCCACCTTTGGACTATAGGAATCCACCAAGTTACCAGAGAGGCCATAGAATGGTTATTATTTGTTAGAAAATATATATAATAAGGTTTTAGTTTTTACGTCTTTCTAATTTACAAAAATATTTTAATGAGTTTTTAGTAAAGTTTTGAAAAAAAGTTTTATTTATGACCCTTATAATAAAAATATCATTTTTTTTCCAAATAGATACTATAATATATAGAAATACAATATTGTTGTCGTCGAATATTGTTAATTCTAATAAAATCAAAAAAATTACAGAGTATTCATTGGAAACATATTATAATAATATATTCCTGTTTATACCATCACGTAACAATAGAAGCGATTATCATTTATTTCCCACCGACATTACTAGTGCCTATTTTAGCGAAAATATAAATAACAGTACGGTTTCACGGTACAATACATTTCTTTCGATGAATATTCACGAAACGGTATATAATTAATATTATGCGGTACACTAAACAGTATATTACAGCAGTGTTCGTTTTATTCCTCAGCAGGATTTGTTCTATAAATCGTGTGTATTGTGTAGTGTTATTATGCATAGACGCGTATGAAGAGACAGAAAGTGTCGGGACTTTCGACAATTTATTTTATTGTTATATGTTAGGGATATAAGCGTATTTTTTTTTCATTTTAATCGTAATAAATATTGAAAACGTGCGAAGAAATGAATAAATCGATAAATATAATAATGTAATGAATAAAATATGATATTAGTATATTATTATTGTTAAATACACTTTGATAACCTGTTGAAAAAAATTGCAATTATTGTAAAAAACTCGAATGTTATTTGAATATAAAGAATTATTGAATTTCCTGTTTAAAATAATAAACAAATGATTATAAATAAAATACAAAAAAAAAAAAAAAAAAATTAATTATAATATTTCACGCTACTTTTATTTCTATTTTAATATATTATTTTCGAATTCACAGTTTAAACTTTCAATGGAGATAATCCATTAATGATTTTCTTTCCATCACGGTTAATTGACGCGCGTTCAGAAGCGCAATTTTCATTTTAAGACGTAACAACACTGCGTAAAAGTCAATATCGCCATCATTTCGAGAATGATGTATTGCAATTGAATATTATAATAATATCGGATAAATAGCGTACATAGTACACCGTCAATTCTGATTGAAATTTCCAAGTAAAATAAATTATACGAACAATATTTCGAACGCCAGATACGTAATTCATTATAAGAGATCTTATTAGATTTATTGATATTCCTAATAGTTCAATTCCCATTACACATTACACATATTATATCTTTGCAAAATATATTTTCAATTTGAATATGTTAAAACAGCGATAAAAGTTAACAGTCGTTAAACCAAATACGTTTTTAACATTCCAAATACTGTCGACCCGTAAGTTTGGTTTCAAACAGTCATCTGTATATGAAACGTGTGAAAGTACATCACGATATAGGATCCTACGCGCCTCCAATATAAAACCGATTTGAACACGTATATTTTTAAAATACCAACGGACTGCAAAATAATGATAATAATAAAAGTCGTTTGATATAAATGTTAAGGTATTTATACTTTATTTCACGATGTGTGAATCGTCGTGATCCATTATATGTTTAAATGCGATTACGTGACAATATCCGTCGGCATATTATACTTGGAAAATGTACAGAGATCTCATAATAATCGTAAATATTCTTCGATCCGAGGTATTCTTGTGTAATAATCATCTTTGGGTTTTCGATATACGACAATTCAATATTGTATTGCTTGCAAAACCGTGTACGATAAAATTTAGCTATCCACTATAAAACGGGACTTGCT
This sequence comes from Chaetogeoica ovagalla, assembly GCA_032441825.1. Classification (NCBI taxonomy): domain Eukaryota; kingdom Metazoa; phylum Arthropoda; class Insecta; order Hemiptera; family Aphididae; genus Chaetogeoica; species Chaetogeoica ovagalla. Next base: position 15,337,136 of record CM063725.1, on the reverse strand, counting down.
GGGCGTGACTTTCACTTCCACTAAAAATGTTGTGTAGGTAATAACATTATTAAAATTTTACAATTATTATATTCATAGATGTTTTTTTATTGATGTGTATTTTTGCATATATAAAATGAAATATCTTTTCTGTGTTCGGGGTAATCTCTGAAACCATTTGGCTTTATTTCCATGTGATTTTTTTCGTTTAATTGAAAATTTTTTTTGAAAAAAGGACATGGTAATATTTGTAATAACCACGGAATAAAATATAATTTCTAGAACTGTGGGGAATATGAAAACTGGATATATTTCTAGAATTAAACGCAGGGACTTATTACTGAGATAAAAACACAGGACAATCAATCATAAATTTTATTAACTTGCACATGAACACTACATTAGAATGTTTACGACAAGTAGCTAGAGGTACAAGATCAATGCAGTTAACAATACATAAGGAAGACATATTTTAAAAGCCAATTTTATTACCAAGTATAGGTATGAAACCCCTTTGAAGTCTCTTGAGTTTCCCAATTTCACCTGACTATGATGGATTCCAAACCACAGACTCACATTAAATTCAACACAATTTCCGTTTAAAATGCCAAGTACTCTTAAAGACTCGATGTAAATTTAACCTATGTGTGCATTGAAATTTAAGCCATTTGAAAAAATAATTTTGAAGTCACGAACTCATAATGCATCGACGTATAATTTTAATTCTCTCCGATAGTAATATACCATCATATTATAACTGCCAAAGAATATTAACTTCAGTTTACTGTAAATGGCCTACGAATAATTATCAAAACAACTATAGAATTGTCACAATAGTTATTAGAACATTTCAAATTTAAATATGTTCTGTTTTCCAAGTTTAATCACGACCGATTTGAATTAAAATATAAAATTTAATAATAATAGTATAAGTATAATATTGTTGATAGCCTTTGAAAATAATAATCAAGTATAAAAATTGTTTCTTACAGAAATTGTTTTAACTAATTCATTGGTATCATCAAAAGTAACACTTAATTTTGCAATAAATTTTATACATATTTTGACTGAATTCAGTCTTGTATATAATTAAGATACTATTAATACAATGATAAAAAAAATATATATATATATAATTTTATATTTATTGTTTAATATGTTAAATAAAAGAGTGGACAGTGATAGAGAATTCTTAATAAATTATTATTAACAAAAATATAAAACAATTATATTAAATGTAAGTTATCACAGAATAACACTATTACTTTATAATTAATCAATAGATGGTAACTAAAATCTTTGATTTCCTTATGTCTCCCTGCACTCGTTTCTTGCGCACCACATTGATACTAAAGATAAACATTCCAATATCAGTCTAATTTATCACAATCCTTGGTATAACTAATAACGTTAGCAATAATACTCGAAATGTTTATCCGATGCGTGAACCTAACCACTGCGTGCTTATGTATAGAATACGTTAAAAAGAATCAAATTTCAGAAAATTTATCATAAATATTAAACAACCTATTATTATACTAATGACAGAAAAAGTGTAAATAGATTATGGGGTTCCTGTATATTTTTCCAATCTTGTTTTTTGTAAATGTAATAAAAATGCCAAAACGTAAAAATGAAAATAACGATTGTATAGTAAAATACAATCGAAAATAGAAACAAGGCATTTTTTAATTTACGGCCGATGAACGTTAAAGACTACTATAAGTGACATTCAAGATTAGATGTGTAATAATTTATTTGCTAGATTTACTTATTCGAGATAAACAGACAAAAATTTTAATTAATTTTTGATAATTATTGGTTTTTTTAGTACTTAGTCTCATAACGCCTATTTGAAAATAAAATCACAGTCACAAGTACTTTCATTGGTGCTGGAAAAATGCGTTTATTTAGAGATAAGTACTCAATAGTAGATGATGGTACTATTCCAATTGCACACAGATGGGATCATATGTCCTGACTGACTCATTAACGTTCAACTCAAATTATTGATCATAGATACTTGGAATGTTCAGAGAATATTTTTGTAATAAGCCTATATCATAGACGTCTTATTGAAAAAAAAATTTATCAAATCTTTATTTAAAAGCTTTCGCCAAAGTGGGTTCCACTTTTTATTCAACACCTAACACAAATCACAATAATTCAGTATCTACTTTTTATCATAAATATCATAACCATGACAACGCTGGTATTGGTATATATCAATAAACAATTTGAAATCCATAATAATGTAAGTGCAATTAAAACAATAAAGATGTTTGGAGGCGAATCCATTTATATATATATATTATTTATATTTTTTAAAACCTGTAGATAATTTGTTTGTTTTAATATTAATCGTAAGAATATGCGTCCGGAACAGAAGTTGGTATAGTATACAATTATAATGTTTCCGTTATTTCCTAATTTTTTTCAAAATTCACAAAGGTTTATCTACTTTTGATTCGATTAAGTACATAATATTATGTTCTTTTAAAATTTAGTTAGAAAAAAATATTTGAGAAAAAATGCACGTGAAAAAAGCATAGATTTCAATCGCTCAGTAAAATATTGAAAAAATTCTGTCATAATTGTTTGATCGAGTATATTATATTATATTATGTATAGAGATAATGAAAATATTAGTTTATTTTGTAGAAAATTGAATAGTTTAACCTATATTTATATTTAACTAGATAACATTTAGACTAAAATAAATTATATTAAAAGTATTATGCCAAAAGTGGCTACATAATCCGTTAACTATATTAACCATACTTATATTATTCGAGTTTCACTATACATTATAGTAAAAAAACAATTTCCATCGTATATTACCGATTTTCCCTTCCATCTTTTGAAAAGTACACAAAACAACTTCTTGAAATTCAAAATCTATACCAATAACCAGTAACAGGATTATTCAATGATAGGTTTTCTAAATTCACAATCTATATTACCAATTTTCCTGTTTAATTTTGTTATATATTTCATTAATGTTATTTTATTGATGATAGATTTTAATATAAACAAATTAGCTCAATTTGATTAATTAAAAATTAATAAATAATTACAAAACACAACAAAAGTTTTTATTGGGTACTCAATACAACCATAATGATATTGAAATGTATTATTATTTTGTGTTAATTTACAACGTATGATATAAGAAAATATTATTTTCTTTTCTCTGCAATAATAACGTAAGATTTATTAAATATACTTGTAATATACAATGGAATATAAAATTAATTTTTTAATTTTTACTAAAACTTTATTGTAGTTTTGATTAAAAATGTATTAATGATCTGGTTTTATTTCCTAAACTCGTTTAAAGTCAAGTCAAACAAAATAATACACATTGAACATAGTATATAAATTTCACCTTTTGTATTCAATCATTCCGATTTCCTTTTTTTTTAAACATTTTCAAACTAATCGCGTTTGAATCGTTCTCCTAAGGTTTCCCTAACAATATTAGCTGTTCCCTAGAGTTTTAATGTGGCTTATCACGTGGCGACAACACTGTAGGATTATTGTTGTTCTTGTGTTCTTCGTTATTCAGTGTGTTATCCATACAATTTATGTCAACAAACTAACAAAGCACGAGCAATTTAATGATGTGCACGCATGGTAAATGATTAATATTTGAATGGGTATTGTTGTGAGACAAACAGTACAAAGTCCCTTGCTATATTATTCATTTACTTCACATCGCGTATAATGTTCATAATACGTTATGATAAAAAAAATATACGCGTTTTTTAATTTTTCTTTTATTTCTCCTTAATTTTTTTATTCAATCGATTACTTTTAGTTACATGCAATGTTTTTGTATCTTGTTAATAATCAATTTTAGGTTTTCTTATATTACATAATATTTTTGACGATTCATTAAATTTTAAGTAATTACACAACAAAAATAATATATAACCTAATTTTACTTTCTAAACAATTACACGTGTACTGTGTTTGTAAATAAATACTGATTCGGCAAAGTTTTGAAGATATAGCATGGATACCATTTAATATTTTATAATTATATACTTACATCATTACCCAAAAACAAAAACATACCGGGATATGGCCGTTTTATAAGTATTGAAAATTATTTTAAAAGAAATGTTACCTTAATATTTAGCGTCTATGATTTTTAGTTACACATCATAAAATAAACCTGGAAATTATGCGAGGAAAAATGTTACATGAAAAGTAGTAGTAAAAAAAAATATTAGAAAAATATATATGCAATTAACAAAATCAAAATAAATTTTAAATTTCAATTACGCCCGGTTTAAAGAACATTATATTCATACACGTATAATAGATAATTCTATAGAAACCTATTATTTAGTTATGCACACATGGAGAAAATATGAGATGACACATCATCTTTACAATGCTTTGAAGCCATTTATCACAGAAAATGTATGAAATCTGAACTTCTTTTGATTCGGAGGTTATTCCTTTTAGAATAAAAAAAACATTCAGTGTCTTTATCCTCTTCTTTAAAAAATTTTTATTACGTTCCATTTTCTTGTTTTTAACTTTTTTTACTTATACATGTTTTTATATCTACAATTTGTTTGATTTAATATCAGCAAAAGTTCTCTTATATAGTTCATTAGTAATTACAGCAGTTTTGTTACGATTTCTGCATGCTGTTTTTTATGTATTTTTGATACCAGTAAAAAAAAACAATAAAATAAAGTGTTCAAAAATAGGTTTGATTGAAAAATAAAAATTATTGATGAATCGATTGAGATGATAATAATATTTTTTTAGAGGTAAGTACATCAATTGAGTTGACCATTAGACAGTCTTTAGTCCTCATAATCAAAATAATTCTAAAGAACTAGCTGTATTCCGGAAGCGACTAATGGCTACAAACATTGTAGCTGTTTTTGAATAAACATTAAAAAATAAGATTCAACTTCATAGTTTAACACTACTCCACCACGATTATTTCTTTACCATTATTTTTGTTTTTACTTCTTCTCCGCTGGAGTATTAACTGATTTTTGTGAATTTGTCATCTAACGACTGAAACCAACAATCAGTATGCGTAGTGGAATGGAAAAGAGAATTATTTCACTACTGCCTATAACTACGTCACGTCAATCAATTATAAACTTTTGACGGTGGCTGGTATGCCCATTTAAAAATAGCAAAACTGATTCTTTTTTAACTTCGCGTAACCAAACCATAAACTTTCTAAACTATTTCACAAATATATCTTGAGTTTTACATACATCAATTTGCATCGAATTCTACCATAGAGTTTGGTTGAGCCTTATCCAACAATTTTGATTTCATTTTCTTTCTGAGCAGAACAAATAATAATAATATGAAAAAACAATTTATTTATATTCGTAATAGAAATATAATCTACTTGTTATGTCTCGTTGAACAAATTGTACAAAAATAAATTAAATCAAGTTTTATAAAGAAATGGAAAAAGTTGTATACACTTCTTAACTACCTATATACCTCGAAAATATAACTTACCATTTATCCGATTACATCAAGCAACAATACATCATTTTTCAGATTTTTTTTATAAATAAAAAACTAAATGATATTCAGTTTGTTTCATTTTCTTTTCAATTTATACCTGACGATGATTTTTAATCGAAACCGCTGTGATACATACAAAATTATTTTATGCAACTCAGTACTTTTTGATTTTGTAATACTCATTGTCTATATATATAATATATATATATATATATATGAATAATAGTTTTTATAAATCATTTTGAATGATAAACGTTTACATAACGATAAAAATCATCCAGCACACTCAAAAGAAACTATAATAAGACATGCACATACGCTCTGTTTTGATATCTGTCTTCGTTACAAACATTGGATATTAATTGTCCATATTGCTCTGGGTGACCGCCCATTAAAAATGGGTAGCTATTGATAAGTAGTAAATGCGAAATTATTTTATATTTTAAATTGATTTAGGAAAAAATATATTCACTTATTTAATTCAAAACGGATATTGGAAATCACAATAAATTATAATAAATAAGTATATGAATGTGTTCTAAAGGAGACAAATATAAATAAAATACAGCTTTTACCTAATAAACCAAATTCATAACTAAATTATCAAAAAAATAATGAAAATATTATAGTTATTTAAATATGAAATATGAATGATTTATATTTGCCTTCCACATTAGTCTTTCGACGAACATTCTAAGATATTTCAAGTTAAGAAAACGATATTAATAATATGATATATACCTGTATCCCAATGAAAACCAAACATAGTTATCTGATTTATAATTTTCTATTTAGGAAAATAATAGAAAAATACAAATTTACAATATTGTATCATACTTATCGTGTGTTAACATTTTCGATATAGTATTCTAAGCAAAATACATAGTAATAAATTTATAAAAACTTTACGCACATATTTTAAGTTCAATAGTTAATTTTACTAATATAAGCTACAGGAAATTATTATAATACCTATTCTCTCTTTATTAGTTTCACATTCGAGTGTTTCAATTCATTAAAAATGTATATTATGTATTACTACACTTCTATCATATCAAGTGTACACAAACTCAAATAACATATTAATAATATATGTATTTCTATATTTAGAAGCTGCTGTACTGGAAATAATTCATACGTGAAAAAAAAATATACGAATTATTATTATTTATTTTTTGTTTATAAATTTATATCAAACAACAAATCACAATTATTTTGACTCTAGAGAGTTATTCCTGAAATTTTGAGATATCAATAAAATACTCGTATTAATTATCAAACCGTGCACAGTACATGTATTACATAAGTATAAATTAATAGTACATTACTGTAATGACGTTTTACGTGTAATTACAAAAATAATTATAATATCCATAACAATAATAATAATAATAATAATAATAATAATAATAATAATAATAATAATAATAATAATAATAATAATAATAATAATAATAATAATAATAATAATAATAATAATAATAATAATAATAATAGGGACGTTTTGAATGTCTCATAAGTGGATACAGATTTTAGAGTGTAAAATAATCAAACCATAAATTTGATAGCATTTTTATAAATCATTGCATTTAATAAAACAAATTTGAGCGGAGCTTCGGTGCAATATTTTGAGTATATAATAAAATTAAACTTTTTATGAATTAAATAATAATTGCCTTTAAATAGTACGAAATTAAAAGAAATTTTTGAAAACTTTCTTTCCCTAGTATAATATTAAGTTACATAATATTTGATGAATATTTCAAGTTTCTCTACATATTAATTTCAAAATTACACCAAGAAATAACGATAATTGACTTTTACCGCTCTTCTATAATTTTCTATAGATTTGAAATATATTTTTAGACACTTATGAGAAAATCGAAAAATGACTTCTCTATAGTATCGAAAAGATGCAATTCACTACTAAAAACATGATATGACTGAAAAGATCATAGCATTCCTCCTTATAGAATTTTCAGGTATACGCATAAAAAAAACACATCACTGTAAAACCAATACATTCCCTTCGCGCTACTCAGATTCTAAAATAATAATAAATAACGCGTTATATTTTAAAGCTTCTTAAAACTTTTTTTTTATATATTTTGTTTTTGTTTATTTGTTGAATTTTACAATTAATACGTTATGTATTGTATTACCTTCCTCCAATATTAGAAACATTCGTGGCTTGAACTTTAAAATAGATTAATAAAAAAAATATGGATTTCATTTGTATACTTATAAAAATAATAATTTAGATAAGTGAACTTTGTTTCACTAAACAGGAAACCTTAGTACTTAAAAATTGAGTAGATAGTTTATGAAATGAAAAAAATGTTTACCATTATTAATATTTTATAATACCGAATGAAATATTAATGTATATTTGCGCGTATTTACGTTTCAAAGGTATCAAAGAAATTGACGTGAAAAGAAATTTTCCATTACAATAGAACACTGTTTTGTATTCATATACATAGCGCGTAAAATGTACCTATACGAATAGCACGTTCGTCACTCACTTCACTCTAAATTTGTTTATACAACAATATGTCCATGTTATGAATTCTTATACTACAATAATATATACCCTTTCTCGTTTACGTGGCTCATCCTTTTATTATAAAATTTCCCGCATCATAAAAGTTCTTATATTTCAGTTAGCGTATATACTATATATTATATAGTATATACGTCCACATATCGTATCCTCTTCGTCCACATATTATTTTATAGTGATATATTAATAGCCATCCTATAAAACGTATATATTTTCGTTTTATAATTCCGTTTCGAAATTACTTTTCATTTTTAAAGGTTCTAAAATCCGAGCAAGTTTAGTAGCAAATTCTAATAATGTATAAAATATTATATTAAATTATTAAAACAATATTGGCTACTACTTGAGAAAGTAAATGAAGTCTTTTAACATTCTTTTACTTTTTAATTTTTTTGTTTTATATTCTGTTATAAGTATTGTCACAGTAAAGAAAGGTACTATTTGAGGTAAATCGTACAACAGCGCATGAATATATAATTATTATTTAAATGGCCTACAAAACTCTCTTGCCAAACGATTTGAAAAATAAACGATCGTGATAAGTCAATTGTATAAAATAATAGACTCAACAAAATGAAATTGACATATTTCCAAATGTTTATGCCGTTTGCAATAAATTTAGATGACGTTTATCTATGCCAAAGGGGGGAATTAATAAAACATATTGTTTTACAATACAATTTGGTTTAATATTGAAATAATATGTAATAAATAAAAATCAATTATTTTTTTGAAAGTCATACAGGGACTTTTTTTGTCAGTTGTCTTGTTCTACAATGCATTTGAAAAAAGAGGCATCTGAAAACATCTATATTGAAATATCGTACTTTCTGTATATTATATGTATAGTGAAAAAAATTTAAAAAAAAATAATTTATAAACATTAAATAAATATAAAATAACATAGTCGTCGGAAAACACGACATCGTGATTATATTATTTTGTTAATTTAATATATGTTTATAAGCAAAACTCTATCGTAATATTTTTGTTAAAATATAAATTTCTTAAATATCGATATTATTATTATTATTATTATTATTATTATTATTATTATTATTATTATTATTATTATTATTATTATTATTATTATTATTATTATTTTATTTATTCATTTCATGATGTAGCGTGTAGTTATGTTAAATATTTATTGCACCTCCAGTATGTTTTCTTTAGATACGCTACTGTATATTATAGGTAATATTTGTATCTAATATATAAAAATCTCGTGACACAACGTTACAGTATATGTGGTCGAACTTCTCCGAAATGGGCTTGATCGACTTTAATGAAATTTTTTTTTGTATATTTGGTAGGTATGAGAATAGATTGTAAAGTATTTTCACTCTCCTACCCCCACACCCATTTATTAATCGCAATTTCAGACCACCATCACCGTGACACACGATATTTATATACTAGATTATTATTATTTATTAGTATATCTGGATTATTGCATAAAATAAATATGAGATTTATAATTTTATAATGATGAAATGATAATGAGATTGTGGTAACTTGGATAACCACTGTATTAAATAACATTTATATATTAATATATTTATATTAAAATAAATTAACCGTTTTTCCTCAGTAAGTACAACAATTTTGCTTATTTGTGTGTGTTACAATAAACAATACCAGCTAGACGCAAGGGGACCACCAATTTGGGCTGTCGAACGAATAAAGCAACAAACATTCGAAATAATAGAGCAAAAAGAACAGACGAACAAATTCAACAAGATAACGAAAATGTGCGTGTGAGTATGTCACAATTGCGTGCATTAGGCACACTGAACGAAATCAACAATGACAATTGGAATGGAGACACGCGAAAGTTCGTAATTGATACACACAGAGCAAATGGTCGACAATGCCAACAAGTACATCGAGTATTTACATCCGCTTCATTCCTTCGTCTTGCATTCGAGTACTAGCCAGATATTGAATATTCCGCTCATCCGCAAGTGATGACTATTGCTATGGACAAAAAATGTCCCCATTGTCAAACGCTCAAATTCAAACATGAGTCAACTGGCATATGTTGCGCATTAGGCAAAATGCAACTACCAGAAATTAAAACACCACCAAAACCATTGAACGGCTCGCTCATCGTCACGGATCCAGATTTAAACCTGTTCCTGAAGTCCATTCTCACATTCAATTCATGCTTCACATTCATGCTCACATTCAATTCCAGATCCGTATACTGATCAATTACTGTTCGATATTGTTACCACAAACATAACTCATAGGCCATGTGGTGATCATTTATCGCCTTGCATGGCAGGTGGAAAATGTACAAAGCGTTTTCCTAAAGATTTCACTAACAACACGATCACAAACGTCGACGGATATCCAATATATTGTCAAAAAAATATTGGTAATGGTGGGGAATCATTCACGATAAATATCAACAAACAACGCAGACATTGACATTGATATTCGTTGGGTGGTACCATATTCGCTTCTGCTAAGCAAAACATTGCTAATGAAGCTGCCTGACGAATTTAAGTTTCCTAATTCATGAACGGACCTAGCAGTTATACATTTAACCACCTATCTTGAAAATAGTCAATGCGTATTTTTCACCAACAAGACCGCAATTGAGTGTACTATGAATCCACCAATAATTACACTCTCCGAATTTTTCGAATTGTGTAATCGTGTGGATATTTTCAGTGCCTTTGGAGGAACACTACTCTATTCTGAAGTACCATACTATTTCACAAGGAATCAAACGAGAAAATGGAAAAAATATTATTTCGATTTCACTGAGAACAAGTTGAATGATATGCTTGCAATGATATCCGTCCTTAATAACATTTAAGTCAGATGTTTAGGAAATATTCGATGGAATCATTAAAAAAAAAATAGCATAGCAATGTTTGTTTTGTAAATGACATGAATTTATTGTAAACGTAAGGAAATTAATTAGTTTATGTACAGTTATAGTTATTAAAAATAAATAGTACTTACTTTCTACGTATTTCGAGTAGAGGGAGAAAATTTTTTTTAAGTCATCTTCTCTCTTCTCTCTCGTGTTACCTCGCGGTGGCGGCACAGCGCAGGTGTGTTTAACGAGATTTCGCGTTGAGTCACGATGATGCCGATGATGTGCCGGTAATTGCAACGTGTTTCTCTCCTTCGTTTTCCTACTATGCGGGATAATTTTATTCGGTCGTGGTTCGTAGTACGCGAGCTCAATAGGCACACGTTTCCCCGATGTCGTCGTCATGTCGTACTCGTAATCATCTCTTCACCCCTAACTGTACTCATCACTACCACTAACCGGTAACCGTTTGTAAATTTGCATAACCACCAGATACAGCGGTAGGTGTACGGCCGTCGTGTCGGTAACAACGGTATTGTTACCCGATCGAGAAGAGATAATTTGAAAATGTGAATTTTTGTGCAAATCATCGTTGTGCGCAATATTGCGGCGACATGCGAGAAAACGGCTGCAGAAATTGCGAGTACCACGAGACAACGACAATTCCTCGACTCGCATAAATTATACGGATCTGGTAGTGAATAAAAATTTAAAATATTGAAATAGTAGAATACAGAAAAAGGCTTTTGTAAAAAAAAAAAATGTTTTTTTTCTTTTTATCATTTTGCGCAATTTGACGAAACAATATTGTGATAGATGAGAAAAAAAATCGTATTTACATTACACGATTAAGGCATTTCTAAGATCACCACAATAATAGCACACACAAAATATCGCGTATATGATGCACATTTATGACAACAAAGTGAGTAACGAAGTAATGATTTAAAAACTTTTACTTTCAAATCAATATTTTATTTAAGTTTTAATAATGTATACAATTTTTTTCTTTAAATTTACACACTGTTTTATAAACATTTCTGTTAGTTGCAATTGTACGGACTATGGTTCATATTACTATTACTATTATTATTATTACTATTATTATTATTATTATAATTATTATTATTATTATTATTATTATTATTATTATTATTATTATTATTATTATTATTATTATTATTATTATTATTATTGTATAAGGATTTATGTACTATCGGCGGTATCAATTTAAAAAGAAATATTTATGTGTGAAAATTGTCTTACTCCAGTTACTTAAACCAACACCAAACTATTATAATATGACTTTATATATATATATTAATCTTGTATCTATATATGTATATATTATATTATTATAATTGTGTATATATGTACGTATATGTAAATTTAAAATCAAACCAAAAAGTACTTAAGAAAAATAAAGAAATATAAATGACAGTTGTTATATTAAATTTGTTCATTATTTTCTACTCAAGTTTTGACATAATGTCATCACCGAAATATAATATATTTATAAAATATTTTAAATACACAAAACAGATTTAAAATAAAATATTATATATATTAAAAATACATTATAACGCCGCACTGTAGTTGTTTTTTTTAATGATTTAATTCAATACGTACAAAATTTCTTCGCTATTTTCTATTTGTTTACTTTTTTATGAACACTATGTCGTTTTATTGTTTATAATTTTTCCTTTATAATTTTGTTCTTCTTTTTATTTATTTTTTTTTTGTTGTATTTTTCTTCTTCGCCTAATTACTGACAAAGCAAACAAATTTAATACAACGATTCTTTTATATATAGGTATATAGATTTTTTTTATTTTTATAATATAATCATTGGCTTGGTCGTATACCGCGTATAGATATATGTATATGTTTAGCATATATACGTATTATGAATAGAATGCATGTCTAATTAATCCAAAGTTAATCTGTGTAATCCTCAGGGATTTGAATGAAACCTTTAACGAATGATAAGCTTATTTAAAACACATTATAGGCATAAACATGATATATACTTCAGGTACTATAAAATTATATTATCGTGTGTCTCCGCTATCCCCAATCGGTCATAACGACGTAATGTGTACGAACCGAAACGGCCAACGACGTGCGCTCAATAATAACGCGCGTTTAAAAATATTTCTGCAAAAATATAATATTTGTAACATGTCGTATACTACTGCGTATATAATACAGACGTATCACGTACAACAAACGGGCTAAATATTTGTTTTGCCAAAGTTTATTATGAGCGTAAAATAATTATTACTCGGCACCGAAGTTTTATAATGGTCGCAGCGACAAGATCTCTCTACGAGTGTAAAATGTGTACGAACTCGTGTAATACAACTTTTCAAAACTCCATTATTTCTTTTAAGTCGCGTTCTGTACACGCTCATCACATTGTAAATTATACTCGAATAAAACCTGCAGCACAGGGGGAGGGGAGAATATAAAAATCCATCCGACGTTTTAAACCGTTTAAACAATAACGCCGAGTTACTCATTATAATAAAAACCGAACAACTGTTTTCGAATTTTGAACACGTAAATTCGCTGGGAGCATTTTTTCTATCCATTTAATATTTCCAATTACACTCTGACTAATAATAATAATAATAATAATAATAATAATAATAATAATAATAATAACAACAACAACAATCTACAGATAAAGCAATTCGTCCGATTCAAATGTGCATCAAATCCAGAATAGTATTTTCATTTAAAATACCTCAGATAATTTCAATATTTTTTTACGTTTAACCTTCAGCTAATCCCATAAGATTTCACATACTAGTCAGTATAAAAACATCAATTTGGATAATTATTGACTCTGTCAATGGATTGTTCACAGCGTAGTCTATTATAATTTTCCTATTTTAAGGTAACGAACTTAAGAACAACGTCATTGCCTTTTTCACCGATTAATTAATTCAATAAATGAAATAAAATTATAGTCCTAAACGTATGTACGTATAAATAATAACAATAATAATTTATTGGAAGGATATAACAATATTGCAAAAATGTAATAAATTGTCAACAACGATAACACTGAATTTAAAATTACTACTACTACTACTACTACTACTACTACTACTACTACTATTACTACTACTACACCGTTTATTTGTTAGCATTATAAAGACTAATATGGATTACATTGATATATTTTGGCACAATGTTTATATCATTGAAAGCATTTATAATAAATATAAACGAACGATGCCAAAAACCGAAATCTTTCTTTTCTTTTTTTTTCAGGAATATTTTAATTCTGTAAAACTTTATTTATTTTCATTTTAGATTTCGGAATAACCTGTACAAATAATAATATTGCAATATTTAAACATTTTACAGATTATTTTCTTCTTTTTATCTGCATAGATGGCAATAATAATTATTATTAACCATCAATACTATAATGTACAATAACTTCAAATATTAAAATAATTGTTACACTAAACAAATTTTACCCTCGGTTTCTCAGATAAAAATTTAATATGTCGATAATAATTCGATGCACTATCCGTCGTTTGTATTGCGATCAAATCGTAGAGATTATTAGTTGGAAATTCGACACAGCTAGTGTATTTTTTTAATTGACAATACACGCGATAGAAAATATCTTTTTGCAGCTGTCTTCACGGTCAATAAATCCCTTTTTGAAATTCAACATTATACAAAACTGAACCTTTTAATGACAATGTCACACAGTTCTTTCAGTCACAGTATTTTTTTAATATTTTTTTTTTAACATTGACGTCACCATATCATTTCGAATGCATTTATTAAATGTTTCAAAGTTTTAATTAAACATCGTCACTTCAATAGGTTGAATTCTTTAGGGTTGTTGAACAATTGACATTTCTTTGTACACGCTATTTTTTTTTTATTTATTTATATTACTTTAGGGGTGCTCGTTGAATATATATATATATATATATATATATATATATATTCGGCTTCCCCGGTACACAAGCACTAATAATTATTCATTTAAAATTCAACACCACTCTAACTAGGCGCATTGTGTCCATTTACCAACCGTTAGTATGCATTTTATAAATTTAATTACCTCTGCTGGGATTGGGGACGCCACATCAATGATGACTCGCATAAAAATTGTATTATAAATAATACATATATTCCCATATAAGATATCGAATAGCAAATAAATGTTACTGAAAATAATTTTTTATAATAATGTTAACAAATTTTTTTGAATGCCTTTATCGAACATTTTTTGATTTATAACATATTTCAAATTTACATACAAACGATAATTATATTAAAACGTGTAACTGTGTATGCGCAAATTAAAAAAAAACTAAATAAAAATTATATACAGCATATACTTTTTTTTTCTAAAGATAAACTTTATTATTTATGTAATAAGGTCTCGGGGAATATTTTCTTTTATGTGGCCTGTAGGAGTGTTTTGTATAAAGAAAAAAATGAAAAGGAATAAAAAGCTCCGAACTGTTGGCCAAGAGTATATATATAATAATAATAATAATAATTCTTTGAAATGTGGTAAGACATAACAGTATTTTCTGGAAGTCAAGTACTTCCAAGATCATTACCATTAAAGAGAACGAAATACTTAAATTTCCGCTGTGCTTGTCGAGCACAGCAGCAATGAAACTGTAACTATGCCGTATCAGAGTATATATTATGTCAATACGAATTTGTTTTGTGAAAATAAATATATATATATATATATATATATAAGAATTAATAACATTGAAATTCCAACAATATTTTCAGAAAGCACTTAAATTCCAAATAATAATAATAATAATAATAATAATAATAATAATAATAATAAAGGCTTTAATCTAATATTATAATAATACAACGAATAATATAATAAACATTTCAAAACGTATATATATATATAATATAGCAATGCAACAACTATAGACTGTCTACATTATTGTACAAATAACTATAATATACAAATAACGAAATCGATTAAAAAACATAGCGTGTTAACATAAAAAACACGTATAATATGTCAATTTTACAGAGTGACGGTTTTACTTATTTTATTATATTAACGTAACACACTGAGGCGCATCAAGTAATAATTTATTTATTATTGTTAGTTTTTAATATCGACAATTGATAATTATTTTTGTACTTTCTATACCCGTGGAAATTGAAAATATATTTATATATGAATATA
Source organism: Chaetogeoica ovagalla (assembly GCA_032441825.1). Taxonomy (NCBI): domain Eukaryota; kingdom Metazoa; phylum Arthropoda; class Insecta; order Hemiptera; family Aphididae; genus Chaetogeoica; species Chaetogeoica ovagalla. Next base: position 15,321,032 of record CM063725.1, on the reverse strand, counting down.
TGTTATATGTGTGTCAGAAAACAAAAATAGTTAATATTTTTATTATATATGCCACGAACTTATAATATCTTAACGCGATTTAATAATTACTCCAAAATGTAAATCAAAATACCATATTATAATATATCAAGGAAATATATAATTATGAATAATTATTATTGTATTGTAGGTATCACTCATATTTTAATCAATAAATTAATAATATTATCTTGAATTCGTTAAAACTTTCACGTAATAAACTACCAATTTTATTAAATTCAATGTGTAGGTACTTAATGTATCGAATACAATTCGATGCGCAAATTTTGTATATTAATTAAACTGGAAAGTTTAACTAAATAATTTTTACATAATTTTAATTTTGAAATTTCTCCATTTTATTCCATTACAACTGATACAAAAAATGATTTCAATATAATACAAATTCAATTTTATAACATGGAAACACAAAAGCGCCTGATAAAATACAGTGACTGCAAGTAGTAGTTGTTAGATATTAGTTTTACATTGTTCAGACAGTCGAAAGCTATACGTACCTGTACGTTTCTATATATAAAATGTTATATTATTTTTATATCTCACGGAAATGCGTTCGAAAAACAAAACTATTTTGTGCGAAGCTCTGTTTATCCGTAATACGCTTACTCATGATTTTTATTATTTTTTTTTTCAAAAAGTCTTTCACGATTTCCTTTAGAATTTTCGACACGATCGTCTTCGAAATATTATTTAAATACTTACATTCCCACAAATATTAAACGCTGATAATTTAAATAAACAAAATTCAAATAATTGAAGGGATATACCTGTAGCGAAGTTTTTAGGAATTCAAATACCCTAGCCCCCGAAATTTTAAATCGTCATAAATAAATCCATTTAAAAATACATACATATAAAAATTATTAAATACCCCCTAAACAAATTTCTTGTTACGCCCTTAATTTTTAATGTCATTAACATTAAAAACATAATATTTATATTGCACTAAACGAGATAAACACATATTTGTATTATGATGCGATGTAAATAACAAAATAGAACGTAAGATATTATTTCATTATAAAATATTGTAAAAAAAAATAATAATTGCGTTGAAAACGTAGTTCTTTTGGGAATAATTGATAGAGTGTTCAACGGTTTTCCAATTATATACAAAAATGCTTAACAAAAAAACATTACGATTTAATTACGAACGCCAGGATTCGATTTTATTACATTATATATTCATGTCATATTGCAAATCGTGGGAAACAAATTTGGTTCCTATATATTTGTTACCTTTCCGTATTCATTTAGTTTATATGCATAATACAATGAATTCTTTAAGATTCATTAAAGTGTTAAGGTTAGAAAGAAAAAAACCTCGATTTTGTGACTGGATAACCGATGGAGCACCGATACTCATTAATTATTTTGCAGACATACGCAAATCTTAAATGTATTTAAATCGACAAAATGATTTACGATTGTATTATAAATAAAGTTTTTTTTTTCGACAACCATCATAATTAACTATTTTCTTAGTATTGTACGTTATAGTCATTTTGAGAACTATTTCTGTTTATTTCAGTTAAATATTACACGTATACACAGCTCGCCGAATCGAAATATATTATAATTTATTTAAAAGTGATTGTTTAAAATCTTGTAATCTATGCATTTTTATTACCTATAGTTACAGACAACGCTTCGTCTAATATATTTTTTGATCCAATTATTTAAAAAAAAATTTATACGTATAATAAGAACATATTAAATGTAAAATAAAAAGCTATATAAAACACACACAAAAGTAGAAAGTAATAAATCAATATTTTTATTGTAGAATAAGATGCTTTAGTCATAACAAGAAATGTCCCCGATTCAAACCGTCCCCTTATTAAAGTGACACCAATTCTATTTTACACAATTTTAAATACATTCTCACATTTCATCTTATGTCTGCGTGTCTTTGAAACCACACGAATGGACAAAGAGCGGACAAAAACACTACTTTTAACAATTCGGAATTATTACGCGCGTACATAAATATTACAATAGTCGATGTTACGTAGAATGTTTGTTTAGTCATGTTGATTTTTTTTTTTTAAGACCTAATAAATGACATTTAACGTTTGAATGTTTAAAAGAACTTATAATATTATTCAACACTACAAAGGAGGCTTTCAATAAGAAAAAAATATAATATATTTACTCATTTTTACATCATTTGATTTTTTTTTTTTTTTACATAATTAATTTTAATGTATTTTTCACACAAATCAGTTAAACTAACAAAATGTTTTTTTACCCGTTGTTAGGTTAGGTTAAAATATTTTTTTTTTTTGTAAATTACACTTCAATATTTCGTGTACGCATATATTTGTGTATTTTAATAAAAAAAAATTATTCTCGAGTCCATAATATTGTTATGTTAAATAAATATAATATGATGTATAATTATAATCTTTGTCGTCATTATCATTATCATTTAAATAAGGTAGATTTATTTGTTTATAACAAACAACAAACACTAAGAAATCTACTCACGTAGACGTGTTGTTTTTTATAATATTCTAGATGAGCATCAAACAGTAATATCGTTGACATAAAGACAGCACGGTGAATACAAAACAGTAACGGACAGGAGCGCAAAAAAAATAAGAAAACATAATATGCGAATACGTCTCGTTTCTCAACATCGCGTGATGATTAAGCATAGTACCTATTAAAAATGTTAACTGGTGAACAGTGAAATTACACGTTTATTTACAGACTAAAAACGCAACGAAAAAAGCCTTTATAAAAAATTGTATAGTGAATTTTAATGGTATTACACGAGTTTTTGGTGTAAATGTGTGTGTGTGTGTGTGTGTGTGAGTACATAATGCGTACTCGCATGTATGTGTGGTACACGAACATGAAACTTAAGTAAGTCCGTTCGATAAAATAGAGTAGACACGATATAAGTTTTATCGTGGCACAAACACGTGAACGTATAATAATAATAATAATAATAATAATACGTAGTATAAAAGTGTCGACTAGAACACTCAAAAATAATAACGATAAAATAAGCACTTTCAATTCAAGAAGAATTGGGTAATTATATTAAATTCAATATTATTAATATTGAATCGGTTACAAACCGATAACAATAACGTAATCGAACCGCTCGAATCAATTTTACCAAAATGCTAAAGCGTTCAATACACAATATAAAAATTTTAAACATTTTTTATTAAACACTTATTTTATTTTCATTGAGAGAGTCGTATTGTTAATTGCGACAATTATATAAATTATTAGCCAAAACGTAATATAACTTATAGAAAAAATAAATATATATATATATGTGAATAAATGTATGGGTGTTAAGGCGATATAAAAAATTTAATTGCTTTAATAGTTAAATATATTAGTGATAGAAAATAAACAATTTAAATAAAAAGCAAATAACTTTATCGATTACTTGTTATATTAAAAAAAAAATTGACCTAAATATTTTGTATCTCTGAGACAATAATTTTATGGTTTATAAATTATGAAAAAAAACCTATAAACAATTTATTAAAAACTCTTAATTATCGTATTACATAATTGTAAAATCTGCACTCGGTTTCGTTTTACTGCATACCTACAGAATAAAATGTATCGTTTGTTACCAACATTAAATAATTGAAAATAATAAATAAGTTAAACGAGTTATATAAACGCTCTTTCGTTTCTTTTCATTAAACAAATGCAAAATATTTTTTACCAAAAATCTGTACAAAATACTGAAAACGAAATCATATGTACATAAGTCAATTATAAATTATAATTAATTCATATTTACGTAACTCTGTGTTTAAAAAGAGAAGAGAAATGACGGTAAATTTATCAAAATGTGTTCAAACCGAGCAAACGCACAATATTTTTTATTGTCCTTGTCCTCCGTGTCCAACTGAAAAGTGAAAAATAATCTTATTAACCGTGCAAATGTTAGTGATCATAGCATCATAGCAATAATAGACGTACGTTAACCCAAAAAAAAGTGAATACTCAAAATAAACAATTACATATCCAAAAGTAACGAAATATCGTAAAACATAAAAATTATTTCTTCAATTATTCAACTAAAGTCAATTTCTTTAAGTATTATTCAATAATTAAATTATCAACGTATGTTTTCTCTTGAATTAATTAGACATCCGTCTGCGATATATTTTAACGTCGTAAATTATAAAATCCATCAAAACGAGCTGAGCGTGAATATTGATCCTCGTAAGAACACTTATTTTTGACACTCCTCACTCGGTCCTACCGCCCACTGCAGCAATCTCCACCCAAGTAAGAATATTATTGCTTCATGTTACGATTATATATATATATCCCTTTGAAACGTTAAAAACACTATTCCAACTCGTTCAAAATTGCTATGATTCAAACAAACGTTGAAAACGTTCTTTATTTTTTAATTATAAAAACAATAAGTAGTGAGTCACAGGATATTGGGAATGTCGCTTAAATGAATTACTTGGATAAAGATTTATGTCTTGATATTATTATAAATTTGAAATCAACGCGATGAATTACATTGCATTCGATAAAACGATTCTAAACGGAGCTTCAATGTAATATTATTTATTATTAATAAATGAAATTTCGTAATTTTACAATAAAAAAATAAAATACACTTTATCGAAAAACTTGTGAAATATTTATAAAAAAAAACATTGTAACTAACGATTTTTAAAATTTGTTTAATATAATTGAATTAAAGCTGTTTAATATTGCCATACGTTTTTAAAACTTTAAAACTAAAAATGACACCTATTTATCCTACCTTAAAATCTATAATTGTAAGAAATAGTTCAAAATTAAAAGTAATTTTTTTTTTATTTTCCCTAATAAAATATAAATGTACATATTTGGTGAATATTTGAAGTTTTTATAACCATTAATTCCAATATTATGATGAAATAATGCTATAATAGATTTCAACGAAATTGCGTATTTACTAGCTATTTACCGTTTTTTTTTTTTTTGTAATTTTTCGATAGATTTTTTTTTGTTTTTTTGCTTGAAAAAATTATTGGAAAAAATAAAAAAACCACCTTTGTCTAAGGTAGGAATTCTACATGTAACTTTCTACCGAAAACAAGGTATGACTGTAATGTGATTAGAGCACTCCTCCTTTTGTAGACTTTTTCGATATAGACATAAAAAAAACACATCATTGTAAAACCAATACATTCCTCGTTCCACTCAGAATCTAAAATAATTGCGAAATCCGGATAAAACGTAAAATTTTTCATTAAAAATCTACGCACAATTAATTAAAGTTCACTCTGTCATCTCCGACCATAATCAGGACACACTTGCAGGAGATAAGATCCACAAAAGGCCATACGTTTATATATAGTGGGGAAGCGTCGACCGTAGACAAAGTAGACGATTCGAAGGTTTTTTCTCGGGGAGGAAGGGGGATTACTGAGGAAAAACATACATGGTCAAAATCTCTATAATAACAGCGCGGAGTTCATATTATACACGTCGGTATCTGCGCGGATTACAACCTTACGTTATCGAATACCAGACACCCGGCCATGGACTCCCGAACCGCCGAAGGAGTCCTATAGAATCTTATAGACGAAATCATCGACCGAGATACGGTTAGATGGTTAGTTGTTAATTTTAATTTAATTATCATACTCGTATTTAAATTGTTACTTTTTTATTTAAATAAAACATCCAAATACAAAATGCATTTTTGCCGAACAGTCTGAATCAGAGGTTCGCAACGTACTATTTTAATTCTAAAACTAAATTTGGAGAGTTAAATATTTCATAAAATACGTTTTTTATTAATATTACATTTATTGAGATTTTTTATTGCATGATATTCATAAAAGTAAAAAAATCTCAATTTTAAGATAAATCTTAATATTTAAATTACAATTTTTAAATTTAATGTAAAATCTATTGTTGTTTATTTTGTACAAGTGTATCAATATCATGTTAAATGGAACTTATGTTCACTAGTAAATCATTTTGAATATCATGCCAACCTATCTGTACTTGTTTTTCAAATTTAGCAGTATAGAAAAATTTACTACACAAATAAGTAGTGACAAATGAAATTAAACATTGTAATGTTTGCTTAAAAAGAGATGGGTATTCAGTTTTTGACATCATCCAAAATGAATCCAATGTTTCGTTTTTAAATGAGCCTGTTATTTAGCTGTCCCTGATAACATATCAATGAATATCATATTGTCGATACTTATAAAATTAGCTTATATCAAATAAATTAAATAATATTGAATTATGATGATGATGATACAATGAAAATCATATCAAACAATATCTTCTCGTACCACAGGTTGGGAACCACTAGTTTGCTATATAAAACAATGCTTTTCAACTACAAAATTCAATTTATTGATATTAACAAATGAATATTTTATTTTGCAGTTTTGCAGAATTTTTCCACTCAAAGGGTATTTTTACACATATTTATATGTTTTAAGTAGGATATACAAATTTCAGCAAATAATAAACAATTTTAAAAATATTCATAATTTTAAAATAATTTTCTTTATTCCTTATAGTTTTATTACAACCGGTAATGATCCAGTACTCGTGTAATTTTCAACATATCAATAATATCCCAGTTAAAAGTGATATACGCACGTATTTAAACGCACGATAACTTTAATTAATCTTAAGATATTAATAGATAAGAATGTACAAAAGTGATTAGATAGTTTACTTTTTGGATTATAATTTGAAATTCATGATGAGGAAAAATATTTCGGGAAGGGGGGATTTATACATAGGAAAAAAATTAATGAGCAAAAAAAAATCTTTAAAAACCGTTTTTACACCAAAATTTTTTTTATATTGTATCTATGGGCCGCCTGTTTATTGAGAATAGTAAGCCGGTATCCTCCCAGTCCGGGCCTGAATGATAGCAATCATTTTCAGCTCTCAGTCCAGGCGACAATACTGTATATAAGAATACAATTATTTATTTGCTAGTTGACCCGACAAACCTTGTCCTATCCAAATTTCAATAAATTTGTTTCTTTTTTTATCGTTTTATGAATTTGCTAAAATCGATTAGAAATAGTATAAGTAAAATAAAAATAAGAAAAAAAATCATATTTTTAGTACCTATTTACTATTGTTGCCGTGGATATTCAATTTAATGAGGAGTACATTTACAAGTACATCAATAGGAAATTTTACATGCGATATGAATTCTATCAGCAGTAAACCACTGAAATGTTAAAAATGTGTGATCTTTCTGGAACGTGATTTAAAAGTCGACTTGGTTGAAAACATCCAAGCAAGTATAATTTTTCTTATATACAAAAAGAATTATAAAATTAGCCACATAAGATGAAAGAACAATAAGACCAAAAACAAAAGAGCAATAAATAATTGTAGAAACCTACAATCAATGACAAAAATTAATTGTTAGCCGCATTGTAACCTAGGAAATTGGAATTTTCCACATGAGAATTATTCTGCCGCATTTACCACTCTTTCACCACCGGACTGATATTTTTCAAACTATGCCTATTTTAATATTTTTTGCTTAGATTAATCTACAAATCAAAATCAAATTGCATGACGATTAAATACAAAAACACTGCCCAAAATTAGTCGTTAAAAATCCGAATTTTTCAATTTTCCGAGCGACTTTTCCAAGTTTTCTTTCTCTAAAACCTTATTTGGACTATTACGATCAATTTTTATTATATAGATTTATTTATATATTATTACATAGTGCAATTATAATTACGAAGCAGTATCGTGCAATCTGACAATTTTCCTTGCTTGTAAAATTATAGAAAAAATACCCAACTACACTTACAAACAATAATATATATAAAATGTCATGTATTTTGTAATTCGATTGCTACACTCGGACCGCCGTGTATAATTCAAATATCATTATTAGAAAAATACGTGTATTTCTTTGCGCGTAATAAATGTATAATATTATTATTTATATATATCATTTCGTCATATTTAAAAAAATAAAAGACATTTGTATATTACAATATTTTACTTTCAATATATTAATCACGTTATTATACGCGCGTGCGTATATCAGTGATGTCCCAACGACCCGCCGACTCGGTATTTGGCCAGACGACAAACGACAATAATTATTATTATTGCGAAACACAAATGAATTATTGTCGTTTGGCCGAACATTTTCAGCGAAGAATTTAAGTGTACATAATGCTTTAAACATTAGAAGCGCAATGTTTACACGTCGAGAGTGCGTATGACACGATAACTGATGGGGTGATTGGATATAGTTTAATGAAATTCGCTCTGCGTGTAGGCCGCGTATACGAACACTACTCGTATATGGCCGGCGACGTTTGTAATATTAAATTATGTAGATTAATGGAGAACGGTGGTGAACCCATTGAGGCGTACAGTAAAATATCAAAAGTCATTATATTACGCAGTTATATATATATATATATATATATATATATATATATATATAGGCGATATCCAGTGTCGTATTTAACGTCAGGCTAAGTAGGTTGAAGCGCTATGAGATTTAAATATAACATTATAATTTTTGTCCAAATTTATTTTATTTTTTCCATATAGTTTTCAACGATCTAAATGCTTATGAAACAATAAGTAATTAATTATGATTAAGCTATATACAGTTTTAATTTTGTTTTACAGGTTATTATCAGAATATTACTCGTTAAACGTAAAAACATAAATTATCAGTTTACACAAACAAACAAAAAATTCCTGAACAATATTCTTAATGGAATGAAAACTATATTTGTCGAAATTTCATTCGTACGCAATATTGAAAATCTATTAAATATTATAAGTATTTCAATCATATATTTGGGCCTCCTGTTCTACTACTGCTTATTATTACCGATTAAAATTAAAAATATAAATTAGATTATGCAAAAAAAAACTTAAAAATATACTTAATGAAATGAAAACTATTCGTTGAAATTTTATTCATACACAATATTGATAAACTACTAAATAGGTATCTTAAATATATTTTGGCCCCCAATGTTTACCCTTCTTGGTCGTTTAATAATACAAAATAATATTTTTGAATTATTTGTCGATTTGTAATCTGTGATGTTTCTTAAAATTGCTGTCAAACTTCATATGTACACCGTACGTGTAGTATTAATTAAAAAATCATATATCTAAGAGATCATGATGAGTTCTAATGCGTGTTTCGTTTCGTACCTACACTAATCATCAGTGACGCGTATTTATGAAATGAGACTCGAGGGGAACGAAATCTTCCTTGATCCGTATATTGATTGAAATTTGATTTTAATCTGTGTCGTGCATAAATTTATATATATATATATATATATATATATATATGCACACACATGTTAAAATGTATGAATTTGTCATTTTGCCTGGTGTGCCCATTCCCCCTGATATTTTGTAAATATGCCACTGCTTCTAGTCACTATAACATATTATGTTTGTTCACTTAAAACCATATGGACTATTCGACGAATAATTGCGTTTATATATATATATATATTATGATATAATCTGCAATCGCGTATTTAACATTATTACAAGATGGAATTATATGGATTTTGAAAATGAACTCTGGGTATATAAACAAAACAATATTTTAAAGAATTTGTATTATTTATTCGCACAACAGATTTTTGTGACTTGCTGATAGAATACTTGTACATTATTTTATATATTTATATATATATATATATATATAATTTAATTCGAACCACGAATTAATTTCATAAATCGTGATTGAAAATATATACACTATAATGATAACACATTTTTATAATAAATAAACTAAACGTTGTATTTTAATTCATACAATAAAAGAAAAATTGAATAAAAAGTAAAGAATGAAAAAGATGTGATGAAAAATATAAGATTAAGGGGAGAGATATATCTCCCTAATCGCCCTCTTAATACACCATTGAATATGATTATGTGTAAGTATATAAACGACAAAATATTTTTATACATTTTAAATAAATAATACCATAAAAAAAAAAAATTTCCGCGATAATACTCGGATATGGTGTGTACTTCAACCTATCGTTATCGTTTACAATGTTCAGTGTCGGTGTGGCATGTGATTGAGCCTTAGGGTAAAAATCTTTAACGTAGCAACCGTTCTTATTTCTTGGTAATGAAAAATATAAAAGAAATAATTTTTTTAGACTGAGGAGTTTGTGTGTGTATGTAAATCTTTAATATTTTTTTATAAATTTTTTTATGGACACATATAGGAAAAAACCGCAACGCATATTTAGGTTATTTATTTATCTGGAATTTAAATAAGTTTAAAAAAAACAACCTTTCCTGTAATTTTTACAAAACTTATACCAATATTAATATAATTCGAAGAAAATCTAAAAATCAAAAAAATATTATAACTAAACATTAAACCTTTAGTTCTTGATTCAAAAACTAAAACTCATCGATTATTTTAAACTTTAACAATTAACTGGATTAGGTTTTCTCCCGCGTATACAAACTGCAAACAAGTATATTACATTATATTCAATTAGCCGAGAACGTAAATTTGGTTTTTAAAATGTTCAATATAGAAAATATACATGTTTGTGTATCAAAGCTTATTTACAAGGAAATATTTAATGTTATAATATTTCATCAATGCACACAATAAAGTAAATTAAATCGGGCCACATTTTTGATGTTAACTCTTACAATATACAATACCAAAAATACACTTTACGTAAATAGACATTGTACATTTTTGTAAATATAAAAATGTCATTCAAAATATAGAAAATGTAACATTTTATTTCGTATACTTTAATGTTTTTTTCTGATTAAAACATGTTATGCATTTTCAGCATTTTAATGCTTTTTTATAAACTATTCTAGAGAGAAAAAACAATTTTTCATGTTCATAGGTAGGAATAACTAAATAAAAATTTAAACGCCCATATAATCTCATTGTGCGGTGTAACTTTTTCAAGATAAAAATATAATTGAGTGAGCTAATAAACATATTTAAATATTTATAATATATTGAAGCGTGTTGTTATTTTTTTTTTTTACGATCGGACGACATTGATATACGGAAGCGATATAAAAAAGAAAAATATTAATTAATATTCCTACTCAAATGAAAACAAAAAATCTAAATGTAATAAAAATTATTTTTAAATAAAATAAAATCATTTTTTTTAATATGCACATTTAGCTGTTTATATATATATATATATATAGCTACGAGTTATGCCTGAGCCCAGTTATGTATTTGTGTTTACCATAATCATACACACACACACACACACGGTGCAAATCCGTGATGAAACGGGATTTTCGTTAAAAATTTTGTAGAAAAAAAAAATGCCTATTGGGAAAGGAAAAAAAAGACCGTTTCGTATATAACTAGTATTATGATGAATACTCGGAACTGTCACTGCGCGTATAATCGAATTCATAGCGCATTTCTTCTTTTCCCATGTGCGCTTTCCAAGTGGCGGCGGTTCGATCCGGATGTCGGACCGCGATCGTTCTCGAGTGTGCAACGCTTTATTGCGGTTTACACGAGGAAATCGAAAGGAGGGTACCGTACTGCACGAGTGGTACCGCAGATCGCGGTCGGTTCGAGACTCTATATTTAACGGAAAATAAAATAAAAATTTTTTTTTTCATTTTATTTTTCCCCCAAAAGAAACGACGACGACGGTAACGCGCGATTGTCATTGTACGTGCCAAACGAGGCGTGCCAAAGGCGTTTTTCGCGGACAAAAAGTGTGTGTGTGTGTGTGTGTGTGTGTACATATATATATATATGCGTGTACAGACGCTGACCAGAAAATCTCAGCGGGCAATCGTTGGCACAGGCCGCCGTCATAACTCGAATTGTCGTCGAACGGTGACAAATAATAATGGGGTGACGGTGGTACGCGTATATTGTACCTAATACATAATAATGCGTAATAAAAGGAAATAAAATAACGAAACGAGGAGCCGAATAATAATAAAAATAAAAAAAAAAAAAATTCGAAAAAAATGCTACTGCGAGAACGCATTGCGCGTGACAAGTGTGAAATTGTCGTGAATTATTTACAAATTCAGTTCGTTCGCGGGGTGGTGTGTGTATGTGTGTGGCTTCCGAGGGGAATTGTCGTCATTGCCGTGGATGTTTTTCGCATCGGGGTCGGCCGCGCGCCGGGAAAACAGAGAGAGAAAGAGAGAGCTGAGTATAGTACTCGAAAAATCGGGTAACAAGCAATTATACACGCCGCAGCGGTACTCGAAAACGTTCCAATATTGTCATGCGTCGTTCGTTGTTGTTGCCGGGGGTCTTTTGCCCGGCAATAAACGTATTGCAGTGGCCCCTTCGCGCTCGCGGCGCGCGCACGCCGTGACTGCGTGACGAAACGCGACAAACGACTGCAACGGACAATACCTTACGCGTACATATATTATAATAATAATACAATATTATGTACCGGCGCAGGCGAACGATGCCCGATTTTCAGTGTTATCCCCGTCGCCGCACCGATTATCATCATCAGTAATCGTACGAGCAACAGCACCCTGCTGCACACGTTATTGTATACGAATATATGTTATTAACGACAATGATGCCGCCGTATTTTATTTGTGTATACACGAATTTAATAAATATAAAACGATATACGAACGACGGAAGCTCGAAAACGCATGGCACGGCCGCGGTGGTGATGATATTAGTAGTTTTTTTTTGGGGGGGGGGGGAAGACAAAAATTTATAACGGATCGCAATTACGGTGTCAAAAAATCTATAACGCAATCGATTCTCTCCTTAACGACCATCGAAAACATTAGTGGTTGTTATAATGGTAATCGGTAAAGCGAAAATGTTTTTGTCTAAAGCGACGCGTTAGACAAGATTATTATACTCGTTGTACAGGCCCGCGCGCAGGATTACATCAATGGGACCTTAGATCGGACCACGCTACAACCACGAAACGGCGGTCGCTCGTGATCGATATATTTCAATAACAAATAATATAATAAACGCAATCGCACACAGATGAACCACTTTCTATCTTCAGTCTAACAACAGTCGCTGTCTTGCCGACGGTATTATCCACGAAATTGTGGTCGTTGGTGGTCGATCGTAACACACATGGTGTGATACGTCAAACAACTTTCTGACCACTCGTCGTCAGCACGAATATTAATTTTATTATTAATATTTGTAGTTGTGTTGAGGTTCTATCGTCGTCCGTTTGGACGTCTGCAAAACAGTGGTCGATTCGTCAACAGTACAACCACATTATAACCACAAAAAAAATCCATGAGTGGTCCGTGTAAGTTTAGGCTTAGTATTAACAATATCACATAATATATTATTCGTATTTGATAAAAATTATTGTTAACTATATTCATTTGTATTGTGTTACTATTATTTGTATAATATTATTAAAACTTTAAAATGGTAATATTTTCGTAATAAATCGATATTTAATTGACAAAAAAAATTGTTTTCCGATGTAATTTTATACGATTTTTCGCAGTCCTTCAAAAAATTTCCTCTTTTACGATTTAAATAGACGTCTAATAATATCGCTTAATAAATAGTCGAAAATCGTGCGCAATGTTGCAATGGTATAAATTTCAACACCCTGGGGCGCCGTTATTTTTGGTAGTTTTTTCTTTCTCTCGTTTAAAAACTATCGAAAAAATAATTTTTCGAAAAAAATTTTGAGTCGTAAATTGTGCGCGTGTATAAACTATTGAGAAAATCGAAAAACGTTTTGAATAAAGTGTACCATCTCGTTGGTACAATTCGCTACCGGATAATAATGATCATGATGAAATCATCTGCAAGCAGTATTCTTTCTTGTCGAAAATTTTTACGCATAAAAAATGAAAAAAAAAACAAACGAATAAATATCATAATAAAAACTGTAATAGTTTCTACGCTTCGATCAGAATCCAAAATCACATTTACGTATATTGATTAAATCTTTTAGACATACGTTTTTTCAATATCATATTTATATTTTCTTTTATTTCTAATTTTTTTTTACAAATTAAAGCCATTCCTATTAAAAAACTACATATAATATCAATTATTATTAAAATAAAATGCATGTAATAAGTGTGTAGAAAAATATAAAACATATAAGTTTGATGCGTGGCGGGTCAACGATACAATACTTTACGTCAGGCTTACGGATTGAAATCGAACTTTGAAAATATTGAAAAGTTTGTAAGTTTTTGGTTATCTAAGCAATCCGCTCACAAATTTACACGTATCCAATTTGCACAATATCGTTAATCGACTAATACGGCTAATAATGTTCACTCGTTAGCCTTGCAATGTTGGTCGGAGGTTATGAAACAATCTACACGGTTTAAATTGCTGCGATTTATTTTTAGATCCTGAGCGAAGCCAGGAAACTATTGGTTTTAAAAAGATATTTATTTCTATTTTTTTCTGTGTACAACTTTTCGACTAGAAGAAGTGCTTTGATTTTTATTACACACGTGTCCATTGTCTGGCAGCGAATTTTGCTGGTCTGGTACTTAAAGGAGATCAATTTACGATTTTATCAAATGCTTTTTTAACGCGGTTCAAAACGTGGTATGATAGCCGTTTGTTAAGAACGGCAAAAAACGCTATTCTTTTTTTTTTTACTACCGATGGCACAACATATTGGGTAATATGATGCAGTGGAGGTGGATGTATGTGTGTGGCTTACAAGGAAAACGCTCTCGAAGAAATTCTCTAATTAAATAAAGCAACACAATGCGCGAACAATATTATTAATTTATTCGTATGGAACGCGTAGTCATTCTTCACGGGCGCACACGAGAAGATACCGTGAATAACAAACAATATAAATACACATAATAATATACGGTATGTAACACGATATTTACCGCAATGTTTTATTTTGCAGAAGAGTCGAAATTTGATTACCGCAGACCTTGACGACGACTATCAACAATGTCACACGCCGGAATCGTGACTGTTCACGGGAGTGAAAAAAATTTAGTTACAGTGCACGTAAAATACAAAAACACCAGAACTATACGCGTATAGTATAATATTACTATATATTGTATACCTGCCCTTATAACAAGGTTAAACCATTCAAGCCTACGTTGCTCGTTTTTACACTCTAATTTTCAAAATAAATTCAATTATTTTTCCGTATTTCATTATTCCTTTGGAGTTGACGATAGCGTACGAGTCTTCATAGTAGAACGCGTTAAATAATATTTACGTTATTATCAATAAAAAAAATCGTCTAAACGAATAAAACGCATTTGGAAAAGAAATATAAATATAAAAATTAAACTATAAATCAATACGCATAAATAATTTTATAATGTATTATTATAAAATAAATATTCAAAAATAATAATGTATACATTATATATATATACATATATATATATAATTATATATACGTATATGTATATATAAGTATAAAATTAGGCCAAAGAATGTTACGAAAAATATAATAATATCGTAAAATATATTTATTCCCACAAAAAAAAACGAAAGAAAAACGACACCGTGTATTACATATATTACTTTGTTTTTTACAATATTATGCATAAATAAACAATAATTATAATAATAATATTTCTGTGTTATGTCTGAGATACGTGACTAATAGTATTTATTTTATTATATAATATTATCCTATGTGATTAGCATAAAATCGTAAATAGTTTTAGGAAAAAAACGTATGCCTGGAAAACAATATTAAAACGATGGATTCAACCAATAATTCATTACGTACCTCTCTATATTGTATTTGATCAATATGTAAATTACCTTCGTTCGTTGTTTAATGCTATTACTTACACAAAATGCACATAAGATCAATGGATGGAGAGGGTAAAGGAGAAGAAATTAATTCTTGTGTTACTTCTCCAGACAAAACAATTACTTTTTAAATCTTAGTTTCAATTAAGGTATTAACCAATAACGAATTTTCTTATTCGATTTGCCGTACAACGTTATGACACAGTCATTGCGACGATACAAGTTGTAAAATTTGATACTCGACTCAATATAGAACCTGGATTGTCAATACGCCTGCACTATACATATACATATACGATTTTATTTTAAATATTTTTTCACACAACAACAAACAAACCATGAAGAATAACCGATTTATAAGACGGAAACTCGCTAGGGACGAACTTATTTTAAACAACGAACAACAAGATGTACCAACTAGGTTAGAAAGATTGCAATTCACACATGTCGTTGACGATATCATATTATAGGAATACACACAAGAATAAATTGCTACGTGGTTTGAATATACATAGTCTAACATCGTATGATAAATGGAAAATATACAAAAAAAAAACCCCCGTCGAATTTTGTTTTAGTACATAATGTGTATACTCGTATATAATACGTAGTAAGAACTCGTTTATTAAACTTCTTGTTTACGATTCTGAAAAGTTTTCTAATAATTATTCAGCTATGGATAATATAATTAAAATGAC
Organism: Chaetogeoica ovagalla; assembly: GCA_032441825.1. Taxonomy (NCBI): domain Eukaryota; kingdom Metazoa; phylum Arthropoda; class Insecta; order Hemiptera; family Aphididae; genus Chaetogeoica; species Chaetogeoica ovagalla. Next base: position 15,304,535 of record CM063725.1, on the reverse strand, counting down.
AACCAACAGGAGGCAATAAACTAATCTAGTTAATATTTTAGTAATCAAATTTTTATTTTCGCAAATTAATTAAACATTTTTATATAACAAATATAAATATAAATAAATATATATATATATATATATATATATTCATCTTCAATTCTAATACTATTTTATATACACACCATTGTGTAGCTCGAGAGAAATGTTTTTTTTCTTTTTTTGGTGGAATATATTATAATATTACGTTGAATTCGATTAATGTTATACGTCACTTGTCACTCCTTGCTTACCGAATATAGAATTTATGATTACGAAATATACGAGTATATTTAATATTTAATAGTATTCAAAGATTAATACTGAGTTTGCTAAATATTCGACAATGTTACATAAGTACTTAATATTATATCATTCATCCGGTAAAGAATATTTTATACGAAATATATAATTATAATATAAAATATATAATTTAACATTTACGTGTATTTTTGGTTAACATATTTTTAGAAACTAATTTATAAAAAGTATGCGTATATAATCTATAAAAAAAACGAATTTTAAATTGAACGTAATATTAAAAATAATACGCCTGCAGTAAACTCTTTTTCGATTTCAGTAATTATAAAATATACATGGAAAAACTACTGAAATGTAATGAAAATCGTTAATAATTAATACATAAAAACGAGCTTTGTACAGAATATTTTTATTTTGTTTATATAGATATAAGTGAAAATAAAATAAAACTATTTTTTTATGACGGTCTCCGTCCGACAGGCACTAATGGCCGAGAAACAAAAAAGATCGATGCCAAATGCTGAAGCCGTGTTTTTTTTTTTTTAATTGATTTGTTGTAGAATTAAAAATTATAATAATCAACTGAAGTCAATTTAATTTTTATATTTCTCATAAACTCATAGACACTCGAGTAAAATAATTATTTACGTAAATATTGACATTATATACTAATGATATTTTCCGTTTCATAAATTTTCTGTTCTTGGTAATTCAGAGATTTTTTTTTTGTCTCAATGTTTGCAGAAAATGTATTGTTCGAATTATTTTTTTCTATTGATCAGATTAATTAAATCTACATTGATTTATAAAACATTATTAATGAGTTTTGCGTAGCATTATAAATCAATTAAATATAAGAATTCATGTTAAAACAATATTTCACACAACAATAACTAAATTCATAATACGTTTTATTTTCCCAGCGAGAAAATTCATTTTTAAACAAAAAAAATGTGTCATTGAAAAATAATTGCAAAATTGTTATTGATCATTTTCATTAATTATTTAAAACGTTGAAGTCGCTTACAAATCAGAAATTTGTATTTAAAAGATCATTATAATATCACTAAAATAATAACAAAAATATAGGTAAATTATCAGTCGTCTATACAGGCCCGTACTGGTCCATCGGGACACCGGGAGTATTCCCGGTGCGCCCCATGATCAACTGAGAAATTAGAGCCCCTTTTTTCTTTTGAAGTGGGTATATAAAAATATAGTTGGCGCCCTATAAATATATTTTTTCCCGCGGCCCTTAGAGGTAGCCAGTACGGGCCTGCGTCTATATCGTATCGCCCTAAATGTTTATTCTATCCTTCATTTTTATACTTAAGATTAAACAGTGTTTAAAATAATAGGTTAATCGTTCTTTATAGATAGTGACATCATTTGGATTACGGGAATTGTATATTTTAATAAACTTTCCATTATGCCATATTAAACCTTAATGATTTTTTTACCGAGGCTTTTGTTCAAACTAAAATCGTAAGAAAACCTTAACTCTTTTATCGCACGCCATATAATTTTTTCATTTCAATAAATTGCAAATATATACATGTGGTAAAATGTTGTAATGTTGTATTAAATATAAATATTATAATTTATTATGCCATGTAGTAAAACTACGTTATGAAGTAAAATATTTTTGAAATGGTGAGTAGCGAACAATTTTTTGTTCACTACTCACTGAAATTGCCTCCACCGAATCAATCGAATATCAATATAAAATATAAACTAAAATATAATAAAGTTCTATAATTAATAACAAACACGGAAAAAAATACTCCTATATCATTTTAAATATAAAATTATTTCCTTGGAAATTATATCAAAAATGCATTCAATGAATTAGCAAAATAATACACAATGAAAATTATTTTTGAGTTTTATATACAAAAAATTATTTTTTATTAGTCTAATAGTCATCATCATATATTAAACGTAAAAGAAAAATACAATGACATAATCAGAAATAAAAATTAACAAAATTACACAGAGAAAACTATGAATATTAAAATAAAAAACAGAATTTAAAAAAAAATAACAGCAAAGAAATTGTGTACATAGTAAATTAAATTGTTAAAAAGCAACTAATATAATTATTATAATTAATTGTTAATAGTTATAAATAATAATAGTTATATTTAAAAAAAATATGTTAATATGGTATAAATATTATTAAATTTATATTTATATAAAATATTATTTTGAAATTTATTATGTTCAATTACATTATACATACATATGGATTCCTAATAAATGTATATATATATATATATATATATATATATATATATATACTTTATGTTATATATTTAACATTTCTAAAATATATTTCAGATATTTATTTTTAGTTTTATTTTAGATTTGTGTTCTTTATATTTTGTTTTAATGTACGTATTTATTTTAACAATATACAATTTATTACAATTATATTTAAATTTCTAAATTTTAAGATAGTGAAATTTGTAAAATTTATTATTTGGAAATCATTTTATTTTATAATTTATTTGTTTCTAGTATAGAATTGCGATTTTAATAATTTCGGGAATTTTTCTGATATATATATATTTCAATATTTCATACTACAATAATAGTAATATAATTTGTTTATTTAGGTTTTTAATTTTTCTATGTATTCTTTTAATTTTGTTTAAATTGTATTTTTTCAGAACAGTAACATGTATGAAATATTGTATTCGACATTATAATTGTATTTATTCAAAAGAATAATCTCAAATCTATACAAAAAAAACAAAGTTAAAAATGCAATTTTTCGTAAGAAATAATGATTGGAATCATAAGAAATATATAATAAAATAGTCAGTTTGTGTAAATTTCCTGTAAATATTAAATTCAAAATTCAATTCTAAAATAAGCTTTCATAAATACACTACATATAACTTTGTCGAATTATAATTTTCTTTATAAGAATGTAGTGGACGAATGTGTTCGATTACCACTGATGTTCAAATATTCTTAAGTTATGTTAACTTTTTTCGGGAACATTTAGTTTTAACAAAATATTGTGTTACCAAAAAATAACCCCCCACTCAAAGAAGAAAAATTCTTTAAAATATTATCAAAAAGTAAACAAAAAAAACACGTAAAAAAGCCCATTTATCCAAAATTATCGAAAATGTGAAATTTGAATCAAACTCATGCAAAGAAGATCGTCGTTCATGTTACACATAATTATAAACAAATTCACCTATTTCCAGGTCCTTATAATGACATGTAAATCATTGTGGTAAAGTTTAACATCACGACCACGGGCGATTGCCAAAATTATACGGAAATTAATTACTATGCACGAATTTCTACACAATTTATTAAAATTAATCGTAATTATTATTAAAGCTAGGGACTTAATACCCTTAAAAAAATCATAAATTATGCATGCATTTATGTACTAAAAAACACTAAATACGCCCATAAAATATATACAATCACACTAAAATATGCATTATAAAAAACCAAAACACTTAAATGACGGTAACTACTATAGGTATCTATACAAAATTAATAAATGAATAACGGGAAAAATTATTAATTTATATCGTTAAGAAATAAAACTAGGACACACATCATCCCTTGTCGTTTCATCGAATATTGTTTTTGGTATAAATATATTTTTTTTTAACTTTTGAAGATCAATTAAATACTAACTTTTAGATTCTGATGGGAGCGTATTGGTTTTACAACAAAGTGTTTTTATTTTATATCTGCACCCAAAAATTCTACCAGAAAGAGTGCTCCAATCTTTACAGTCATACCATGTTTCCGTTAACAAATTTCATCTAGTTGATACTTTAGAAAGGTCATTTTTCGATGTTCTCAATTTACCTAAAAAAAAAAAATCGAAAAATTACAAAAATTCGTCGAAATCGATCATTTTTTATTTCTTCGTAATTCTATGACTAATGCTTATTGAAACTTGAAATGTTCATCAAATACGTAAATTTATATTATACTAAAAGAAAAAATTTTCAAAAAACTTCTTTTAGCTTTGAGCTATTTACAGAAATTATAAATTTTGAGATATTTAATTCGTGATTTTGATGGAAAATAACAATTAAAATCACACATTTTTAGCAACCCAAGCTCATTGTAAGAAATTATATTGAAATGATATACTGTAAGATAAATCGTGTAAATTATGTACTCTATACACGCATTATACGATTATTAATAAATAATATTACAAGTCGATGCTCCGCACAATATTGTTTTACCGATTACATTACGATTTATCTCGTTGCTTTCAAATTTATAGTAATAACAAAACACTAAAATCCTTTTTTTTTAATTAATATATTTGATCTAATAAAATATTCTCTTGAAATTCAAACGTAAAAAAATAATATGCACTAACGCGTGAAAAGCAATTAAATATGCAAAATATGAGAGAAAAAAATGTCTATGAGCTCCCTATTATTATGAAACAAATTTCTCATATCACTAAGTATTTTGAATGACACTATTAAAGAAAAATGCCCAAATTTCTCCAAGTCCCTAGTCCTAATTATTTATAGGAGGAAAAAGAGAAGTATTTGATTTTGGCCAAAACTAATAGGTATGCGCGACTGAAATATAATCAAAAAATGAAAAAAATACCGAGTAATTTTTTCACAAAAAAAGGCATTAATAATTCTAAAATATACACCGTAGCGCGAATATGCCTTCCGATATATATATTTACCGAGTACATTATATATTTTATATAATAAAGTGATCGATATCGTCGTAACAGAGGAGAAAAATTGGTCGGGAGTTCATCCCTTTATTTTATTTTTTTATCTGCCAAACAATATCTGACGTGTTTTCGTATACATATTTTATGAGATACTCGTGGCGTTTATATAATATGAACTCTATATACGCGAGTATACGCGGTGCCGTAGAAATATTTTTCACTTTAGTTAACTCATTCGGGGTTATTTTTTTATTTATTTATTTTTTCATATATTGTGGACAACGGACACGAAGTCGGCGGTGGCGGCGGCAATAGGCGATCGGGTAAAAAATACAATAAAAAATAAATAACGGACGGTTAGAGACATTCTATTATTTCCCCGTTTTATATACCTGCGCGAGGAGCCGGCTGCCTTTCAAACGCGATTAATTTCATCCCAGTTGTTGCCCGTTATCGGCCCGCAGCATCTGACAGCGTATATATATATACATATGTACGTATGTGTGTGTGTGTGTGTGTGTACATAATAAAAAGTATAAATGGCAACAAAAACCGCAACCGTGTTCGTCACATAATATATTTACATTGCGCGCTATCCGAATATAATATAAGCACACGTCGTCGTGGGGGTTAGGTACTGCAGTTGCGTCAGCGTGGAATTTTTTTTTATTTTTTTTTTTTAATACGCATCACTCGTCGAAATGGATAATAAAACGTTTTGTTTCCCACAACCCTTCCTTTTTCGCACAAAACAAAAAAAAAAAAAAATTCACGGTAACGTATACAAAACTGCAATGTTGTAAACGAGTTATTATCGGGAAAAATCTACGACGTCGTCCTAGTCCTCGGGCGGCACGCTCTTTTCTTTTTCTTTTTTTTTTTTTAAACAGAAATAATAATAAAAATATATAATAAATATTATCATCTGTATATATCTGTTCGGGTCGTCGGCAAAAACACGGAATTATTATTATTATTATTATTATCATATCACGACGGACGGACAAAAGAACGCGCGAGAAATTCTACACACTGCTGTAGGCGCTTTATTGTTAAAATCTCGTGCAGTAGGTAAAATTTAATCGGTTATTTATCATATGCGCGTCCGCCCTGCAGAGATAATAATAGTAGTGTATAGGCACTCGTTGAAAACAAATTGAATTACAAGTGGTGTCGCCACTTGTCTTCGTAATCGCACTACGTAATGTGTGTATCTTTCCGTATTTATATTCCCGTGTTTCTGGAACTGTATAATCGCTTCAGTTACTTGCACGTGTACTCCGTAGATTTTTTCTGAAGATATTCGTTTGTTGAAACACAAAAATGTCGTCGTTTCACCTTTACCCGCAGTTCGAATTCTCAGCGTGTATTTTCATACAACTCAATCCGTTTCGTCGAATACAAAACGCCTAAACAACAACATTCGATTCTCCAGAAGACATGTACAGTGTATTTTTTGCTTTATTCCCCTTTAAAATCGAACTCTAAAATAACTCTAGAGGAAAAAAAATCAACATTTACAATTTTACTCGTGTGTGTATATATATATATATATATATAATAATTTAATTATATTAATAACAAAGGCTATGAATTTAATGCATTTGCATGTTTTTTTTTTATTTTTCTTAGGTGAAAACGAGTTCGGTAAAAATCTGTTTCATATTACTGTAAATACATATACGAAAATTTATATTATATATTTCTGCATATTTGAAGAGTTAGAGTATATAAATGCATATTTGAATGTTTGGAGTATGTAAATGCATATTTTCTTATTTTTTATAAATCTTTCTTTATTTTTTAATATTTTTGTTATTTTACATTTTTTCGATCTTACAATTCTACTTTTTTACAATTCGTCGTGAATTTTACTATAGAACAACTATCTCACTTTTTCCATTTCATTATCTAGAGACCTTTAAAAATTTATTATTGACCACTTTTTATTTTAAAATTGTTGAATTCATTTTTATAGATTTATGAGAAAAAATTAAAAATGTAGGAAAGTCGATCTTAAGTAGACTTCACAAAGAATTCAAATCTGTTTTCAAATTTTGCACCGCACCACTAGATCGATCGGTACATTGAAAGAAGGAAACGTCTATTTTGCTATGTTTTGTGTGTGTGTGTGTGTGTGTAAAGACGAAGAGAGAAAATGCTCGTTTTCAATCTCCTTAACAGATATATGCGTGATCAGCGGAGTCCACTATTCGATAATTATGTTTAGGTTGAATGGAACTGATAATAACTCTCAGTAATTTGTTTTGACGAATAATAAATATACGTAAATTCATTAGTCGATTACGTGCCATTCGTGTGTGTCTATTTGTTTTTTTTTTTTTTTGTAAATAATAATACGAATACGAATAATACGAAAAAAGAACGAATGAAAAATCAATTGTGTTTTTAAGTGCACATTTTTCATTTTTAAGGTTTTTTAGTGCATATTGTGCACTATATTAATGCATAAATGCGTGGATATTTTGTCATTTTTAGTGCATTAAATTCACAGCCCTGTTAATAACATTGTAAAAATAATTGAAATATATGAAATTTAAATTGTCTGTTTGTCGTCTTAAGAAATAATATAAAATTATCAAATATGAATTAAGTAAAATAAAGTAATTGTTCGTCGACCGATAAAACATATTATTACTATTATTGATATTATTATTATTATTATTATTATTATTATTATTATTATTATTAATATTATTATACATTTTAACATATGCGAGGCATATTCGTAAAGTATGGGACGTTTACCCATAAAAGAAATTATAATCATAAGAAACAGATTTTATTAGCACATTTAGTTTCTTACAAACTTACTTTACTCTTCCACATAATCACCGTTAACTTCTAAGCATTTTTCGTACCACTACACCAGCTTCTTTAACCACTCTGCATAGAAATTATCCACCTGAATGTTAAATCAGTTGACAACGGCATTCTTGAGTTTCTCGTTGTTTTCAAAACATTGTCTACCAGGCCATTATTTAAAGTGCAAGAAGAGAAAGTAGTCACTATGTGCACGATCAAGATTATACGGTGAGTGGTCAAAGAGTTCTCAACGAAAACCATGAATTTTCTCCTTAGTTTTGGCAGTGATATGAAGACGTGCGTTGTCGTTAACAATTGCGATAGTGTTTGTAAATAGTGGTTTGTCCAAGATGAGGAAATTTATCCGACAGGGCACAAATCGTGAATCGACGATCGGATCGCAGTTTTTGATCCACTTGAGAAACGATACTTACTAGGCCTGCCACTCCGCTCTTCATCATGCACATTTATTCGTCCATTATTGACATCACGACACCACTGTCTAACTTTTCCTTCAATCATTATTATAAGTTCATAAACTAGGCAGAACTTCCGATGAATTTAATAAAAAAACATCTAAAGATCCTTTTGCACACAAAAATCTTATCACAGCACGCACTCCACAACTTGCGGGAGAAACGATTGTCGCAGATATTATTGTTTGCATGCACGGAAAGGCAAACCTAACGACTGTTGAATCAAAACAACAACTGTAATAGCTTGGGAAATAGTCAATAAATAATGCTGAACGATTTTAACGTATTTTGACATGTCAATATTGAAATTTAAGCAAACGGTCCTTACTTTTCGAATATGCCATTACTCTACTGTTCATTGTAATATACTCAAGGCAAGCATTAACGAGTTACAAGTTAAAATTAATTTTAATTTAATAACTTAACGCACTTCAGCGTTTTAATTATTTGTACAAAACTACGTAAATTAAATGAACAATAATAATATTTAACGTTAAACAATATAGTTTATATTTTATATAATTTATTATGTTGCTCTTACTTCGGTCATAGCTGCAGAGGGTCCCCCATATTGTCCATTAATTTTATTTCAGATTTCAATTTATCAAGATTGTTTTCGTCCATTTTTTCTTTTCATAGAATCATATTATTTAATATTGTTGGTCGTATAATTGAAAAATGTTTTGTTTTTCAACTAGATAAATATAATTTTTAATTTGTTATCTAGATAAAATAATTAAGTATTACCTACTATTTCGTCTAGATAAATTTTAAGTTATTTTTGCACAACACTGATTAACTAAAATAATAAGTATTTTGAATTTGGCAATCAAAAATCTAATTTTGGTTCTTAAAAAAAAAAACCAGTACTAAATTTCTGCGGGTTTTTCGGCCATTTTGACTACCACATATGTACGATTAATTTTGTTAATTTTATGGAAACGCTTAAAACCGGCCCAATAGTATATGAAAAACATTCCATAAATAATTCGTCGGATCTCACAATATTATGCACCTGCAGTATCATTGATTTTAGGGAATCCAAAATTATTTTTACCTTATTAAAATAGTAAAAATCACCAAAAAAATTTAAATAAATAAAAGAATAAAAAAAATACGCGAAAGTAATAAATACTATAAAATCAAATAACGTACGGAAAATATTCAAATGATTTGATTACTATATATACATATAGTAATCAAGTTATATATATATATATATATATATATATATATATAACGTCAAGAAGAATTCACGATTACAATAATTATAATTAAGAGAAAAAATAGTTTATTTACATTATAACACAACGAATTATACTCGCTAGATTATATTATTCGGACGAGTGCCAATAGAGATTAAAATAAAAATAAAAATGTTGCAAACTTTACAGCTGTTTTGTGATCTGGTGATGTGTACAAGTTAGTTGACATATAGTTTCGAAAACCGGAAAGATTTCGCCAAGTTTCGGGCTGTAGTAGGTATAATTTCACAAAGTCTCGTATTAGTAATTTATTTTTGCTCAACGTCTTTGTAGCCGACGATGGCCCACGTGCCACCCTCACAGTTTTCTCGACAGTTATATATGCAACGGAGTTATACATTTTGTTTTGAATAATTTTACGCGATCTAACTGCCAAAAAGTTTCTTCCCACTCAATTCGAAAACTGTTTACTATGCTAATCAATCAAGTATCTATTACTTTCAAAATGCATTTAAATTTAAGCAATCTGATTAGACTTTTGACTTATTTATAGTGTTTGATATTTCAAATATTTGTTGATAATAAAACCGTTATCATTAATGTACTGCAACGCGTTTATAAATTTCAAATTAGAAACGTATAGTTTAATAATTGACTTGATGCACAATTTAAATATCGAAACAAAAATCCACAGTACGTGTAAACTGTTAACAATATTACTAATATATTTACTATTGTTACTATTATTATTATTATACATTTTAACATATGCGACTATATAACTTATACAAGTATATCATCATATATTATATGAGTTTGTCGAATGCAATTTTTCACAATTATTTACGAATCAAAAATATTATATAATATAATATTTACTATATTAGTGCACCGATATAAATAACTAATAAAAAATAATCTTTGAATCTGGTTTCTCTGTATTTCATTATGTAGTATATATTATAAAATGAAATATCTCTCCACTATTGATAAAATTTTCCACTTAATTTATCCATTGTATACTTGCACGAATGAAAACACTAGAACTGAGCCCATCGCATATTGTAAATAAAATATTATTATATACGTCACAACGTTTCTGTTGTTGACTGTTTTTTTTTTTTAATGTTTTCAAGTGACGGAAAAAAAGTGATTGGAATGATGAATTCCCATAATCCTGCACTTTATATATTACACAGTCGAGTTTATACTCAGTTACACAGCTGAAATATTAAAAACAAAACACATTCTGCAAAACGGATCAAAGGAATACTACGGTTTGATGTAAAATATAAATTAAATTCAGTGAGGTCACGTACACACTATATGTAAATACACTATACGATAATTTATTACACTGTTATAGTGTTGATTTATTCGGAATACCGTTCCACGGTTCAATTCAAACTGATATTGTATTGTTGTTACATGAAAATAATTGATTTTTAATATTCATATATATATATATATAGAATATTCATATATTTGTATGTATAATGTAATTACGTGGACGTAATTCGTGTAAATTCGATTATCACAAAACGGATTGTCGATACTAGAAAAGGGGACAAGTATCAAAATCAGGGATAGTACAATGGTCGTATATTACTCCTCAAAATTAATTAAAATTTAATTTTTATTCTCCCTCTTAAGTGTTCTTTTGTTCACTATTTACGTGTTTTGGTGTAAATTTGATTTAATTCTTATAAAAGAATAATATAATATTATTATAGTAGGTATAAATATTGATATTTTTTTTTTTTTTTGAACATAACTCGAGTGATTCGAACATACATTTTTAAACGCAATCCAAGTAATTATTTCTATATTGAAATAATTAGTGGCACACTTAAGATAGTAAACTTTAAATCCGGATACTTCATATTACCAAGTACTTATAGTATTAAATTTATGTCTAAATATATCAAAATTCTAATAAAGATTTGATACTTTTGCGGCTGCTTAGAATAAATGCATAATAATTTTGTTGTTGATAATTTAGTTTTTTATTTATAAATCGTTCCTATATATAATATAAAATAGGCTTAGTATGTTTTTCTTTCATTTTTCCCTTTCTATTATCTGCTATTACCACCGGGCCTACAACGAAACAAAATACACACGTTAAAATTATATTACATAGTTATCATAAACTACAAATTGTCTTGTAGGTCTAATCCGTTTATGTCATATCGATTTTTTTTTATTTTTTTCTATGTAGTTTGGGTGTGACATATTATTTTACATGATAAAATAATTCGTAAATTGTAACAAAAATGATTATCTTGGATTTCTTTTAAACCTCTTTAATCCCTTTTAAAGAGATTCTCCGTTGCCCCACTTTTGCAAGTATTTTATTTTTATAAAGCAAAAAAAAATATATAAATGCAAATTATATCATCATACGGAATCGTACACATCCGCAATGTAAATTTACAAAATATAATTTTTATTTTGCTTTTTAAGATAATTTTATTTCTTTAGTTAGTTTCTTTATATGTGCACTTCGATTTCACCCAAAACATTCGAAGAAATTAATATAATTTATCACAATAGAATAGTTATGTCTACATTTTAGAATATGTAAAATATATATGTATGTGTATATTCTTTTTTGTATTTGTTACATTTGTTACTAGAATTGATTACTATAGATGTGATTAATGTAGTGTCTAGAGACGTGTTTTAAATTCTGAGCAAAGCGAAAGAGCTATTGATTTTACAATGATATTTATTTTTTTTTCTGCTAAGTACAAATTTTCGAATGGAAATAATGCTCGCAAATGAACTCGTCATACGTTGCAGTAACAAATTATAATATTAGTTGGTAGTTTATTTAAAACGCTTTTCGATCTTTCTCAGTAGTTTCTTCAAACAACCCAAAAGTCGGAAGAAAAACTATTTTTCTCGATTGTTTTTAAGCGCAAAACGAAAAAACTACCTACCAAAATAATAATATTATAAAGATGTATATCGAATATGTAATATTTTATACTATTTATAACAATCATTAAATATCCGCATTAATTGAGTTATAAAAAGGGATAAATCTTATTGGTTTAAAGATCTGAAAATATGTATAACATAGGTCCGATAATATTTCAACTATAATTGAAAAATCTTGATACGAGACTAAGTGACTTTTTTTTGTTTTTCATTACCACTTTAAATTTTCCAACAAAGTGTATTACACCGCGAAGTTCTGCTCAGAATCGTTTCATCGAACGTAATGATTTATCGTCGCTTTCGAATTTATAATAAAACTTTCAAAAACTTTATCTAAGTAATTCATTTAAGCGACAACACTCACAACGTGTTTTTTCACATTAAATCGTTTAAAATGTCGTATTATTGAATAATCGACGTAGATTCACAAACCCTTGTTTTGACAAAAATACTATTATTCCGTTTTACGATATTAGACAATAAATTAATACACCGCGTCGTTGCGTCCGCGTATAAACGTTACGCCTGTGGTGATACAATAGAGTAATTTCAATTTTTTTACGCATATTTGTATGCAGGTCACAACTCCGTCTGAAAATTTTAATACAACAAAACCAATTTGTTTCCAAATACAATAGTGTCCAGTGACGTAAGACGAATTTAAATGGCAAGAAATTCATGAATTTTTTTTTAATTCATTCAAATATAATAATTTTTACCAATATATTACAAATACGGAATTTTTTTTCTACGTTAATTGAAATATTAACGTAATTAATATTTTCGTTCGATTCGAAAAAAATATATTATAAAATATGTTATCGTATTTTATTGTTGTAATCGATTGTGAACATATAAGAAACAAGAATCAATTATTAGTGTTCAAAACATTAAGCTACAATATAATGTAATATATATATATATATATATATATATTAATACAAGGTTTAAATTTTGTAATATTTCATTAATACACAGTTTTTAATTTTGACTATAAAATCGTGGTCACGAATTTGCCACCATAACCTTAAAATTCAGTTATTTCGCTATTTTTTTCGCTATTTTTTTAATTATATTCTATTAAAACAAATATGTATTACAAAATACGCCGTATTATTATAAATACCTTACGTCTACAGTCTATTGAATTACAACAAATTTAGAAAAATGGTTAAAGGAACAAATTATTACGTATATTAAATTTCAAACATCATAATACATTAACATTATATATAATATTATATAGTACTGTTATTAAAATAATTTCAATTTTAAAGGTTTTAATGAAATTCACAAGTGAACAAATTCCCGACCACAAAATTTTGGCACTCGGGGCAGTTGTAGTCAGTGTCCCCCCCCCCTCCCACAATAAATACTGCCCTGAATATTATATAACGGCGTGATAATAAACTCGGCTGAGAATTCCAAATCAATCGATCCGCGTGGAGCATATTATAGCAGACACCGGAAAGCCGAAATGCCGTCCGACGAGCAGCAGCAGCAGTAGGGAGGGGGGGAAATCGTTTTTAAACGGAGAAATTATTATTATTATCAGACGGAAACAAACGTTCACGCGTTGACGACCAATTAGTGGCGGCGTATGCGTTTGACGTGGTGAGCGAAAATCGCCGCCGCGCATAGTCGCGTAGAACAGTTTCTAAAGAACTGCGCCGCGTATTATAATAATAATAATAATTATTATTATTATTATTATTATTATACGCTTTTTCAGAGGTCTCTCACGCGCACAACACAACACACACACACACACACACACCATCGATCGCCCGAAGCCGAACGATGCGTTAAATCCATTATATTATTATACGTGTGTGTGTGCATATATCCATATAATATCCACCGCGCGTTATTTACACCGACGACGACGACCGACCCCTCTTAGAACGACGACGTCAGTGTATATATATATATATATACAAAACAACACGCGCAGACATATATGTTTATTATTGTTATTATCATTATAGTGCCGTCGGATATTACTCTGCTGATGCTACTACTACTGCTGCTGCTGCTGCTGCTGCTGTTGCTGCTGCGCCGCCCGATATTTACCAACCGGCTCCGCCGCCGCCGCCGCCATCACAATGAACCACTTCGGGAAACGCGAGTATACAATAATATATTATCGCGTATTGTGTATTATGCGCTATAGCGAAAAACAGTGCGGCGGTGCGGCCCGGACGGGAAAAAAATATCGCTACCCGCGCATGTGTGTGTGTGTGTGGAGTCTCGACACGCGCCTTGTAATTATGCGGCCACGCGACCGATGTGCACGTCGAGCATATGGTGCGTGCGTATACCGTGTCCATGGCAGGCCATAGTCATTAATAATAATAATAATAATAATAATAATAAAATAACGCTCGTCGTGTGTATTATATAGATGGAGAAAAACGGCAATAATACTCGAATTTTCGCCGACTCCCTCACTTCGCCTGAAAACGCACGGTGGATGCGACCAGAGGCGTTTTCCTCCCAGCGGTAAAGACAAAAAAGATGCAAAAGCACAGGGCCGGCGGCGGTATAGACAGGGACGACGGCCTGGGGAGGCAATTTTCGTCGAAAATACGGTGTATCAAACCTATATTAGTTATCCTGCAGAATTTTGAAAAAATTTTATACATTTCGAATTTCAATGAAAACGTGCAGTAAACTGTATAGGAACACAATTAATAATAATAATAATAATAATAATAACAACACTTTATATGGCAGTGACATAACCGAGGAGTAATTGATCTATGGAACCCCCATCTTCACCATTGAGCGTGTTTTTCTTTTTTTTTAACTACTTTTCGTGTTATATTTCATTGTGGGTATATTCAATGATGGTTGTAGATTTGTAATATTCTGTGATTATAATATTGGTGTAAAACAAGATTGTATTTACATTTCTATCATAACATATTATTCGGTGGCGTATAGATATGAGTTTATCCTTGTGGTGGAGGAGGGGGTTGAAAGGAACTTTTAAAATTATTTAAATACAATTTTTTTTAATATATCACGTTCTTAAAACAGACTTAAAAGTATTAAAACAATTGCTCATAGCCCCAAACTGTTTCCTCGACACACACTGCAGTTTGTCCTGATGTTTGTGTATTTTTAATAGCTATAAAAATACTTGTAAAATATTTAAAACGTGAGGCGATATTAACGTAATCGATAATAATTGAAAGTCACTAACAATATTACATTTTATTGCAAACGATAAGTACTGTTTTGTAAGTTTTCTCGACGACGCAGCTACGCACAGCTCCTATTACTATTAATATCTGTTGCATGTGTCCCACGTTTTTCGTATTAAATCATGCAAACTTTTCCATAACTAATAAAAAATTCACAAATTTTCAGGACACAGAGCATGAGTTTAGAAATTTAATTGATTGTAAATCTGTAAGGGGCTAGAAGAAATCATTTTATACCTCATGTTCGTTTTCAAAACTTATTACATTAAATTAAAAAAATTAAAATATTTTATTTAAATAATAATTCGAAACATGACCTCTGCATTTCGCTCATAATAATTGAATGTGAATAAAAATATTTTGTAAATAAATATACACGAATTACACGCTTGAGAGTTAAAAATTTTAATTTTTCAATGATTATATCCCCAATCTAGTAATATTATAGTAAACCGGATCAATAACGACAAAGAAATAATTTAAATTACATTGATCACCGTGGTAACCGGTCATAAGTTATTGATTAAATCAATCATAAAATGGTCCATAATATGTGCCATAAATTATACGGATTCTATCTGAATTAGTAAAAAGTAAAATAAAATATGTTCGGTATACTTAATAAGAAAAAAATCGTGCATACATTTTGTACCGGGCAGACAGATACAGACAAGAAATCGAAATAAATAAAAACGTGGAAATAAAATAACAATATATTTGTTCTACAGAAATTTAAATTTTGTTTTTTATAGACCACGATAAATTTGTCAATATTAAATGTCATTTCCGTCTGCGCAATCAACAAAACGAAATATCAAAGTTTAAAATGTCAAGTGCAAGCTTTTTTAGAGGAACCTCTAGCCTATATCTCCCTTCACGCCATATTTACTGATATTATCGCATAGGTAATATAGGATAACCACTTGCCTCCTTCGAAATTCTTGGCTACGCCAGTACGCCACTGTAGGCAGGCATATCTTTTCCGTGTTTATATACTTTTTCTCCTTTCTTATACATTGATATTAGGCCATTTATACTTTCATTTGTATAATTATTTTATCTTATTATTCTAAAAAAAGAAGATTTCAATTATAATAATTTATTTCAACCTGCACCTGAAAGTGACGTTTATGAATTCGATTTGAAAATATTATGAAAACTGATATTTTTGTGATACACAATTTTTTTTCTACATTACGGTTATTTAGTAAGTAAAATCTGTATTATTTATAGACCCAATTAACTGTTGCATTTAGAAGACGAATTTATGTATTATAAATAACTTATGAATATACGACTTTTTTTATGACTAAAAAATGATTAAATTTGGAAGACAGGTAGATTAATCACAGTTTTGACAAGGTGGCATTTATAATTTAACCTCCAAGACGACAGACACATAAATAAAATGCGTACACGTTATACGGTAAGAAAACGTTTTATTATTATCGCACTAAAGTCCAAATTTTAATGACTTTTTATTTTTATTTTTATTTTTTTTAAACGTCTTAGACGACGCGATCCTTTTCTAGCTAAAAACGTGATTTAATGATTTAATATCATATGAATAACAAAATAAACTCATTTTTTTGCGTTTCTTGTATTTTTATTTTGTAGGGCATTTTGTGACATTTTAAAGTCATTTTTTGACTATTTTTCAATAATCGACAGATAAATTAGTGTTTATTATGCTTTATTACTCGTATTATTGCTATTATTATTATTATTATTATTATTATTATTATTATTATTATTATTTTATGTATATTTTTTTCCATACAACAATTGTAATATTAATTTTAATAATTGAAAAATATATATAAATAAATTACGTAATTTAAACAACTTCGAAGTTAATTGTTTTGTGTTTTCGGATTATAAATTAAATTTTTTAATGGAATTTTTGTAAATTTCTATGGCGTTTTTGTGTGTTTTTTGGACATAAATGCATTTTTTTTAGGCATATTTATAAGTTTTTTTGAGAGTCATAAACTTCCAGGCCCTAATTTATCGTCATCTTCCGACGTTTATACCTATGTCCCGAATGTGCACGCGTGTAATGGATATCGTACGGTGGTTTTTATTTATTTATTTCCACGCGGTGCGTTTCTATACGCGCATCATTTGCATGCAGTGGCCTGCGCAACGCGACATATACGCGCGGCTTAACGTAATCGGTAAACAGTGAACGTAATCAATTGCGAAAGTAATCGCTCGACACGAATCGGTAAAAACCGTAAATTCGAAAATATACCAAAAAAAGGAAAACATTTTTATAAATATTTTTTTGTGAACCACTACCACTATATATACGAGGCACGTCCAGAAAGTAAGTGTACTAGTGTTCTCACGGGTAGAGGGAATATTTTTTTGCAATTTTGATCGCACTGTCGTGTAGATAATATTCTTCCGTTTCCAACGAGCCAAAGCGCGTGTCAGTACAACTGAACCTGTGGTTACAGGAACATTTTCCATAAAACATGTCGATCGAGTCTGCCGCCAAGTGCGAAATCCGCGCCGTCATCCGTTACCTCGTTACGAAGAAGAAATCTCCAGTTGAGATTTTTAATGAGGTAAGAACCGTTTATGGTGAAGGCCATATGAATCGTACGAGTGTATACAAGTGGTGGAGGGAGTTTAAAAACGGCCGTACGAATGTGCATGACGATTTGAGGAGTGGGAGACCGTCGATTTTGACTGATGAACTTGTGAAAAAAGTCGAAAATGCGGTCCGTGATGATCGCAGATTGACTCTGAATGAACTTTCTACAATATTTCCGCAACTTTCGAGATCTTTTCTACACGAAACAATCACAGAAACTCTTGGATTTCATAAACTGTGCGCAAGATGGGTCCCAAAACAGCTTAAAGAACAACACAAGTTGAATCGAGTACAGACCTCCAGAGAATTTTTGGAACGCTATAAACTCGAGGGTGATAATTTTCTCAAGTGTATTGTTACTGGAGATGAAACTTGGGTTGCACATTATACACCCAAAACCAAGAGACAGTCTGAACCATGGCGTCACACCACATCACCCTCAGTCAAAAAGTTTAAAACCACCATTTCAGGCAAAAAAATCATGGCATCAGTGTTTTGGGACCACAAAGGTATCATATTGATCGATTATTTACCTCAAGGGGAGTCCATCAACGCAGCAAGGTATTGTAAGACTCTAAAAAGATTGAGAAGAGCTATTCAGAATAAAAGGAGGGGTCTGCTGACAAAAGGAATCTGCCTGCTGCACGACAACGCCAAACCGCACACAGCCAACGTCACGAAGCAACTTTTGGACTCCTTTGGCTGGGACGTTTTGAACCACCCCCCGTACTCCCCCGACCTTGCGCCTTCAGATTACCATCTATTCACTTCTCTAAAGATGCATATGGGTGGAAAAAAATTTACAACAGATGAGGAGGTGAAGGGAGCGATTGACAAATGGTCGAAAGAGGTGGCGGTAGAGTTTTTTGAAGCAGGCATTAAGAAATTGATTCCCCGCCTCACCACATGCATTGAGAGGAATGGCGACTATGTGGAAAAATAACTTATAAATATATAAATGTAACTACTTAATTTTTTTTTTTCAACAAATTATTTTGAAGACTACAAAAATCGAGTACACTTACTTTCTGGACGTGCCTCGTATATAAATATATATATATATATATATATGAAGTTGCTAGCTGTCCCTGTGCACTTCATTGCCCGTAAAAATATTCCATCTTTTATATAATTCAAAATTTGTTCAATAAGTTATTCAATACTCGATGTAAGGATGTTCAAAACTCAAAAAGATTCACGGTTAACTTTGATATTTATTACTTTCACTTTTATCGTAAACATCTCCATTTTTCTATTTTTAATTCCCATCTTTTTAGATCAGCTATATGTGATAACACGTCGATCTATGACGGACGAATAAAATTTCATCGTCTTTTAAAAACTCATTTAGTCATTAATTGTTATTGTGGATATTGTACCCCCTCCTCACTTATAGCGACGCATAACCTGCCCGCTCAATTACTTCGCTTATTTTAACTTTTTTCTTTTTACTCGATTCCTTAATGTTGTAACATGATGTTAAGCCACCCTCAAAAATTGGGCTATCAAATGCAAAAAGAATTTTTCGGATCTAAGCAATAATAGTTCCAGAGATTAGCACATTCAAACAAACTAACTCTTCAGCTTTCATTATAATATTAGTATGGTCAACCATTGCACGGATAGTTTTCCGACGACAACCAGGATCGTAACAACTGAATATTGCGACCGAGACAAAACATAAAATCGCAAAATAAATTATCGTTGAAAATAATCGGAAATAATAAGACGTTAAATTAAATAACACCGAATAATAAACTTTATTTAAAAATTCAACTTAAGTTATTGACAAAAGTATTATAAGTAAGTATTGAGTACATGAAATATTTCAAAAATCAAATTATAATTCCTCCTTCTTTTTGTTCAGCAAATTTGTCTACAAGTTCGTTAATATGTTTACCAATGGATATAATTGCCAAATCAGATGTACATTCTTTCTCACCATTGACGATCATAAATAGTTTTTTTTTTATTATTATTAATATCTATTTACTGAAATAATCGTTCATACGTCGCCATAGTTATTAATAATGCCAAAAGTATACGTAAAGCCTTTTCCACATTTGAATGTAAATCAAAAGTAGTATATATATATATATATATATATATATATATATATATATATATATATATATATATATATATATATATATGTATATATATATATATATACATTCGTATACATTGGTCACTGGTGTATACTTTTTCTGTAAAAATAATTAATGTCAACTGGTATACTGATATAAACAATGAGAGCAAATAATATGTATAAGGTACTTAAATATTACTTGTACATTACTGCATTATAATATTACAGATAATACGATTTCGAACAAATCGTATAACAGCTTTGTTTGTTTTTATAAAAAAAAAAGTGTACATTTATTTTAGAGTAGTGTCTGAGTCGAGTGTAAACGGGTTGTATGTACGGGAGTGTCGTATTTCAAAACATGTTTTTGGTGTACCAATTATTCAACTGATGATTATTTTTGTTAAAATCAAAATATATTGAAAATAAAAATAACGGATAGGATTGGTCATTTGTGATTTAAATACCTAACCTACGATAAAATTTTGCTACGTTATCATTTAGTCAAAATTCAAAACATAAATGAAATCAAGGGAAAAATTATTTTACTCTGCGGGATGAAGAAAGCGTATGGTTGTAATAGAAAATTGTCGTGTTCTTTAACAGTTAATATTAACTATAAATATATTTAACCGATAACAAACAACACCGAGAATTAGGTATAAGGTAAGGACCCCCAGACGTCCCGTATTTTATGAGATTATCCCATATTTCAGTAAAGCGCCCCTGTGTTCCGATCAAATATTGGAAATGTCGCTTTTGTCCCGCATTTTAGTCCCCCGTATGTCTCGCAATTCTTAAACTTCAATACTGTTTATCCTGTTTATTTAATTTTTAATTAATAATATCCAAACTCAGAATAATATTAATAAACGATTATTTATATAAATAAATTTCATTTATTCCGGAATTATAATTTTGTTATTAAAATTTCATAAAGTATATTAAAAAAAGTCAGTTTAAAATAATATTTAATTTTCACGTATTGTTTATGCTTTACGTATATGTTATAAATTTTAATATTACATATTAAATGTTTACCAAAAAAAATTGTTCCATATTTTTTCAAAAAAAAATCTTGGATCCCTACTCCACAGTCGGTGCGTAAAAAGTGTATTATATTATAATTTTTCATTAAAACTAATCCAATCGCACACTTGTTGAGAAAAAGTGTACGACTTTTTGTCAAAACGAACAAAATCGTTTTTTTTTTTTTGTGCCCGGAGGCCGCCAAGACGATTGGTGGTGCGTGGATTTGATTATTTTGTGTTTCATACAAATATAATGATAATGTTTCGTATTGTGTCGTCATTGTCGACGGGACGAATAAACGAAAAGGATAAAAAAAAATATTAAATACTACTACACTAACCCTACCGCAGTCGTGGATCGGAGCGTGGTAAACCCTCTTTTTTTTTTTTTTTACTCTCGTACCGAACCGGTTGGGAGAACGAATGGGGAGCGTTCTCGCCCCGCCGTCGTCGCATTATTTTCCAAAGAAGGTGATCCGATTTTGAACAAATATTCGACAACATGGCCGCGGGCACGCTAAACGCGCCGAATAAACGTGTCCCCCCAACCCTGAATGCCGCGGATACAAATAGCCGCTAGACATACCGTAAAAAAAAAAACTCATACAGAGACTACTGTACTGCACACCACCGTTTAGGGTTTCGTGCAGTGTGTTTATCCGGATAAACGTTTGTCGTCGCAGTCGCTGCAACGAAATCCGCCGGCCCGCCCGTGTCACCGATGAAAATATTTATGGTGTGCAAACAAAAAGGCGGCGAATCCGAACATTATCGTTGTTGTTGTAGTTCGACTGTTAAACGACTACAGATTGGCCGCGGTCGGCTGCGAAGGGTGAATAACGAGAACAACGAGACGACGCCGCGCCGAAATTATTAAATCCTCCAGCATTCGATGTCGCAGTCGCGAAATTGCGTGTACTACTTGTCAATGCGGGAGCGTTGTGTATCGTTTATATTTTACAGTCATGGGATTCCGAGACGTAAACTATTTCAATCATTCAAATTATATATTATAGTTACTTTATCGGTAAAATACAAATGAAAAAAAAAATGTATAGATATATATATATATATATTCAATAATCGTTTTGGTTTCTTTTCCACTCGGAATCCATCGATTTTGTCATTAAATATTATATACACTTGCTGAATTACCCGTGCGCAAATAATAAATAATTATTACCTATACTCGTTTAAATAATTATTATTTATAAATGATTCTGTCCACTTATTATAATATAATTATGACACAAATATTAACAGTGTCTACGAATTTTTATTTCGACATTCGAAAAACTCACGTATGATTTTAAATGCATTTTTTTTTACAATTGTTATATTAAATTAATCCTTATCATTCAAAAATTCAACTTAATTTTTGTTGTCGAATTTTTTTCAAAATCGGATTACCTTCTGTGGAAAATAATGTGATGACGGCGGGGCGAAAACGCTCTCCATTCGTTCTCCTAACCGGTTCGGTACTTAATTCGTAGGAGTAATTTAGATAATTCTCCTGCGTGTATTTCTCCCATTAATAAAATTAATTTATTTATTATAGTTAACCCGTAACACTTCAATACAATTGATCCACTCCCCTATTCTTGTCAGACAAAAAATGAAAAAATAGATGACGTGGTATTTGGAACAACTCTGTGGAAAAAAAGTTTAACAGTGTCATCAGAAACTTGGTACATAAAAAGGCCTGTTCATTTATACTTGTATAAAAAGATGATGTATACTGCAAGGCTAATCGTAAATCATGTACTATACACACACACACTACATTATTACTAATCAATAATATAACACCGAAGCTCCGTTCATAATCGTTTGTTCAAATGCAACATTGCTTTCAAATTTATAGTAATAACAAAACTTTAAAATCTTTATCCGAGTAATCCGGTTTAGCGACATCCACAACATCCCCTCCCCTTCAGCTCGCTACCTCATTTTTTGTATATTATATTTACTTTGATTTTCAAGATCAATCCCACTTTCTGGCATCATATCAAATTTATATATGTATATGTATATATATATATAAATTTACTTGTTATTGTACATAAACATTACAGTAAGGCAATTAATAAAAAGAACAAATGAATTATATGAATACTATAGACAATAAACTAAATTAAGAAGCGAGAATTATGAATGAAATAAATTATTAAGGAAATAGCAATAGGAGAGTGGGAATTAAAAAAAGAGATATGGATCTAAAAAAGGACAACCTTAAGGGAATAAAGACTCGGGGAAATATTTGGAACAACTCTGTGAACGAAAAATCGTAAAAAATTCGATAGTGTTGTCAGAAACTCGATACATAATAATGGCCTAGTCTTTTATATTTTACAATTTAATATATGTCTTTAAAAATTAAATAGCTAAAAAAAAGACAGAGTAAAAAACACGTATATATTATAAGTGTACATATGAATAATATAAGATTATTAGAATATGTGAGCGAGATGATTTTTATCAATAAACTTCGTGGAACAATTCACATCTTCATCATTAAAATGATAATTAAGCACGTAATTGACAGTTGGCAAGTAGCTGGAAATCCGCGATCCACCGCACATTACGAATTGGCAGTGAAGGTGATAATTAAATTTAATCCACTTAAACGCTGAATTTTTTAAAATCCTTTCTTAATACACGTCTAAAGCATTAGCATTAAAGGAACCAATATTTCCAATTTCAAGTTCATACGTTTTGTAGTTTTTAAGAAGTAGTGATGAGTGAGTAAGTGAATGGTATTTAAATTTATATATATATAAATATATAAAAATCGCTTATATCAGTGGTGTGGCGAACCACTTGTTTTTAAAAATCGGTTGTTTCTGGATTTTAATTAGGCGGGTGATAGGTCGTGAAAATTATGACCAGGAAATCTGACAAAATTGTTGCTTTGGTCCCCTAAAAATAGTGTCAGTAGACCATTTGCTACCGGAAAACGGGTATACTTATAAAAATTAGAGCACGATCCAAAAAAATGTCTACAGGAAAAAAATCATTGTAAAACTAAAATTGCAATAGGTCATTAGTACGTTGTTTGCTTTTTTAGGTTTTATGTAGGACGCCACTGGCCTATATAAATTACCGAACATTAATCTCGTTATAACATTTTTCAATCATAAATATGTATATATTTTTTTTTTCTTCGTCGATTTGTAATTATAGATATCATTACAATGCCTTATTTACAAATAGGCTGAGTAAGCTACAGCCTAGAGCACCAATGTTCAAGTGGGGCGCCACAAAATATTTATTTTTTTTTTGTTTTCAATTGATTTTGTTCAAAAAACTTGTAGCTATGAAGGTATCGGTTGCGTGCCATGCGTATAAGCCGTGTTCGCATAATAAACATTTATGTTTTATTTATTAGTTTACTTAAAAAAAAAGTAAACTAATTATTTAACTGTTCCAAAATATAATAATATTATTATAAAATATTATTAATCATATAATGTATGTACATATATGGAATATAAGGAAAAATATGATACATAATTGTGTATAATTAATGTTTAGCGCAAACATTCTAAAAAATATTCTTGTAAAATAAAGGTAATTTTTTATACATATTTAATGAATAATCAGTTCAATAATAATTTGAATATTTTAATTTTTTTTCATATAATATTCTAGCATATATAATATACATTTTATTAAAAAAAAAAAATAGTTTGATGTTTATACGTTTTCCTCTTCTTGAACCATCCTCTCAACACCACCATATGGGTGCTAAATTAATCATAGCCTATTGGCGGCAAACTTCTTAATCAAGCCCCGTATAATTACAATATAAATTGTAAATTATATTATAAAATACGTATTTTTTTTTGTAATTTTCATTTTAGCCGGACATGCGCTGTTTACCGCATCGTTTACCACCTGATGGCACGCCATTGATTAAATGACATATTGTTTAAACGTTTTAGGTGGTGACTGAGCACGCATCGTGCAAAAAATCTACTAAAAATGTCGAAATGTGGTTTGTTTTTATTCGTAAAGAAATTCACGCAGATCGTTTTTTAGGGACGGTTTGAAAATTATCCGTGCAGTACGGAGTGCGAATGACAAACTCTTAAAAACATTTCGCACGATAAATTAAATTATTGATTTACGATCACGTGATAACGATTTTTAACCATTTTTCAATTTTTAACAGTGTTTTAACATGTGATGTGCACAAAATGTATCTCAAGAAATCTGAGTACTGCTACGAGGAGGAAATTGCACTGTATGCACTTGACAATAGAGGATTTCCTGGAAATGACTTTTGTTTCTGAAATGGACTATAAACGATTAACTGTAAAACATCGATCGATTAAAGACATATAAGATTCTTCCGTCGGTTACCAGGGGTTATTTGTTGATTTCCATGGTTACCGCAATAATTGTTGTACAACATATTTCTTAGTACACATATAGAAATATTTTAAAACATTTTAAACATGAATGAAACAATAATTCCTAGTATCGACTTGGGATTATTTGTATCATTTAAACATCTTAATTTGAACAATCGACAAGCAGCTACTAAAAAAAAAAAAAATACAAATCATACACCCGTAATAATGCGTAAACATAAGTTAAACAGTTTAATGATTCTCAAATGGTAATTCAGCTAATAAATAATATTTGAAATCGAATTTGGTAAAATATGAATAAGAGACCTTACTCGTAAAATTCTGACTCATAATTTACTGAAGAAAAAAAAATTATTTGAAAATATGCAAAAAATAAATGTTTATATATATATATATATATATATATATATAAATTAAATAAATCATTATAATACCAAATTCAATTCTTTATATTTAACTATATTTCGAAGTAACGTAAAATAATATTTATAGAAACTTATAGTATTTTATAATGTTAAAACGTTATTTTTCACTTACTTATATATAAATAAGTCTTTACAACAATTACTATTAATACTTATCATTTGGAACAATAAAATTCTAATCTCTGAAAGACACTAGTGGTTGTCACACATGTAAATTGTAAACAATTGTAAAAGATTGACTTTGAAACAATTTTTCTGCAGAAATCGTTCTGAATATCCAAAAATCATATCAAAAAACTAAATCTTAGATCAAAACAATTGTGTCGTACAAAAATATGACGACTACGCTCCGTCATTTGTAATATAAAAACCAAATGTATCTTTTATTATTATTATAAATATATTTATTTTTATTTATTTATTTCTTTATTACAAACTGTTCAATGAGATCTCATTTCCTTTGTACTATGCACCATAAACGTCTGAACATTAAATGTCAAGTTGTATGGCAGTATAAATAATCGCTGCAGATTGAAACGATGCCCCGGAGACGACAATGAAACATGCCTGTGGCCATTTCGAAATCCTTGTGTGATAAGAATCTTCAACGACTACGTGGCACATTCTCTTTATATTGTTGGGCGAGAGAAAGAGAAAGAGAGAAAGGCTTTTGCAAAAGAAGGGAAAAAAAATAAAGAGTCTAAAACAAAAGTAAACGAGTCACTTAGGAAAATAAAATAAAAATAAGGCGAAGATACAACACGGTGACATATTAATTCAAAGCCAAACGTCGGGAAAACGAATTAAATTTTCAAAACAACCGCTTTGCATTATATAACAATTTTACCACTAGACATTGATATCTTTTTTATTTTATATAACAAACACCGGAGTAGGTACTTATATATTAAATTTTGTAATTCGAACAAAATTTTAGACACGCGAATTTGTGTTAGGCACGTATTAAATGCACGTATAACGATAAAAAAACTGATGGAAAGTCGAATAATTGATTCTACATAATTACGCATATTATTGAACTTAATAATAAATTTCATAAAAAAAATAATCATTTGTGCAAATTAATTGTATTGTTTTATTTATTTTTTGTTCAATCGCATTACAGTATCATTAACAATACACGCGTTAGCTGCAAATATGTGATTCTTATTCAATTCTGATAATTATTCGATAGAATGGATTGAAAAAAAATTTAATGAGTTTTATATAGTATAATGTCTGCCGAATAAAATAAATGACGCTTTAACAGTATAAAACCGTACGATCAATTAAAATACTATAAAATAACATTATAAGAGTATATTATTATCTCGGTGAATATTTATCGTGTAAAACTTCAAATTAATATGTATAACGTAAAATATTGTACTTCGTATTTTGATATTTTAAACATTTTAATGTCACATATTGAACACATAGTTAATTATATATTTACATCATATACCAACGGTTTAGAAAATAACGGAATAGAGTAGAAGTTTAGAAGCACTAAACAAATTATCCCTCTCTTCATCTACGCCTTTTATCTAAATCAGAGTCCAAAATTGTCTTTATTTATTTTTTTACTTTTAAATAAATGACCTGATTTCAACGATCAAAAATTGTAAATTCGTGTATACACGTATAGACATATGTAAATGTAATATTATTATATTATTATTATTATTATTATTATTATTATTATTATTATTATTATTATTATTATTATTATTATTATTATGTAAATTGAGAAAAAGCTAATAAAAAGACCTGATAAAAAATTATTTAGATTTGCAGACCATACTTCACCTACTGCAATAACTTTCGCCGTGTTCTATGTATTCAGTCATATGATAAATACTAACTCTGACTTTAAATATTTTATAGTACTTTATACATGTAGCATACAATAAAAATATATTTTAAAACACATACTTATAATATTTTATAGAAATGTTACAACTTTATGGGAAAAAAATTGTATGACACAAATATTTATATTTTTTTTTTTACAATAAAATAATAAAAATTAATAAACATAACAAATATTTTATGGACTTTATGGTAATTTATTATTGAAATATTAAACGATAAAATAAAACCATTCAATTTTATGATGTTATAGCTTAAAAATAATTAATTATGCGTATAAAAACATATTTAATTTCGCAGTCGATTCAGCAATTTTATAAATTCTACACAAATAAATATTATACCCAATAAGATAATAAAAATTAAATCTAAAAATTTATCAGTTAATGATTTTTTCATGGAACATTAATTTTTTTGCGATAGCATAAAAAATTCGTTTTTATGATTTAATTTCGAAATCATTTTTAAAAATAATATTATACTAATTGTCATTAAACTTGAGTATTTGAAAAATATCTAATTATTTATATTCAAAATTAGTATGTTCAATTTATTTTTTTATGTAGTAACATCATTGAGATTTTGTTCAGCAAAGAAATTATAAGTATTAGGTATATGTATATTTCTTTTTCATTCAAATATTTAATATTTCTTCTACAATATTTCTTTCTAAAAATCATAATTAAAAATAGTCATTGCAACACTTAGTGTTCATTGCACAGTATTATGTATTATCCTGAGAGTCAAACATTTTATGAAAACTGTCTTAAATTCACATTAACATATAAATACATTTTATTAATTTTTCATATATATATAAAATTAAAACTATATATTGGATAATCGCTTTTCGTATTTTTTATTTTGTTAAACATTTCAAAAACATTAATTGAATAGTTTATTTTCACAAAATATGCATTTGTATGATTATAAATAAACTAAAATTATCAAAATGAAATGAAGAAGTAATTTGTAGGATATCTAGACAGTTATAGTGTACATAACCCAACAATTCACAATATATGAAATATGTAATTTTAATATAATCCTTGCGTCTCAAATTATTACTCGTGCGAAAAAATACATCAAGGTACACCTGTTATTTATTGAACGAAAAGTTTTTTTTTATCGGTTACCTAAGTGATTAATACGTTTTCGAACAGTTGACAAAACGTCCACTTGAATAGTAAATTAAAATATGAATAATAATTTCTTGAAAACTTTGTTTTTAGTGAAAGAAGTTTGAAATTAAATGAAAATCAAGATAATATACAGATATGTAAATTTTATTTTCAACACAGCTTTATTAAATTGTTTTTCTTCGTATTCGAATTGTTTTTTTTATTACTGCATCATATTGTAAAAGACACAATTTATATTAAAAAAAACCTCTCGTCGTATTTATTTAAAAAACTAAATTTAGTTTTTACTTTTTTCTATTAAAAAAAAGTTATTGATGTTTTTAATTTATATATTTTTCTGAAAACTTTTTTTAATAATAACCTTCTAGACCGTTTATATCTATTGCTATTTACAACTAATATATATTGTATTAAACTGTACTTATTAAAAAAGGCATTAATAAAAACATTAAAACGTTAAAAGATGAAAATCCATTGTTATGTTTGTTAAGTAAAATCAATTTGTTTTTACCAATTATTAAATCGTTTAAAAGAATTAAAACTTTATTTTAGTTTTTTATAAGTCGCTTACGAAAAACCTTTCAAACATTTTAAAAGGTAACAAAATAATTCATAGTTATTTAATGTTAAATTATCTAATACATTTAAACGGATCCTTGTTTTTTTAATTCCGACATTTTATTTCTAATAAATTCACGATATTATCCTGATTTCCTATTTCTTTGTTAACTTCATATCAAAATTTTTATTTATCACGTTATTGACAATATTATAAATATTTGTTTTATGGATATCATAAAAAAAACATGAATAAATCTTAATCATTAGATATGGGGACTTATATTTCAACATAATTTTAGCAAACTAAACTAATATGCTAATTTTATTTTTTTTATTTACTTTTTAAATAAGATTATTGCTTCTTTGCTTACTGAAGAACATTACTTTTGACTTTTTATAGTAAAAAATTAATTATAACATCTAAATTTAAATAAAGAAATTTGATTAACTTCATTTTACTCTGATTATAAATATTAGAATAAGAACACTTATTTTCCAAATACTGTATAATTTATATAAAATATATTTTATTTTATTCTCGAAGAAAGAAGTAGATTTAAGAAATCCATTTAATTTGAAGAGATTTGGTTACATATAAAAATGCGATATTTTTATATAGGTAATTATATTAAATTAATATTATTTCATCGAAGTAACTAAAATATAAGTACAAATAGAAATTCATTTTTTTGCTATAATATTAAATAAATTTGGACTTACCTTCAACTGCTCCGATTTTATAATTTCGTCGTCAGGATATTATTGAATTTTCTCATCATTTCGTATGGTGTTAATAATTATTTTTATTTTATTAATTTACAAAAATTAATATTGTATGTATGTATGTATTTACATTTACACATTGTGTTCAGTAAACTGAATTCAAATTTTCAACTCATATCAGCCGGAACGATATACAATATAATGCACAAAGGAATAAATAAATTATACACAATATGATGCTATTATTTTAAATTTTCTTCGTCATTTATTTAAAATAAACGGGATAATAATAAAACTAAACAGTAATATACTTATTTAAAATAAAATACACAACAATTTAAACTTTGCGTTATAATAATTTATTAATACATCATAATTTATTTTTTAACCAAACATTATATATAGATATATAATGATACACCCTATAAGTATATTATAGGTGTTTTTTTTAATTAAATTCTCAATAATATTGACTATTATATTTAACAAAATTGGAACTTTTGTTAATAGTATTATAAATATACCTATTTATACCTTATTATATAAATATACGAGTATATATGAATATGAATAGAGTAAATTTAATATTTTTATGTATTTAAAATTAAAATCCTTAGATTTCATTTGGTGTTATATTAATTTCGTTACATATTTTTCTAAACAAATTCTACAGTTCAATCTACTTATTTATATTAATAAAAATTAAAAAACTACAAATGTACGAAATCAATAATTCATATTAAAAAGCTTTTGTTGAATTAAGATTAACACAGAAGTTTAATACAATCAACGTATTATATATATATATATATATATATATATATATATAATTTATAATATTAAAATATAATACATTACTACAGTATTATTGTAATAAATATGTGTTCTTCATTACAAATGAAATATTTGACATTTTCTTAAACTTTATATTATTTTTATACCTTTATTGTATATTTTTCAACAGGACACTATAACATTTTTGTAAAAACGATCATCTAAATTTTTGAGACTTTATATTCTAAAATGTTATTCTTTTCATAGAATGGATAAACAAAAACTTATTATTTTTTTATATTATACCTATATTAAAAAAATTTTATCACAACAATGTGTATTCTAATAATAATAAGATTAATTCATACATTATTATATTATCTTCCTGCGTTTTTCCTAAAAAACATAAAATTTACAATAATTGCAAATTTATACAACCATTTTTTTTTTTTAGTCAGTAATTGTAATCTACAGATATAAATGTTAAATGTTGAATGTTTAATTTTCTACTTGTAAATAGTTATTATTGTCCATATTACAATTTATGTATTTCCTTTTAAATTAAATTCGTATATTGTATTTATATACATTATCGTGAGACAATATAATACAACACAATGCTATAATAGACCACAGATATCCAAATTTGTATTTTAGATTTGTAACAACAGCCAGTGTACGTTGTGTACATTTTTAGTAATTACTACTCGTATATTATACCTCAGCGCTGGTCCCAAAAAAGTTAATTAAGAATTTTTAGTAATAGTTGAAAATTTTTTGATAAATATTTTACTATAAACTATACAAAATAGCACAAAACTTCCTTTGAAGTTTCATTTAAGTTCATTCGATCGAATGTTATTGCCTTGTTACCTTATATGTCAATTGAAAAGAATTACACCATGACTTTATTGTGTAAAATATTAAAATTAATTTTCATAATAATTTTATATGTAAAGAATAAAACTATTTAATGTTTACAATTATTAACATTGTAATTCTAAGTTAAATTGTGATTTCTTCAATATTGGTGTACCGTTAACTCTAATTAACAAAAAATCAATAGAAACCTAATCCATATTATTTATTCTTTTATATGTACATATGTATAAATAGATGCACATGTATATGTAAACGACAATAATCAAAATTCAAATTGACATTTTATAGGCAAACAATACCAGTAGGTTTATCATTTTAAGTATTCTAACTTAATATCACATTATTATTGGCCGCTCGAACTTGAAGAAATAATGAAATTATACGAAATAAATTTCCGGAAACGTGCGTGCATTATTCTGAAAAGCATTTTTTTTTTTAATTTTAAAAAAATAATTGAAATCTATAAATCTATAAATATTATTGTTTTAAAAGATATATTGTAAATATTATGCATTGCGTTTCTCCGTCTCGCATATCACGAAGTGTGTCGAAAGGTATAAAATTATTAGCTCTGCCCCTGACTTAACCAACTCTGAGGCATATTATATATTAACACTACTCGTACAGGCCTTGAAATCAGTTGGTATTAACGAATTGTATTTGGCTCGATTAAAAGTTTAAACTACTGACTTGTAACTAGTTATGGACACTACGTTATGATATGAGTTATAATTAATTATATGTAATATTTCTATCAACTTATTATAATTAAGTCATTTACCGACCGTAATTTTTTACAATATGTCTGTAAACATATTTTTACTAAAGTAGTATTATGATACGAAAAAACATTGAGGCTAACTACACAAATTACTAAATTAAAAAAATTAAAATCGTTTAGCTACTTTAAATAATATAGACAATAAGTCGGCCAGTGAATTATATTTGCTTGATTTAATATTAGATCCATGAGATATGAATATTCATTTCAATATCAGCTATTAAATTAGTTATTTCATTGTTGATTGATAATTTTATATAGTTATTATTATGATATTCATAAATTATCATCGTACACGATACACAAAATAACTATCCTACAGTAATATTTTTATATAAATTAAATAATAATATAATATATACTTAATATAAAATAAAATATACTTTTTATAAACACAACATTTATAATAAGAAATGTATTTAAATGCTGTTAGGAAACACATTGTTATTTCTTATTTAGGTAATTAAATCCCATAATATAAATAGGATATAAATCCTTACGGAGATTTTTCAATTTCACATTATTTACTCAAATCGAATTCGTTCATATTTGCAATCATTAATTGATCATTTCCTCGAAGAAGACGTTTAATTACTATAAAAAATATGTATACAAATATTGGCTTATAATAGCAGCTGTATGCAACGATATTTGAAATACTTTTATTAACGCTAGAAATTGATTTTAAGTATAATTTTCGTTCAAAATTAGTTTAGATTTTAATCTGTTAAATCGAATTGCCAAAATACATTATTTATATAATAAGTAATAAGTCTGCAAATGTTAGGGACTAAAACTTAAATTATTGACGAATTTCTAAAAATAATAAATAATATTTATAAAATATTAACGAATATAATCTTATTAAGGATAGATCATTTATGTAATAACTTTACAAGCGTAAGTAAAAAATTATAATTTAAACTTATTAATATATCTACATGTAGAATGACTGAAAACCTCGTACGAATAGTAAATCACGCTATAAAATACGTCATTAGAAAATTAAAACAATTTTGTGGATCAAAAACATTTTATTATTTTTTTTTTTTTTTAATGAACTTAAATATTTTATGTATTAAGAAATATATTTACATGACAATTATTAATGTTTATACGTGCGTGTACACAATATTATATGCCTCAGATATAGAACAAATATTTATTTTATTATACAGTGTTTAATACCAAGGTTCATAAGAACCTATATTAAAAACCTACCCAAAGGAAATGTATTAAACAAAAATATGTGTTTGAGAAATTTAAAAAAAAAATTGTTACAAACAAAAAGAGTATGTATATAAATTATAAAATTATATAATCACAAATTTGGGTTTTTTATTTTGATATGAAGGATATTGGTAAAGATATATATTGGTCGAGAATGTCTCATTGTAAAAATAATATCTATTGAAGTATAATTTATGTTATTTTGGTCCCTGGATTAAAAAATATTGGTAATTGTGTGATCTGTATTATACAGACAAGTGTAAAAATAAAATCGGTATGTAATAGGTACAATGAGAATCTAAAAAAATTAAATGCACATCGGTCGTCCAAGATGATATATTCGTTTAAAAACATATTTTTTTTCTCTTATAAACAGCTAAAATGTAATTAAAAAATTTTGTTTTCCTTAAAACAAGTTCAGAATTCAATAAAACTAAACGCTAAAACACTTCTTTGTGTTTTTAAATCGATTTTTTTATTAATACTATGGTTTCGTTTGATGTGGCATTTCTTAAACACATATATATATATATATTTACACTATTGATCGGTCCGAATTTCACAAATTGCCTTCACTGTTGGAGACAATTATTACGCGTGGTGTAAACACGAGTGTTCTCGTAATAGAAACTCTAGAAGAGGGCAAATTGAAACGAATTGTTTAAAACGCTGATAATGCCACGGGAAAAGTAGAGAGAAGAGTGGGATTTGTCCTTTAAATTAGGACGATAATTCATTGTTAATGTCTACCGTCACGGAACTGGGTGTTCGAGTTAATTGAAAACATAAACACCGATAATGAATAAATATAAACTCATTGTGTCACATTTTGAATTGAGAGTATTGGTGGAGAAAATACAAATGAAAACAAAACAAAAACAACTCGCGCATTAATGTACTGTATAAAAAGATATTTAAATAAATTGGATTAACGAGTTAAAAAATGTCAATGTTCGAATTTAATAAACGACACACAGGACGATGGAAAATAATGTCAATTTTAAAAGTTTACTCGATACTCCAGTTGTAAATTAACGAATATTTATTTATTTTTATTATTATTATTTTTTCATTTACATATATGTAAATGTAAAAATGTCAAACGTTTTAACTGTCAAAAAAATTAATAATATAAAATTTCATGAAAAAAAAAATAATATACTTTTACAGACATAAATTTTCTACTGAAAGTATAATATGAAAAAAATTGTGACAAATCAATGACGGCGTTTCTAGACAATACATCACGATATTTACGACGATAATTTTACGCTCATTGTAACAATTTAACGAAAAAATATTTTCGAAATTTTACTTAAACACTAATAAAATCAACGTACAGTGACAGATCTTAAAGTCATATAAGAGGGGATGAATTTTTAAAATTTTATTGAGTACTTTTAAAGAATAAAAGTACTAATTTTTATTTATATTTTTTATTTATTTTTAAAACTATATTTATATACTTATAGCTATATCGTTTGAATTGTTATATACCTACATGCGTGATGCCGAATGCTATGCTTAATCGATTCAATATAAGAAAGTCAGTGGTTCGCACTATTCGTAATTTAAATAAAACACCTTTTTTTGTTTTTGCTCATTTGTTGTTTTTGAAATGAATTTCACTGGACTTTTAAGGAAATTTATACGAATGACATTTTACTTAAGGTGAAGCCTTTAGGCAATTTTCTTTTTAAGGTGAATGAGTGTATTATTTTGGATATTTGAATCAGTTGATAAAATATACTTCGGAATCGACGCTACATAGATAGAATCAGTGGTTATAATTATAAGTTATATCATTGTACAATTAGTGATAGAAGTGGCTCAAAATAAGTGAAGGGAATGAAAGCAATATCATAATTTTAAGTTTTGAAAGAGGGCGAAATTGTGAACAGTTCATATTGTTGGAAAATAAGCAACAAGAAGTCTTTTTTAACAAAAAGTTCAACATAACAAAAACAAAATATAAAAAATAGATTTTTAAAAATCCTAGAAGGATGAATAATATTAAACAAAATAAATGAGGGTTGGCATCCTCCCATATTCTCTCCCTTTCCCCAATTCAACCACTGTAGGTACCTAAATATAAGCTATCTTTTAACGTACCAATAAGGTTTAATAAGCAATCTACAAATATATTTTATACATTAATACTACAAAAACGTCTTATCAAGATCTTACCTGCATATTGACAACATACTGAAAATGTACATCATTAATGTATTTAAAATTTAAAAGATAGAAAAATTATAAACAATAAATATAAATAATGTTTCATGATCAATTTTGTAAATACAGGAATACAAGAATAGCAGAACCTAAAGGGGGGAGAGGAAGAGTGATCACCCTATCGTCACCCCCCCCCCCCGGTTTAAATCCGCCTCTGTCAACATAGAATATAAGAACAATACGGAATGATATGAAAACACGTTTCAATTTTAATATAAGTCGTATCTAGAAAATTGAAAACGTGTAAGATTTATTAAAAACCGTAATTCAGTAAACACGATCACTGGATAAAATAGGACGATTTATAAAATTTGTAATTCGTAGGTAGGTAGATACTTGGAAGAGTACATCACAACAAGAGTTTATTGCATCAAATAAAAATTAATTTTGTTGTATTCGTGACGGACATTTTATGTCTGAAAAATTCAAATTACGCGATAAAAATATGTCTCCATTTTGGCCCTGAGCGAAAAATACCGAACAGTCTATACCTACCATATTTAAATCGTAAACAACATTTTTTTTATATGTGTTAACCGTCCTCCAATTAGCATTCCTTTTTTTATTAGCCATTCGAGTCATCATCTAAAGTCGCGTATTAAAAAACATACATTATGATTTTATTCAAACAATTTTGACGATTACTCGAGAATTCCCGCGAAACGTACATCTAAGTGCTCTAACTGAACTTTCCAATATTATCGATAACAATTTATTACATGACAACGTGTCACGTTCGAACACTCGACATTTTCTTCGATATTACCCGATTAATCCAACATTCAACATATATATATATATATTTCGTATTGTTTAAAATTGAATATAGTTCAAGTGTTTAGTCAATTATTAACTATATAATATCTATATTAATATTGAAATCCTGTTGATAACGATTTAAAGCTATTCTGCAGTATTTAAGGTACAAACATGTGGACGTTAATGTATTTAAGGTAGCAATTGATTCCGATAATATTTTATTACGATAAATTTTTGAGTAGCATAATGAATCAAATCAAATAGACTATCTCTTCTTTATAATCCAAATGGCACATAAAGTGGTCATTAGTTGTTATTTTCAAATTCACGTTCAAATTTCAATACTACTATAATGACTGATACAAAAATGATATTTATACTCTCTACAATATTGAAATATACGAAAGTGTGCAGGAATTTATTGGTATTTTACACGTATTGTATACGACTCGTATGATACACACGTGTCTACATCAGATATATTTGGTTTAAATAAGCAATGATAATAATAATTATTATTATAGTAATTTACATATAATTCAATGGAATTGACGATTTGTTTTGAAATCGTTTAATGTGTATTGATATTCGATTGCGATACACTCATTTCCATTATGGATAACTCTCACTTAAATTGTCTCTTGAATAAATTATCGAATTACTCATATTATTAAATATGATAATTTATAACACACGGCATCATACAAATTCTATTGATAACCTTAAAATAAGTAACGGGAGACACACACGCATAAGATATTATATTCATGCAATAGTTTTTTTTTCGCTCGGCATTAATGAATTACATTAAATGTAGCGATGTGGAGGAAAGCATTGGAAACATTTTGTAATAATTATAACATTTTTTTTTTCATAATACGAATTTTACAATTAAAGAATTGGTACGTGTCCAGTATATGTTACGGTATATATTTGTGTGTGTATATTTATTTATATATTGATAATTAATAGTACTAAAATTTAAAATAATGTCATTTAATAATCGACAAGACGTTTCGTTTGAAATTATAATTTTGTTCTAAAGTACAAAGGAGTAAAAAAAACTAAAAAAAAAAGATTAAATTTTCGTTAGGACGACAACGAATTACGAAATGCAAAGGTCTATACGAATGTTACAGTTCGCTTGACGCGTTTTGCGCGCTAAACTTTTAAGCGGTACATTAAGGATATTAAAAAAAAGAGGGCGATACAATTAAAACGCGAACGCATACGATAAAAATAACTCAATAATAATGATAATAGAGCGAAACTAATGAGATTCACAATGACTATACACGTATAATACATAAATTATATATACAGTTTATAGACAATAACAATTATATAACTTGACGTATGTAGAAAAAAAAATTAGGTCCTTCTACGACGGATTATGAATTAATCGTATACACCAGTCGTACAAGTCAGGGCCACTCCTCGGGGGAAAGAGGAGGAGGGCTTTTGGGTCTCATGCACTGGGCCTCGCATTTTGAAAGGACTTCGCGCTCAAAGCTGTAAAAAGTCACATGCTACAAACGGATACGAATAGTAAGGATACGCATATTGGTATTGATTTGTTTTAAATGAGTTAAAAACAAAATATTTTGTCAAACATTAAACGGAAAAAAACTTCTTTAGAACATCTTGATATTTTAAAAATGACCCGTAATTCATTCACCTAACCATAATAATATTCTGCCCCGGGCCTTGTAAATCCTAAGAGCGACCCAGTAGTGGTTTTCCATCTGAGGATTTTTGCGTTAAACACTACAAACAATTAAGATCCCCACGCGCAGATTGTATTAATTTTCGTTTTGGTTATGCATAACATTACGCGGATCCACACGAATGTGTACGTGTGTCGAAGACGTAAACTAAAAGTGGGACAGGCACGCGAAAACCGTATAATTTGCATGTCGTCATATGTATTTGTAAATACTATGCGTAGACACGAACTCAATTGCGCTGAACTCGGACGTTATGGGTATGGTCTCGAATATAGTTTGGAGGTAAATTACTGGCGATGGAGTAGTGGAGCATTGCATTCACTACCAGATATAAAAAATACTATAAAGTTTTATGTCCAAGATACATATGTATATATATGTATGCATTTGCTACCAAATTAAATAAAAAAAAAATTATTGAAATTAAAACATATAAATATATGAGGCGTGTTCGAAGAGTAAGTGAATATTATATTTCCCCCGAACGAATTACAGCGTTATAACCACATTTATATCTAATACATTCACAAAATAGTTATTCTATAAATATAATTGAATTCGATAAGTTCAGTAATTACTTTGCTACTGATGCTATTTTTTAGTACTGCGTTACATTTTCAACGGATCCAAATCATCGAACGATATTTGTATAAGGGGGAAAAACGCAATTAAAACGTTTGAAAGTTTAACAGAAGCTTATGAATAATCTACTTTATCCAGGAATATGATGTTTAGATGGCACAAAGCGATCAAAGAACTTAATCTAACCTTGTCCAATAAAAAAGGCATACATAACTAAATCAAAGATGAAAATGGTGATCATTTTGTTGACCGCCATGGAATTGTGCAAAAAGATTTTTACCTCCCCGGATAGAGACAGTTATCAAGCTTTTTATAAAGGCGTGCTAAGATTACTTTGTAAAAGTATTCAAAAAATCAAAGGTGATATCGCAGATGATAGAACAATACACAACGACAATGACAACGCCTACTCACGCAGCGCATACAAATTTATGAATTTTTAACAACAACAAAATATATCCCTACATTGCCCTTCCCCCTCCTATAGCCCCAACTTAACTCCTCGTGACTTCTGTCTCTCTCTCCTAAGTTAAAATCCAAGATGAAAAGAAATCATTACCGGTCTGTTTAAAATATTAAAAATATAGCGTTACAAGGAAACTAAAGAATTTAAAAAAAAACGACATTATATATTGCTGCGACCAATGGACAGAAAAATAATAATAAAACCGCTACACGAATTTTTACTAATCGTACACTTTGCACGAGGTATATAATATAACTCCTTTATATTTTTAAAATAACAAAATTAGTACACTTACTTTTAAGAGTTTACACCTCGTCGGTATATACTTAGTAATAAACTATTAGTAAAAACAAAAATAAATAAAAAGATATATAAAATAAAATAGAAACTTGTTGTATATAATATTATGTTTAGAAATGAAAATATGTTTTTAAATACCAGTCGACCGGAGTATATAATAAGACCTCTTATTTTGTCGCCCTCTACGACGACAACCTGGATAAGCGCGTCGAACTGTTCGAATTGATCGACGATTATTAATAATTTCGATTGCCATGAGTCCCGAAAATATACCGTGGTGTCTAGACGCGACGAGGGAGGGACGAAACGAAAAGGATAGCCGCGTTGGAGGATCACAGGGCCACGTCGTCGACGGGCCGGGTGACGCTGATATGTATGGCGTTATACGGCAATATGCTAGTGATGGTCATCCGGCGACCGCCATGATAACCGCGCGCGCAACCGCACAACGTGGTGTTGGCCGTATGCTATTTGAACCGGAGCGAGCATTGCTGAAAAACGAGCACGGCCACAACGGCCGCTATCACTACTGCCCCGGCGACGTACACGAGCGCCAAGTGCACAAGACTGGTCACGTACAGCGTCCGGTTACACCATACATTCGGCTCGTACAGCGACGACGGTTCCGAGTCCGGCCAGTACACGGACAGTATCCAATAATTGCCGAGCGCGAACCAACCGGCCAGGAACGCGGTGAGCACCACAGACGCGATGCGCGAGCCCATGGACGACACCATATCCTCGCGGCTGCCGATGTCCGGCCGCCGGCGCTTGTTGTACCGCAATGACTTCACCTGTCGCCACAACAGCCACACCATTTTGATCGTGCCAAATATGCCGCCCACGATCATGTAAACCGGTATGTGCGGTTCTCGCGGACAGTCGCGCACAAATTCCACGCCTGAAACACATCAAAACAAATACCGCAAAATAGTAGTACACGTGATGTCTCATAAACATTTGTCAATAATAATATTACAATTTATGAATTATAATATATACGATTACAATATTTTATTATGTTACACGCGGTGTCAGTGGCGTCAGTGGCATCGTGAACTTAAAAAACTAAAAAAGCGAACAATGTACGTACACTAACGACCCGCCACAACGATTTTACTTCTTTTACAATGACGATTTTTTTTCCTGTACACGATTTTTTTCAGATAGAAATAGCTGTTCTAATTTTAAATCTTTATTCTTGCATTCATTAAATTATAACAACTGAGTCACAATGCAGTTTAACACGAGGATCAAATATATATTCCTAGGGGCTCACAAGGCATATATAATACTAAATAAAATAAAATGTAATAGATAATTCATTTGAAATCAAAATAAACATCAGATGTGTAACAAATATTTTTTAAACTTGCATTTTCTAACAATATAATAA
Source organism: Chaetogeoica ovagalla (assembly GCA_032441825.1). NCBI lineage: Eukaryota > Metazoa > Arthropoda > Insecta > Hemiptera > Aphididae > Chaetogeoica > Chaetogeoica ovagalla. The sequence continues at coordinate 15,262,942 of CM063725.1, read as the reverse complement.
AATAGGCAATGTCACCCTATCACTCCATTTTTTGTTATCAAATAAAATAAAATGTTCATTAATTTATGGTAAGTGAACATTTTTAAATTTCTATTTTTATTCTTAAATTATTCTCAAAAGGATCAGCATTTAAACTAAAAAATAAAATCAATAGTTACTTCCAAATATTATTGCTAATCAACATATTACACCAAATAATAATTTTGGTGACAGATCTGACGCGAATTCCCTTCTTGTTATCATTAATGAAAAGTGTTTTACAGGATAGTTGAGCTTATATGTTTTCCATATATAATCTTATTATCTTTTCAATGGTGAAAACTATTATGTTTGGATAAAAAGCCACCAGTTATGAAAACAAAATCAAAAACGAAAATATTTGGCCCTATTCACACCGAAAACCCAAATTACACAAATTTGTTTTACGGTACCTGTGTATTCAATGCGATTCGATGTAAATTTCAAGACTCTAGGACCATTATTTTAGTAGTCTTTTTGTGCCGCATACAGAGAAAATAGTTTTTCTTCTAATTCTTCGGTTGTTATGAATTAAGTATAAGCAAAATACTGAGAAAATCGAAAAACGTTTCAAATATAAAGTACTAACTCGTATATACAATTTGTTACCGGAATGATCATTGTAAAAGTAATGGAAAAAAACTGTATTCACTACTGTATACTGCGTAACAGTGTTACACTCTAACACGCCAACATTGAATAAAAAAATTTAGTTAAAAAATGTACAGGAAACAAATAACCTAAAATATTAGAATTACGTATTTGAAATTGAAATTTTCGAAACTCGTTATTTAATAAAACTTTGTGAAATATGTAATAAGTAGTAATATTATCATTGCCTGTCTGTATAAATGGCACATGCAACATTGCAAAAATATAAAAATTATGCTTAATTTTCATTAAACCAGTTTTGTTCTTATTTTATTATTATAATAATAATAATAATAATAATAATAATAATAATAATAAAATGTTATTTTCAAATATTGTATAATATTGAGTACAAATGCACGTCAATAATAAAAATTACATATTTTTCCATATTACCTAACATGAAGTAGTGTCTGTATTTTTAAAATTTCCAATTAACTGTCATCATTACCTAAAACATCATCATGAACGTAGCAATATATATTATACATATTTTTACGGTACATTTTGTAAATACTGGTGCCATAAACACAAAAAAATATTCTTGTAATTATTTTTACTAATGACTTAAAAATTACTTTTGTATAGCTTTTAACATTAACTTTCATTTCTGTCGACTCGACGTTAAATTGGTTTAAATTAATATAGTCCAATCCTGAACAAAATTAAGATTTAGATATCTCTCCCAATCATCTGAAATAACAGGTACGATTTTTTTTTTTTAACTCTAAAACATATACAACGCGTAAAACGCAATGATTACACATACCTATTACATTAATATGCGTATAAATTCAGTACCGAAAAAATCAATTTATATTACCGTGGAAAAACATAATTTATGCATATCACCTTATGTAAACGTGTGCCAGGCTACAGAAAAATAATATACGTTAGTTATTAAAATATAGAAATTATTAATATGTAAACCTCATCTTACCTACTATGACCGTTTCATTCATAGATGACACGCACATAAATATTATATTCGGCACAACTGTAATACTATATTCATGCACGCACAAGACTATGTTATTATTACAAAACGCTCATTTTATACGTTTATAAAATATTATGAAAATTAAATAGTCTCTTACAAAGAAAAACGTATTTATCTCAAATAATAATAATATTTGAATAAAACGAAAAAAACCAATGTAAATGGAATTCATTTTGAAACAATGTGTTTTCGTTTTAGACTAATTTTCATTATGTATGTATCATATAATATGTAAAATACGTAAAATCTGTTGTTTTTTTTTTACATCAGTACGTGATGTATTAGTACATTTTGCTCAGTTGGCTACTAATTGAGATTTTAAATAACACTATCGACCTATTACGTTACAACGTAACACAAACGTATTTAGGAGTAATCGACTTAAATATACTTAAGTACTTAAATATACTATAATAAACTTACTCCACTTGTCAACTTCCCAACTCTAACTTACGAGGTACTATGAAAAAACTTATGTATAAATAATTATTCTGAAATATAATAAATATATATGTATATATATATATATATATATATATTTATTTATTTATTTATTTATTTATTTATTTATTTAGTATAATTAAAACTGAATCAATTAAATTTTTTTTGGCATTAATATTATTTTATATGTAGAAAAAGACCGGGATTTAAAAAACACCATAAAATATAAAAGAAAAATCCAAAATCAACTTTATTAGCAAAAATTAAATCAAAAGAACCGTTTAAAAACCAATTTTCAAAAATTTCATTTTCGGATAATTACATGTTCTAGAGTCTAGACAGTATCTTACTCAACGTATGCATTCTTATATTTTGATTTTAAGGCTGCCCTTTGGTCGCTGTAACATCTCATTAAGAATTGTACGGATTTTATGGTAAATTATTATTTTTAAATCGTCTAGTGTCATTAGTAAAGTTGTACATACCGAGTCTCAAAATAGTTCTACAAGAAAAAAAAATCATAAACGAACAAATATAATCATCTTAGGGTTAGGTTAGGTTACAGAATATCCTCGAATCTTGAAATGACGTAGTTATTGAACAATTCTCGAGCAGCTGTGTTCAAATTTACACCATGTTGTTGAATCAAAAGTTCGTAATATTATTAAAAAAATTTTAATTCAGAGGGAAAAAAACACACCTACCACATACAATAAGGCAATCAATGTTCAATTGTTCAATTCAAAAACTACGTCACCTCAAGATTCAATAACATTCTTTAACCCCAACATCACCGGATTCGTTCGTTTATAATTTTTCTCTCGTAGCGCTATCGTAAGAATTTAAAAGTGAAAACTCAAGACAGAATCCATGCGATTCTAACTAAAGTGTTACGGCCCGAAATGGAAAATTTTAGTATCAGAATAAAAGAATGCATTCATAAAGGAAGATATAGAAAGCTCTTGTAGTTAATAAATTTTTGTCAATAAATTTTATTTTGAATTTGTCTTCGATATTTTATGGTTTTCTTTTCAAATAGTCCTGAATAATTGTGGGGAAATCATTCTGTATAAGAATTTAATGTTTCTTAATTATATATATATATATTTTAAATAATTAATATTTTAAAATATTTCATGAATTTACACTAATAGAATACGACGTGTGTAGAGCGGAATATCTTTGCTTTGTGATTGAAAAATTATCTCACTCCTCTCCCCACCTGTGAAATATTCCTTATTATACTTCTGCATTCATATTGGGTACGTATACATTTTTATCAATATTATAGGAATTAAGTAAGTAAAAAAAATAAAAATAGACAAATTATTTAAATATCGAATTAAAAAGTCCGAAATAGATAAACAAAAGTTCTTTAAACTTTGGATATTAATCAATGTGTATTAATTATTATGATTTTTTTAAATACAAATAATTATTAAATTAAGACATGTAACGCTCGAAAAATATTATGTAGATACTTTTAGTTATAATGATAAAAAACGTGATTTATGAATATAGAAATTAATTTGAATTTAATATATAAATGGCCCGTAGAATTGAACAAATAAAAATTGACTAAAATTAAAAATTTTAAATTTAAAATAATTTTTTTTCTGTATTATAAGATTAAAAAGCGGTTACGTAATATAAGTACTCAGTAGATTTTCAAATTAACTCAATTATAAACATATCTATAATATAGCAATATATAAAGAATATTCGAATACTTTAGTTAGTTCTAACTATACAACTGTACAATTTGGAACGTAATTATTATGTAATGATATGAATACATATTATATTTTTTTTCCAGCCTTTAAGACCATCCCGTAAAACAAATTTCCCTCCATCTTATTCTGTCTACCGCTACTTCTCTCCAGTTTGCTCCTGGGTCTACTGCTTTAACTTCTCTCTTCACACAGTCTTCCCATCTGAGGCGTGGTCTGCCTAGTGGTATTTTTCCTTTCGGTTCTTTTTTAATTACTGTATTTATCATTGCGTCTTTTTTCCTCCAGATGTGACCGACCTACATCAATTTTCTTTTTGCGACTTCCCTTGAAATGCATGGTCTTTGAAACATGTTTATCAGTTCCTCATTGGTTTAAATCCTCCATTCTCCGGTTCATAAGTCGAGACAAGGTCCATAGATTCGTCTTAGAGCTTTCCTTTCAAATGTGTCCAATCTTATATCCTCTATCTTTCTTAGTGCCCATGTTTCTGGCCCATATAAGATGACGGGGCGTATTAATGTCAAGTACATTTTAATTTTTAAATTTAAAGATATCGATCTGGATTTTAGCAGAGTTCCCATACCAACACATATCATATATGTACTCTATAATAACGCAAGCCGAAAGTATTAATTTTTGAATTTATTTTTTTTTATATTTTCTTATACATTATATTCAAATAAATATATACCAACACCTGCCTCTCACGGAATGCCGATCATATTATATAAAAAAAAAACATTTAAATTCTAACACATGTATGAATGTGTTAACACATATCCTGTTTGGACCCAAAAAAATAATAACACTATCTTTTCATATCAAACATATGCGGGAAATGCTGATCACCAAGGCCATACACATAAAATAACTATAGACGAGAAACCGACTTTATATAAAACAAAAAAAAAAACTTAAATAATAATAATAAAATCATACATAACACATATAAAAATGTCTTGTAAAAATAAAGTATGAGTGTGAATATGTTTTTTAAAGATAGATAGGCATATCATGGACAATCACACTGCGATGCCACAGAAATGTAAAAAGGAACAAAAGCAACACATTGTTACGTCGATATCGACTTTACCATTGGTCAATCGGACCACTACCACCAGCGTACCGACCTAATTACAATTAAATAACAAAAAATCTACATCCTTGGTCCTCTCGGTGATCCCATTTTCTCTGCAGGCTGTGGCCACACTCCCAAATGACAACGACTCAGGTAATAATCGGCATTCTGTGAGGGCAAGTTTAGCATTCCATGCAATTCAATCAGTCTTGAGTTGTTTCTTTTTGTCAACGACTTCGATTTGCACGAAGTCAGCGTCCCAACATTTTTTTATTTATCAATATTATTTATTTGAGTTTTTTCACATTAATAATATGTGAATTTTAACCGTCGAAGACTTCGATACACGCGAAGACGACGTCCCAACCATTTTACTTATTTTGCAAGTCACAAATACCGCATTAAAGGTAAGACGTTTTGTATTCACCCATTTACTGCTTATCTTCCTTGTTTTATTTTCTTTCTATTTTATAAAAAATTTCCTAACGGTTCTCGTACTCACGACCCCGGAACACTCCTTTCCGTCAACAGGAGTAAGCGCTAATAAATCAAATAAATAAAAAAATAAAAGGGAACCCTCACTTCTTTTATTTTTTTCTTTTTAAATTTGAATTATTGCAATTATTTTACTGCAAATATAGTCGAAGAATAATTATAAATATTAACTCTTCAGTTATTCTATAGACAAATGATATTTAGTCTGTATATCTGTTTTTTTATGAATTTTTTTAAAGCATTGGCTTTAACAAAAATTCATAAAAAACCAATGTTATCATCCTTGTATTTCATACTATTATAAAAAAGAAAGAAGATAATCAGTAAATTGTACTATGTAACGTATACGTTCTCTTTTCGTAGACTGCTGCAGAGCAAAATTTAATTGCGTAAATGCACTAGTGAGCATATATGAAAGACGATGACAGATTTGTTTCAAAACAAACATTGGTTATAAAAATTATGATTTCTCTAGAAATTTGTGGTCACTCAATAATTATACTAATATATATATTACTTAATAACGATTTTCTGTAACTAAATATAGTTTTCTAACGAGAAAAAAATAAATCGTGCATAATAATGTTACAAGTTAGTATCATACTAGATAATAATATAAAATATTGAAATTTATTTCTACATGGAAGAAAATGAAAATAGTACGTTCAAAATAATAACTGTTTGGTATTACAACTCATAACTATCATTCGTAAGACTAAAAAAATATAAAACAACGTTTGTTGAAATTTTTAAATTAAATAAGAAATCAACGAATCAATACTACAATGTCTGAAACTATGGATAACCATGTTATACATTAAAAATATAATACACCATAAGTTTATTTATCCATTTAAACGAAATATTATTTATTTCTACAGGACAACAGTTAATTATTTCAAAAATTATAGTCACACTATTAATATTATAAGACACAAATTTATTACGTACTATATACCATTACAATATATACAGAAAACTGTATTTCCTTGAAATATGTGTATTATATTAAGGTATAATTACGAAAGATTTCTTACATAGTTCGTTGTCAAGTATAGAAATTAAAATATCCTTAAATTACGTCATACAATTTAAAATAAAATATAAAATCAACTAATAAAAATAATAATAATCTGTTAGACAACGATTTTTATATTTCTGTACATAAGATAACAAAAAAAACAAATAAAAGTTTAAAGTGTTTAATTCTCCTTCCTTCATTTATCACTTTGAAGTTATAACAGACCAAGTCACAATAGTTCAAATGTCAACATTTTTAAACAATTATTTTATCTCATTTCTTCGTTTTTGTTAAGCCACCATCAATATTATTTTGATTTTTAATTTAAATAAAATTAATTACATTATTTATTATACAATTAGAAAGAATATTAATTGACCATTTGAATATAAATTAATATTTTGTATCTTAATATTACCTAGAATGAGTATATGTAATGTAAAAATACAATTATCAGCAATTAATATCTTGAATCATAATTGACTGATGAGAAAAGAAAACAATTTTTATATATTAAAAACTTGATTCTAGCTTCCTATATCTTACGAGTATATATATATAATTCAAGCAATCAAAAACTATAACACATTTTATCGCATCCGCATAACATATAATTAGTGTCAAAAATATTTATGCATTTATTTATAGCATAATTTGAACATGCGTTTTCAAGCGTATATTTTTTAAATATATATTTAAGTAATTTTTGTTAATGATAAAATAACCATGGAATAGCAACATCACAAATAATTACATTTAGTTCATGCAAACATTTATAAGTATATAATATTGAAGTTGACTAAATTGTAAAATATTGTTCAACTTCTTCATATACTTTTGTTTTGTGAGTATCAATGAGTAAACATAAACAGCATTGAATTAGATATATTAATATTTTGTTATTAGTATGGTCACCATTTAGTATAATATAAGAACAAAATTCACAATAGATATTCTTATATTATTATCAAAATGTTAAGCCTACGATCAAAATAATAAAATCTTCATAATTTCTAATAGTTTTAATACATTTTAATCATAAAAAATGTAATTTACACTAAATGTAAATTTAAAAATAGAATAGTAGATACAATTATAATGGACTATAACGGAAAAATATTTTAAATCTAATAATTTTTTCTTTTTAATAAATGTATAATATCTAGGCAAAAAAAATTATGAAAAATAACAATACATTTTCAATAATAAGAACTTAATTAAAATTTTAATGAAAAAAAATTTCAAAAAAGTTTTATAAGAAAATTGTTATTTTTCAAAAACTATTTAAATTTTTCCATTTTATTGGTGTTATATTTACAAATCACTTTTATTGTAATATATAATTATTAATTATTTCATAAATATTTATAATAATAATACCTTATAGGAACCATAATTAAGTTACAATAACCTTAAACTATATAATAGAAGAAATTACAATCACATTAAAATTGAGAAATCAACAAAGAGATGAAAAAATTTTTTACATTAAAATAGAAATTTGAATCTACGATAATTGATAAATTATAAATTCTGTATATTTTAATGAGCGGTTTTCACTTAAAGCAGTGTACATAAAACTTATAGTTGTAATTAAATCGTGCAATTAACACAATATTATTATATTAATATTTTTTAAAGACAAACATTGTAATTGAACAACGAAACTTACCAACAACGAACATAATCAAAGGCACCATCGTGAAAATGCTCAAAATTACCGTCACAATCACTGAAATCATATAAAATACAAACATTTATTATTTATATTGTATACCATTCACTATGAATATAAACTATTATTTTTCGTCCACACATTATCCTACACTCAACTACACAGAGTCAGATACAGTAATCCTACATTTCCATAAATCACAAACCTCTCGTTCACTTACACTAATGTAAATAAATAAATATATCATTTATTTATATATTTGTACTTTTTATTAACACTAAATATAATTTCTTTTACTATATTTTATTTAACTGGATGCCATGTTACCAAAACCAGTGTATGATATAACATGATTTGATATAGTTGACTATATAACACAAGTTTTTCCGACATTGCTTTATTTCATAAATACACACATTAAATCCAAAATAATAGGTTCCCATGAATCCCATGAAGTGAAGTATGCGTGTACTTTAATTTAATTAAATACAATCAAATAAATACTTTTGTATTGTAAATAAACTAAAGTCAGGGATTTATTCCTTTGAGACGCATACAAGTAATATTTTATGTCCTCTGGCTCGGTCAATTTATGGTCCAATAATTCGAAATCTTTTCAGGTAAATTTGCCGGAGAAAATACGGCAGCATTCAGTGGGACCTGAGCCATATAATGTGAAAACTTATAGGATCACTGTAAGTACCAATTAATCTTGAGATAGTGGCAGATTTATGGGAAGGCGTTGTAATAATAGCTTTGATATACACGTTAAACGTAATATATTTATGTAAAATATCTGCAAAGTAATAAATAATAAAAAATAATAATGAGTAACTAAACATGAAAATTAAAATATTCCTTAAAATAGATTAACTCAATTTTTAAAATAATATACAATAAATAATTTTTATTTAGATTGAAAATTATTTATATAAAAACAATTTCACTGTTCCCACAAAAAAAATATAACCACTTTTATATATTACAGTGTTAAGTATAACAGATTTATAACAATAAAATTATAAATTATAAAACTGTAATAATTCAAATTTAAAAACAAAAGAAGAAAGAGGTATGCCCCTCAAAGACACTTGTCTACGGAGAGGAGTAGTGAACATAATATTTTTATTTTATTTTATTTATTTGAATTATTACTTTACTCCTGTTGACGGAAAGGAGCCTTCCGGGGTCGTGAGTACAATTAGAAATTTTTTTAATGAAATAGAAAAAATATCAAGGAATCAAACAATAAATAGGTGAATGTAAAATTTCTTACCTTTATCGTGGTACTTGGGACTTAAAAAGAAAAATGAACAAAAATGGTTGAGACGCCACCTTCGTATGAATAGAAGTCATCGACAGTTAAGATTCAAATATAATTAACGTGAAAAAACTCAAATAAAAAAATAATGATAAATGAAAATATTGGGACGCCGACTTCGTGCAAATCGAAGTCGTTGACAAAAAGGAACAACTCAAGAATGATTGAATCGCATGAAGTACCAAACTTGCCCTCACAGAAAGCCGATTGCTTGAGTCGTTGTCACTTGGGAGTGTGAGCGCACTGGCCAAGCACATGAAACGTACTCACCAGACATCGGCCACACGCTTTCTACTATTGTCCGGGGAAGACGAAATCACCGAGACCAAGTGTGTAGATTTTTTGTTATTTAATTTTAATTAGCTCGGGACGCTAGTGATGGTGGTCCGATCGACCAATGGTCAAGTCGATATCGACGTAACAACGTGTGGCTTTTGTTCATAAAAATATTTGTACATTTCGATGGTGGCAGAGTGTGATTGTTCATGGTATGACTCTCTCTTTTATATATATATATATATATATATATATTCTCAATCGTAATTTATTTTTACAAAACATTTTTGTATGCATTATATATGATTTTATTATTATTATTTAAGATTTTTTGTTATATATAAAATCGGTTTCTCGTCTATAGTTAATTTATGAATATGACATTGGTGATTAGCATTTCCCGCATGTGTTTAATATGAAATGATAACGTTATTTTTTTTAATCCATAAAGGATCAATACATGTATTAAAATTTAAATATTTTCTTATATTTTTTTTTTATAATATGATCGGCAATTCGAGAGGAGTAGGCGTTGGTATATATTTGTTTGAATATAATGAATATAAAAATAAAATATGAAATAAATGAATTCCAAAATTAATAGTTTTGGCTTGTGTTATAATAGAGTACATATATGATATGTGTGCATATCATTACAAAACAAACAAAAAAAGATAATTTATTATTCATAACAAAAATATTTGTAATAAAATAAACGTCGTCAAACAAATTACATACTAGATCATAATATTACATACTATATAATAATGAAATAATATAATATTAATAATATTTTATAATTTTAGATTCATATTTTTGGAATTATAATTAAGTATATTAAATTTTCATAAAAATGTCCATATATCAAAAATATGTAAAAATGTAAATATAAAGCAATGGGTTTATATAAATATATATATATATATATATATATATATATATATATATAGATAAAAATTCATTTTTAAATTATTATTATTATTATTATTATTAATCATCTTACAGAAAATAGCACGTAACCTAAGCAGAAAATATGTTTTATTTCGATAATTTAAACAACGTGGACCGAATTATTTTTTCTCAAGAAAAATCGATGCATTGTATAAACCAGTGGGCATTATTTTAATGTATTTTATTATTAATAACAATATGTTTTATGAAGAATTGTCTTTTAAATTTTTAGAGTACTATATTATTTTTTAGAGTAGTTAGGAGTGAAATATAGGTCAAATTATACTCGTAATGTAAAATATGAGTAAATATATAAATGTATTTTCTCTTCAGAAAAAAAAAGTCTAAAGACTAATATTTTGTGAGTTTATACACATATATAATATAATATATGTTTTTATTTTATAATTCATCGCCATCAATTATGCCGTTAAATTATGTTTCACAAAAAAAAACCAAAAAAAGAGCTGCAAAATTCCTAATAACCAAAAAAATATATATTTTAATTATTTAAAAAATTAATTCAATAGTACTCTTTATTAAAAAAAAAATATATATATATAGGTATATGCGTACATATTTAAAAAGATAATTTATTATTAATTCATTGATTTTTTTATAATGTATATAATTTGTTTTGCTATTTAATTTATTATTTTCTATATTTAAATACAATTTTATTATCAAACATTAATATGAATAATGGTTATTTAGACGTAATATTTGATTACATTAGAATACAACATCTAGATATAAAATGATTTAAACTCAAAATTGTTTTTTTTTTTAAATATTATCTATAAAGGTATTTATTTATATTTAATAATGTAATAATGCGTTTACGTTATAGACCAAAATAATATGTAGAATTGAATGAAAAAAAAATACAGTTAGTAATATTATTTTATTAAATATTTTTCATAATTACACACCATGTGGGTGAGCAGTAATCCATAAACTCAGATAACCGTACCACAACTAATGATCTAACACACAAACCACAAATCGTAATAATAATTTGCTAGGTTTACGGTAAATCACCAAGCCAGAACATCCAGGTGGTTCATCAATTCCGTAATTACTATATGGGGACGAAAACATAACTGACATATATCGAATACATTTAGTATTATTATAACTAAATTAATAATTATTGACACCAATAATTTAGAATTTTGGCGTATTATAAATTATACAGTTGAATAATGTAGGTAAAATATTGTACACAAACAAAACCTTCTAAATCGTTTACAATTTAATATTTACTGAAATATTCTTTACGGATGTACGAGTACAACTTAAAAGATATTGGAAATTAAACGTTTAAGTTTAAAATGTCTATTTAAATAGCACCACATAAAATGTCAAAAAGATTTTATACTATTATAAATCTGTTTAGTGTCACATTCCGTTCCGATTAACAAAATATTTTTTCAATAAAATCTTTATAGAGGTATTTCATGTCATTCTTTTAAACGTTAAATTTAAAATTATTCATATATGGTCATCTATTTGATTTTTAAACACAAATTTAAATTTTACTTTATTATATATATATATATATATATATATATATATATAATTCATAACTGAATATATTGTGTAAAATGAACTAAACAAAATTTACTATTATAAATACATTTTATCATTGTGATTTGAGCTAATAATTAAATTTCTCTAATTATTGATCGTTCAATCTCATTTTCAAATACCAAAGTACAGTGTGATTATTTTACTAACAGTGGTTGGTAGACACGTGATTTTATTACAATACCTATTCATACTATTATTACATCTTGCAAGTAATTGTTTTATAAACTATGTTATACTTTTTTCAATATCATTCGAAAAAAAAGCATCGGGTCCTTTCATGCTTAGTTGAAAAATTCTATTTCTCTATCGACGATTTGGATCAAAATATTTACTCAAGTGGGTATTGTTATCCTCTTGAATAACTTTTAAGAAGAAATGCCACAAACAATTTTCAAATGTTTCATTTTCAACGCTATATTGATGTTTTTCAAAGAAAGTACATTATTTGAACAATTACAATATTACAATTTAAAAATTCTCTATTTCCTTTGTTATACACTACTTAATGTATAAGACATTTTTCCCCAGGAAAATGTATACAATTTATAGTGTTTTTAATGTTTTGTTAATATGGAATCACCCTTTAACATGTCCTATTCAAGCAAAATTATATAGTTTCAAATTTACTCGTACGTATAATGTTTATTATGTAATTTTACTAATAAAATAACAGTTTAAGGACAGTCTAGTTATTTATACAGAGTCCTTGTTTACTTTTATTATAAACATGGCTGGAACTGAAAAAGAATTCGCAGGAGGAAGCAGATCAATTTATTTTTAAATTAGTGGAACAATTATAATTTAAGTTAGGTAAACAATTATAATTCTATTATGTATATATATATATATATATATATATATATATTTATTTATTTATTTATTTATATAAAATTATTTAATAAGTAAATTTTATAAAGTACAAATTAATAAAAAAAAATTATTTTATCTATATAAATAAAATCGTAAATCACTTCGTGACTGTACGCACATCACGCAAAAACTACTAAAAATATGAAGATGTGGTTAATTTTTTATTTTTGGAGTTATTAACGCAGATCGTTTTAGGAACCGTTTGAGAAATATCCGTAGAGTGGACACAGTTACATACTCTTAAAAATATTTTACACGAGAAAATAGTTTAATTTTTCGATAACCATGGTTACAATGAGACCAACAATTTTGAAATATTTTTAAATGCTAACAATTTTAACACATGCACAAAATTTTATTTCAAGAATTCCGAGTGAGTGTACAGCTACGAGGAAAAAATTGTCACTTGACAATAGAGAATTTCCTGTAGTTGACCCGATTGCTTTTATTTCTAAAATGGGCTAGAAGGATTTTCCGAAAGACATCGATCAAGTGGCGACTTTTAAGTTTCTTCTGTCAGTCACTAGAAGCAATATATATATATATATATATATAAATTTCCATTTCTAATCTTGATAGTAAGGATTTTTTTTCTTAGTATTATTTTGTCACGTGAAAGAGCAAAATCTATTTAGAACACCTTTTGGATTAACATTCGTATATCTCGAAAATTACTGTTGAAACTAGCAATTTACATAATACTTTTTAATAAAAATAAATATTAAGAAATAATTCTTCGTTACAATGTTATAATGATTCAATAGCTGTACAATCTACATAAACGATCTATAAGAGTAAATTTGATCCATTTTTTCATATTATAATTTTATCCCTATAAATAGTGCATCAACATCTATCAGTATACAAATTGAACAAATTTGAGGTAAATTTGCCATAGAAAATACTACAGCATTCAGTGAGACCTACGCCATATAATATTTTTGAAAAAAATTTAGGGCTCTGACACGTGTTGTCTCCCTCCCGTTTACGGCCTTGAATTTATGGTAACACATTCTAATAGTAATGTTATTAACATAATAATAAAAATATTGTACATACATTTCTAAAGAAAATGATTGTACTATTATTTAGCTAAAAAAGTATTATTTAACTAAATATTTAACTCTTACCTTATTTAACTAAATAAGGTAAGAGCAAAGACGATAATAGCGCATATTTTAAAGTAAGTTTGAAATTATGATTTTAGTAGTTTGATTTTTTTTTTTAAATAAAATACTAGTTTAATTTAAAATGTAACACACATATCAACGAATATGCAGTAATTGCCTACTGTACTATATACATTAATAACTTTGTATAACTTTTATTAAACTGGGACGGTACATATTTTACTATTTGGATAATGAATGACACAAAATAAAATTTTTATTTATTTTTTTATTTTTTTTTTTGACATAATGAAAACTTGCTCGATTTCAATATTAATCTAAATAAAAATAAAAAAATAATGATTTGAAAAAATAAAATGACGTTACTTAAATAATTTTCTTAAGAATGTCAAGTTCTCTTGTCGGTGATAAAGATAATGTTGTCCTTAAAAAACAGCTGGTTTATTCTTTTTATTATTATTATTATTGCAATTTAATATTATATATACTTATATAGTACGACTCTTTTAATGCTCCTTAACAGTGACTGGTAAGATGAAACCGCAGGTGAGTACTTCGAGATTTTTTACATAAGTTGTCAGTCAGCAATATTTCGACTGAGTATAACTAGGAGGACATTCGAGTTGTTAAGAGCGATAAAGTTGAATATTTTTCAACGAGGTCAAGGGATTAAATTAATTTCATAATTAAAATAAACAAAAAACTAATTGTAAATAATTAAAATTAAATATACAAAGTTCATTTTCTCGTAGAATATCAAATAATCAAAAATTATTAAATGATAATTGATAGCGTATCAAAATATTTGTGAATAAATCGAATTCGATGTCTATTCGAGTGTGCCCGAATTGATTTTATTATCATTTTACTGCACTTTTTTCATAGTATCACTTTAATTTACTTAGTACGTCAATTTCTGACAAGGAGCAAATTATTCTTCTACTTGCACTCCAAAATAAAAAGGAAAAATCGATGTTGAATGCATGATATCAATACCAAAAGTAAACAGTGTAATACGATACAATCGCCTTTTTGTTGAATTTCAGATTCAGTTACACGAAAACCGTTTATGTTATATTTACTATTATTATATATAATATTTTCGATGTCACGAGAATGTTTCGATGAATTACATGATTTGATAAAACCAAATATTTCCTCACATTTTCTCAAATAATGTTTCTGGTTTCTTCCGCCATGTCGCCGCCAAAGCTATATACGCGCAAATTTATAAAATAATATAACTATATTGCCTGCCATCGCGATTAAAATATTATCCAATATGGATCGGACGGCGTTCAATATGCCCGAACTTTAACATAATCACAAACACATTTTCTGACAGCTATGCAAAATTGAGTTTTTCACTACACTTGCGAATATGCGGTTTTTAATAAAATAAAAGTGTTCAAATGTTTTAATTGATTTTCCGCTTTATTGTTACATACGAATCAAGACTTTTAGTAAGTCCACAATTAAAATTATTTTTTCTCGTTCTCAATTTATTTAAAAGTGCAATCGTCTCATCATTCGAAACATCATTGATTTTTATATCAAATCATAAACACCAATCGTATTTCAGGCCTACAGCTTCAATCGCATTGTTATAATATACTATATTGTCGTTAAAAAACGTCATATTAGTTATGTTTACTATATTCTAAAATAATATGTAAGGATATCTATTTTGAAACGTTTTCGTAGTTTTTAGAATATATTAATAATATCGCTGCTGTTTTATTTTTTTATTTTATTAAATATTAGTTCTCGTACTGACAACCCCGGAACGCTCCTTTCCGTCAACAGGAGTAAGGTAATAATCCAAATTCAAAGGGAAAGGGGTATCAAGTTCACTACTCTGTTCCGTAAATACGAGAGTCACTGGAGACTCCCTCCTCTCTCCTTTTTCTTATTTTTTTTAAAAATTTGGATTATTACATATATCTTAATTTTTATATTTTAGATTATAACAAGAATATTAATTTATTCTTTTAGAAGACTTTTATTTTTCTAATAACTAATATTGTATTTATAGTGACTTTCAAATACCATTATTTTTGTTACTTAACTAAAATCTCCTATACGGTTTAATAAAAAAAAAATTATATAATTAGTGTCTAAAAAATAAGTCATTCAGTAAATTTTACATAATATGGAACACTTAAAAATAACGTAAAAATAACAATTATTAAAATTGCTAATTTTTCATTTAAACCGTTGTCATAACTAAGGCGCGGATTTAAATGCCCCTATCAAAAAATGCATTTATAACTTAAAAACTCTAAAAAATTCCATTAAAAAAATTAATTTAAACATACATTTACATTAAATCATTATATTTTTGTATTAATGAAATAAATAAATATTAAAATTCAGAAAAAAAAAATGTTTGTTTAACATGTGAAATTATAAAAATTTACACGCACCACCGATATAAATGATACATCAATCATCATTATCGCTCGATAAGAATACAGTAGTTGTATGCAATTAAACCTGGTAATTGGTTGGTGTGACATAAAGATAAATTTCAGCCTTGTCTAATTTAAAACCAGATTACCAGATTACAGATGTTATATAGTGCAAAATGGAAATGATTTATATTGCATAATACTATGTTTATAATTCAATGAAATCAATTTTTTAGTCATAATACGAGAAATAAAATGCCCCAAAAAGTATAAAATCCGCTAAAATGCAAAAAATGCACCAAATTTTGTAGTTACAACATGGAGAACTTGAAACACATTTGTATCTTGGAAATAATCGTGTAAGACATTCTTAAAAAAGATGCAAATAAATTGAAATACGAACCCTAATCATAACCTACCTAAAATCGTTTTCTTTTTTTTTTAGACAATATTAATAATACTTTAATTATTTTGACATTCAATCCATATACAAATATATTTTGTACAATAATGTTGATAGCGGCAAATAAATGTACGACACTTACCCGTCCTATGTATAATACACAGGGCTTTGATTATAAAATCAAATATACCCGTCGATTCCATGTTGGCATGATTCAGTTGATAAGTCAGTGAACCATATACAGTTAAACCACTGTCACAAGGCTTCACATGTTCACATAGACGTTTTCTCTCATCTCCAGAAACCTAGAAAAACGTAAAATGAAATCAGGATAATAATATGACATAAAATCTTATGACATTAAAACACATTTAATTTTAATTTTTGTTTAAATTTTAGAATAAAATAAAAAAAAACCAAAATTTTTATCAACAAGTAGAGGTTATATAAATTAATATATAGGTAACACAAAACGTTATCATTAAAATAAAAAGTCTGACTTCATTTAAAAGTAAATGTTTTTATGAAAATTTATACGAGTAAAAAATATTACAAAAATATAAAAATTAAATGAAATTTTATATAAACATTTAACTCATTTCTATATATATTTAAAAGTTATAATAAATTCCCTAAATTACACTTTTTTTTATTATCACACTGAAAAAATATATATGTAGATAAATAAAAAAAATTATAACTAGGCTATATTTAAATCGCACGTAAGTTTATAATTAATTTTTCCTTTTGTTAACTTTTCTTTAACAAAATTCATTTGGATAAAGTTATATTTTAAAATGATAAAATAAAAAACAAAATCAATGTTTTTTATTAGATAAATATTTAAGGTTCTGAACGAAAATAAAAATCTACTGGTTTTTATAATAATGAATAATTATTTTCCATGTTAAAAATCAAAAATATATAATATTATTAATTTGAGCAATTGGAATACACAAATAATCTTAAATATAAGTATTAGCTTGGAAATAACAATGTCTAAGTAACGGTCAATTATTAAAATTATTCAATTTGATAAGAATAATAAAATAGTTGATATTTTAGGGGGGGGGGGGAAAAGAATGTCAAAGTTAATTTTTTTTTTTTTTACTTTGTATGTGCGAGTAAATTAGAGATTGAATTCTGCTTTTTGTGTGTAAATTATATAAATCTCCTCTTTGTAAACAACTTTATAAAAGAGAATCGTTCTTATTGTTCGGCGTGTGCACAATTTCAGCCATAATAAATAAATATCAAATGTACGGATATGTAATGTATGCTAGTACGTTACCCGTGGAAAGATATCCAAATATTCTAACTAAACTAGTAACAGGTACACTCAAGGAATTCTCTATCGGCATTTTAAGTTTTTAAATTTTTATTTTTAAAGTATATAAATCGATTTATATACTTAAAAAATATATATCTATAGCATACATAAATACGTTCAATATTTCCCAACAGCCAAATGTGTAGTATTTAAGAAATGTTATGCGGATTATGATTAAAATAAAGTATTCTATTTTAATTATTTAAAATAAAATGCTTAATTTGTCTTTATCTTTGTGATATATAATAATCAATTAAATATTATTCTCGATGACTATTGCAGTGATTCAATCATTTTAGATTCAAAGCAAAACGAAGAATGTATTGATTTTGAAACAATGTGTTTTATGTACATATGAATCACAAATTCTACCAAAAGAAGTGCTCCAATCTTTAGAGTCATATTTGGTTTCTGATAGCAAATTGCATCTATTTAGTATTTTAAAGATTTCATTTTTTAATTTTTTTTTTCAGCACTTTATTTAAGTCAAAAAAAAATTATCGAAATATTACATAGAAACGATAAAAAATGGATTTCGTCAAAATCGATTATCGTTATTTTTTCGTAATTTTAAAACTAATAGTTATAGAAACTATAAATATTCACCAAACATGTAACACTTTACTTTTTTTTCAATCCGATGATTGGTTTAATAATGAAATGTTCTTCTTTATCCGTAGCAACTTTCTTTAACCCCTCATAACTTTTCTTTCCTAAATCTAAAATAATCTTCCTCTTCCTGGTTTCCCTTTAATTTATCCTTCAGTTATAGATATTTTCCATGCGTTATTCCTTAGAAAGTGTTGAATTTTGGGTTATTTATAACAATTACAAATGTTAGGAATTTAATTCATAAAAGAGGTAATTTTTAGTTATAAAGTTAAAAAATATAATATAATATCAACGTAGAGTATTTCAACTATAATCAAATATCTTAAAAATCGTTAATCAATATTTTTTTTTTATTTTATAACCATTTCAAATTCTTCTACAAAGTTAGTATTTATCTGAATGGAAAATGCCAACTGAAATTAAATATTTTTAGACATTTATAGGTTTATTTTAAGAAATTATATTAAAATGATGTGCCATAAAGCTAGTCGTTAATTATATACTTTATATACACTATATCATTAAATATTATTAATAATAAACTATATTACACCAAAGTTCCATTCAGAACCGTTTTATCAAATGCAATGATTTATCATTGCTTTCAAATTTATAGTAATTAATAACAACACTCTTTTATATTTTTATCTAAGTAACATCTTAAGTGACATCCACAAAATCCTACGGTTCGCTACCTTTTTTGTCACGGATTAAATAGTAAATATATTATACTTAATTAAATCAAAATATTATACAGATATATTTATAGATTTTATATCCTAAACTAAATGTTAACATATTTTAAACATAAAAAAGTCGATTCTATTAACATTGATCACAATTAAAGTAACATATTTTTATACAAATTCTTTTATTACAAAACAATACAAAATAAATATATTTATTAATTATTATTTCCAATTTTATTTTAACACTTATACGATAATTTCATATTAACCTTTGTAAAATGTAGTTAAATTTATAGTAGTTTTCACGAAAAAAAACCCGTGAAAAATACAAATGTAATCTATAAATTATATTTGTATATAAGATATGAATAAATATATATTACAATTTCAATTACTTTCTATTACTTTGTATATAAATACTTTAAAATGAACAATGACTGACAACTTCGAGTGTCACATATTATTCACCACGATAGTTTATTTTGCAGGCAAAAGTCATGGAAACAAACTAAATAAAAAAAACATTTAAAGTGAATGACATTTTACGGTGACATTAAACGATCGTTTAGAACCATTATATTTTCTTTATTAAAAACCCTATTTGTGCCGGAGAAAAGGGTAAGTTTATTTCTTGATAGTAAATTTTGCAAGCAATACAACAATATATAATTTGTAAAATAAAAACTAGATGCCATTTAATATGTGTATAGTTACATGAAATCGTTAATAAAAAAAACGAAAATAATTCTTCAACTTTTTCCCTAATTACGATATAATCGTATATCAACTTCGATAGTTGTATTCATTTCTTATTTATAAGTAAATAATATAAACACATTATCTATCAGTGTCAATGTAAAAATTTACCAAAACAAATTTAATTCAATTAATGATGTGCTATTTTTCATTTGTTAATATATTAATAAACAAAATAAATAGATATTTCAAGAAAAACATGTTTTATATTACGAAAATTGATAGTAAAATAATAATATTTTTTTATTATTGATTCGTTTATTTAGTTTTAAAAATGTATAATTTTACTTTTTTTAATCTACTGTGTTGCGTATATTTTTGTATATTTTCATGATTATGTAATGGTTATATATATATATATATATATTATAATTTCGATTTTAATTAATGATCAATAAAATATTTAAGTAATAAAAAATCTATTTATAGTAATAAAAAAATGAAAAAAATTGCTATAGATAAAAGCTTTTAAATTCTTTTAAAACTATGAAAATTATGTTGAGAGTTCCAATTGCTATATTTTCAACAACAATTTGTCAACCCAAAGGCATTTAAGAAAATTGACAAATATTCTTACTTGACTCACGCTGCTACTGGCTCTTCTTGAATCATCAGGAAACGTTTGTTTTTGTGTAAATTGTGCATTTTTATACGGCGATGAACTTCCTTGAGTATTTTTAAGAGTTCCTTTCGGTGATCCATTTCCTGAAACAAACAATAGGACAAATCAATTTGGCTATATTCAGTAATAATTATAAAATCTAAAATACATTAACACTCGTTAAAATTGCATTCTTATAAAATAATAAACCAGTAATTATTTACTACATACATATAATTATTGTACTCATTAGTATAATATACCTAATATTATTATTAATTATGAGATAGTAATATAATTTATATAAAATTTAAATCAAATATTAAATCAATTTTGTGTTGAACGTTAAATTGAACAAGAGAAGTTAATTTTATACTGTATAATTACTAATACTTATTAATATATGTACTCGTATTTAAAATCGATTTGTTACAGTGGTTTTTAAAATGAATGGAAATTTCATAGAAAAATATATTCCTTCCCTTTGCCCATTTTATACCACCATATATTGGTTAATACATTGGATAATTCTACCGCAGTATTTTACTATTTTCGAGAGAATAAAAAACGTATAAATTAAAATTTGTATGATCAGATTTAAATATTCATTTAACATATAAATAATATTTTTTTGAATTAAACAAATTGATTTCACATAAAAATTAATTACGCTCGTTGTATCAAATTTCTTTTATAATTTTTACATATACATAATCGATATGTATTTTATCATTAAAAATAACTCTTTTTCACATAATTTCAGAAGGAGTACTACAATTTGTAAACATTGAAAATTCAGTTCTTTTTATCTAATTGCCATTATTTCAACATTTGTTCAATGATTTAATAGGAATTCCATTATTTCGCAGTTTAATTTACCAACGGTATGTACCTGTCCTGTTCAATTATCGTTCATAACTTATAATACTCAACTTCAATTGTATTATAGTCGCAGCCTTTCGTTCTAGTATTTATTTACTCCACAACTACGTGTAAATAAAGTTTTTTATGTCACTTGTGGTCACATACCGTTTATTTAATGAATATAATTTAAAATAACTGTATTGCAAAAAAAAAACGAAAAAAAGTATAAACATATTAACATAATTATGACTAATCATACATTTTTATTGTACCTATATTATAAACATAATATATACACACAAAAAACGCAAACAACAATCGAATTATTAATAATGGTTATTTGAACAAAAAATACAATAGTTAATTTGAAAAAAATTGCTCAACATGTATAACCGAATCTTATTTATTTCATAATTATTACAAAAATAATATTGATATTTATTTATTATTTTTATTTTTATTTTTTTTTTTTTGAGTCATTTATGAATGCAACAAGGAGGGTGTATAGTAATTCGTATAAATAAACATGTATGTTATATAGGTATCAATGATAATAATTATGTCAACGTGAACATCGATCCAATAAAAGTGAAAGTGGATTTATACGGTTATAACAGTATTTATAAATCTGTTATTTTAAAATTTTTACATTTTTTTCTATTTTTACATAACCATTTTAATGTTTAGTAAAACAAAAAAGGTTGTTATAAAAAAATCCAATATTTTAGTATTAAATTAAATGTAGAATACTTGAATACATCATCATTGGTTTCAATATACGACTTGACATTTGAGAATTACAAAAAAGTTGATAAATATAAAATTATAATATCCAAAACAAAATAAAATAAAAAATATGCATAATAAATCAATTGCAAAACGATTAAGGGAAATTGGAAAACTTTAATATTTAAGAAATACTATTTTTAATTTTAGGCTATACAATTTGTAATTTAAATTTATATATATATATACAATTTTAATATTTTTTTTTTATAGAAAATGTGCTGTTGACTGTTTACTAAAAATAAATTTACTCAGCTTCAAATGAGTGCAATCGATAAACCCTAACACAGAATACGTAATAAACCCTAAATTTAATTAGTGATCTGCTATTGATGACAACACACACACATATATATATATATCACATAATCTAAATTAACAAGAATTTATAAATTATGCAAAATGAATAAGTTATGTAACGATGAATTTATTACATAACAACAGTAATTATTGTACACCGACTTGTTCTACACTAATGAGGTCCAAAGTTAATACATCGCCAATTCAATCATTCGTTTTTATTATTAATTACGAATAAAGCACGAAAGCTATCAGTTTTACGAGAAAAATAACTATCTTCAAGATTTTAAATAAAAATACCTATGTAACATTCAGACATACCGTATATTAAATGTGTATATTGTTACATTTTATTTTTGATTGATTGAAAGGAAAGTAGAAACAGTTGAAAAAACATATTTATATTTTAGACAACCTTAACAGTTAAAAATGATGACAATAAATCATAAAAACGTTTATACCACAAAAATATGGTATAATAAAGATTTAAAAGTTTTTCTTGCATATACACATTTAGATATATATAATATAGGATATATTCTATAGTCCATTTACAATTAAGTTTTTAGTCATTTTATAAATAATAATTTTTGGTACAAAAAAATAATTGATCAATGTTAATTTAATCATAATTCAATAACATATAATAATATTTTTCATGATTTTTTTCGATTAGATAATACAAATTCTATAAATGTAAGAATTATTCATTTTTTTTTACAAAATATTATGAGAAAAAAAAATTACAGAAATCTTTCTAATTTAAATACTCATAATTTCTTTTCAAAAACAATATATTTTCCTGATGATGGTATTTTCTTCAAATTTGTTATTTTTTATTTAACTTAATTGTTGCGTTTCAACGTCTAAGTTAGAATCATGGTTTTATTATATTATTCGTTAGACAGACGGAGCATCACGAAGACAATAAAACCAATTCATTATTAAATCTAACATACCACAACATACCTAGTTTAAATGATAGACTGTTGTGATCCAAAATATTTTAAAACACAATAAAACAAGAAAGTCATCAATTTTTTAAATCGACCATAAATCATTTCATTTCGTCATTGCCATAAAAAAAACCTCCAGTATAGTATGTCAAAATCTGATTTTTTTTTAGGAGGAACAAAAAAATGTTTAAAAAATATATAAATCATCAAAACACAAAAAAAAATTTATATTTTATAAAAATACATAACCTCTTATTTTAAAAAATGTTAAGGAAAAACAATAATTATACTCATGTATAATTATTTCACCACATAAGAGGTTTTATTAATTTGTGTTTTTTGTCAAACTTACATAAGAGATTTTTCAATGTCATATAAGATGTTTTTATAGCATATAAGATGCTTTTCAAATGATTGAACACCTAAATATTGCATCTCAATACATCTGATATAATTTTCGACCACAAATATCTAATCACACCATAGATATTTTATAAATATTTTATACTAACTATCACATTAGAGGTATTACATTTCTTTTTATTTATTGTACGATGTATATACGAATAGCATATGGGAGAATTTCAAAATATAATTTATAAAAGTTAAAGTAAGTATGATTTAATTTTTTGTTAAGTATCAATGTATTATAGATATAATATATATTATATCCACCGACTAAAAGTTTGCATTATGACATAGGTATACATACGAACAAATTACAATGGAATTGTTTCGTAATTTATATACATTTAATAAACACGTGACGTAATGACACAAACTTTTTTATATAAAGTATTCAACAGTCGTTTTTATAAATATTCAGATCATTATTCATATTTATAATAATGTATGAATAAAAATAAATACTAGTGTGAAATTTTAATAGGAAATTAACCGGATGAATTTTGTTATAAATCAGAATTTGCATTATATTACGAAACAAACAAAACACAGCAAAAAATCAGTGAATGGAAATAAAAATAGAATAATTTAGGTTGACTATTCATTACGGAACATTATAAATATATTTATTACAATGCATTTTTTATTTCAATAAAATCACGAATGAAATAATTTTATTTTGTAAATATGAATCCTATACACAGACATGTATTTTTTAACCCATTAGTTTTTTTTGTCGTGCAAAATATAAAATACAAACATTATTGAGCAATCGAAGGTTTTTACGTGTCAATGATAAGGACAATTTCGTCGTTATAACGAATACATGTAATCAAAAACAAAAAATAAAAAACAATGCTAAACGTATAAGACCTTAGGCTTCTTCACTGCCAAAAACTTTGAAAATCATACATAAACTGAATATCAAAAAATGTTTTTTCAAACCTATCTTCCTAATGGTGGTAATGATAAGTAAAATGAAGCTAGCAAACCCCTTACCAATATATATTTATATATATATATATATATATTACAAATTTATTTTAAAATAAAATGTATTTTTTATAAAATATTTTAATTAATAAATTAATGTTTGATTTTCATTCCAAAAATATTCTGAAAATTTTATTTCACGTTTTATCGTGAATAAACGAATTATCGCCAATATTGGCATAAGCAATCTCACGAAAGGAGGTATATAAGAGATAGCTCGCCCTCAAGGTTCTTTTTATTGCATATTGGTAATACACGTTTTATCTATTTTTTAACAAATGTGTTATCAATATTAACTAATTATGATTTTTGTTATTTGTTATATTTCTATATCATGATTTCATATCTGTTAATTCATAATTGTAGATAACAACCACGATGCATAGATCAAAATAATAGATGGATCACTTGCAATTTAAACAAAAAGTGAACTAAATTTCAACATCAATTATGACAATATAATTAGAGAATTTGCGAAATCACAATTCAGAAAAAAATTTAATTGTAAATTAAAAATAAAACTTTTATATTTCATTATATTTGTATTATATTATAATAGGACTTTTTTTTTTTGTTCTAGGGCAACAAATTCGTAAATACGGCCTGCGTAAAAAAAACACTCATGTTCAGTTATTTAATGTATTTTACTTAAGTAATTACATAGAATTATATAACAAAAACAAACAAATTTTTATGACAATTTATATTATCTTTTCATAAATTTTTTAACTATTATTTTTAAACGTAAAGAAAATATTATATTATTCTAAAATATTTTTAAAATATAATTTTATTTTTTATTTTTTTTAATTAGATTTCCATGTTAAACAATATTACACTTCAAGAATTTTAATTTATGTTAAACAATTAAACATATTTCACATTTAATATTATAATAATGTATTGGTCACCAATTCTATATTGCTTATCAAAATACAATTTATATAATCGTACAAATACTAGTGATGTTGTTCAATAAATAAAGTCAACCGTAATCGTGTTGCATACATTATAAAGTGCCGATTAGAAGCGTCCACAGTCGTGTGTATTATAAGATATTATTCGTATTTTTTTACATATCATCCATACTTTTTTGAATATCATTTATCAGTTTATATTTTTGATTTCATACACGTTAGTAAAATATTTTTCCAGAATATATTTGATCGAAATTCGACGTTTATATATCGGAGTCTTCGATGAAAAATGTATTTATTTCACGAGAACATACAGAAAATTATGATTGTGTTAATTTATGTATAAATAAATAATAAAAATGTACATTACAATAAAATTAATAAAGTCTTTCTTCAAAATAGATTTTAAAAAAATTAGGCGTCAGGAAAACCATAAAATTTTCAAAAGTTACTTATGAGGTATTTAATTCCTTTAATATTATTATAGACTGTATAGTTAATCTTGAAAAACAATCATATATAACACAAATTAAAATTAAATTCATCAAAGATATTAGAGAAAAAGATCAAATAATTTACCAAGGATTTATTTTCAACTAGGAGAAAAAATTGGACGAGGAAACTTACTAGAAATGTGTGGAATACCTACTACATAAATATATACACCCGATTGTGTTCAAATTACTTTAAGCCAATTCAATTAGTGAAAGACCACACTCAAAAATAAAATAAAGAAGGTTTGAAATTGAAAATAAAAATTTGAGGCAGTGCGCCAAGATCAGGAATGCTATAATTGTGACCAATGATAAATCAATCGCATCGAATCCTCGCGACGGAATTCCAAAATCCTTACAAAATGCACTTTCATCGGATCCCGCCATCGCTAAAACAACTCAACGAAACATGAAAGTCACTAATGGAGCACCCAGGGCACCATTATCAGTAACGGAGAATTGGTTATGGTATTGTATTGTTGTACAACCGTCATAAAAATACCTTATTTAGGAACGACAAATAAGGAAATATTTCGTCGATTCAACTGACATGACAGGTAGAATACAATTTGCGTACATACGACGCAAATCTTTTTCTTACTTTTTTCTAATAAAAGTAGGTAATAATAATAATAATAATAAAAATAACTTAGACACATTGGCAAAGTCCAGTTTTACTCATATTGTTTCTAACTGTAAATTATCTGATAATAAATAAGTATATCTATATTTACCTAAAGATGTACTTGTTATTTATATTAAATTATAGTGTATATGCTTACACAATAGTATATAAATTATAAACATCCTTATAAAATATATAGTTATTATATTTATAATCATGTAGTTCTAACACTTTTTAGTCAATCAGGATGACCAATAAATGGTATTGAAAAGTCAAACTTAAATACAAATATCGTGGAAAATTATTTGAAAATATTAGATCATAACATTAGGCTGATAATAGATTACTTAAATATGATAGAGGGAAACAAAGAAATCAACAATAACAGTAGTACAAAATAATACGAATATTTTATGTATTGATCGAACTAATGACAATTTCTCAGCCACACACTGTATGCACGCACTTTCATGCAATGTAAACGAGTCAAACGTATATTTTTCTGGTTAACAATATTAAATATTAATAACGATGGTCTGCTTTATTTATTGATTATAATAATTTTTGTTTTCATCGTGAGAAATGTTACGAATAAAATAAATAGGGTAAATAATTTTAAATTCTATTTTGTGTGTGTGTGTGTTTATATGACAACTTTTCACAATTCGTTTTATAAAAATGAATTCATATTCATTTAGTTCAATTTAATTTAATTGAAATAATGAGTTTATTATACCTACCAGTTTCAATTGACTGTAATCCACAACTATATCAAACAAACACAAATAATTAAATTATTCTCATACAAAATATTATAAACTAAAATGAAAGAAAACAACAAGTTTCTAAACTCAATTATTTATATTTTAAATTTAAAATAATATGATAATAAATAATTTGTATTTGTTTTTTTTATTTTATTATTATTATTATTATTAGTATTATTATTATTTAGGTTAGTCGCTGACAGGCAATTTTCAGTCGCACAATAGTTGCGCAACAGTTTGATCGCATAAGTAATTTCCACAACGATATATGACAATGAACTGACATGCAACTGATCAGTTTAACCGACTAATTAGTTTGTGTTTTGTCACAAATCATTCGATCGAGCGATTACATGCAATTGTTTTGTGTCAGTTATGTTTCAACGTGTCTCACCTCACTTGTAACGTAACATTTGCGACGTTCATTGAAAAAAAATTCAGTGACGACGTCATGAACGAAAGCGAAATGCAGCAAGATAATTAACTAATTAGAATTAAGAATTACTAATTAGTATTAAATATTTTATTAATTACCATCTAGCTAATCAATTATTAGATGGTAAGAACCGTATATTTAAATATTTACTTTGAATTTGGATAATAAATTAATAACTAATAAAAATATATTGAACCAGTGACGTAGCGTGGGTTTTAATATGGCCAATGTACTAAAAATATTTAATATTATTTATTGGGTTAGGGTGGGGGAAAAGAGCTGGAGGACCGATTGCGTATGCAATACTGCACCAGCATACTTCCTTTCAATAAGTATTCTTAATATTTCCAAATTAAATACAAAAACAAATAAATAAAAAAAAATTCCCAAATGTGTTCAGTGGTGGAATAAAAGGGGAGAGTGGTAGTAATAACCAAACCCCTTTCTCAGTTCACTATGAAAATGTCGTATTTGACATTTGAAGAAACTTTTTACTAACAATGAGGAGGAGTTGAATCCAGCTATGAAGGCACGATGACTTGTGTAATATTTTTTTAAAAATATTATTATGATATTTTAGTTTTAGCCATCAAAATTATTATTTAATTGTAATAATTATCCGTAAAAAATAATCCATACAATACAATGTGTAAATACAGACAATCACAATCAAATAATGTACATGCTATTGTACGACGTACATACGAGTTATCTTCAAGACTAATATCCACTATATTTATATATGAACCTTATTTCTAATTTTATAAAAACTTACAAAACAGATGCAACAATTGGCCTCGAATATTATTTCAATAGCAACAAGAAGCGATTAATACCAAGTTTTTTAGATCCTACAAAATTAATAAATGAAAAGAAGTTATTAGTAAAGAAATTTCACAGACGTCTTGAAAATGCTTAACTCGAAATTTCATTTGAAATCAAAATAGTTTATAAAACAATTGGCTTTGTTATGTCCGATTTAGATCATCGATTTCAAGCTGTGAAAAATACAAGTAATATTTTCGATTCTTTATTATATTTTTTCTCGCTGAACAATGAAAAATTAGAATTAAAAACACAATTACTAATACCAAATAATAAATGTGATGTATTGACAAAATGCAAAATATATGTCATAAAATGTTGCATTTAAAAACAATACATATTTTTTTTTTCAATATTTAAAAGTAATATCGAAAAGCCCCCTTTTGAACTATTAAATGTCATTTATACCAATTTACAGACTTTTTGAGAACGTGTGTAATCTCTGGCTGTTTTTACTATTCAAGTTACAGTACCAAAAGCAGATAAACCATTTAATAAGTTAGAAAATTCATTAATAACTTGGCAACCATCCACAACTAGTCAAGAACATTTAAACTCGATTACTACATTCTATCCATCGAGAACACTTTAGCTTCGACGGTAAATCTCGACGAGGTTATCAATGAGTTTGCTCTGTTTAAAGCACGTAAAGTAAAATTTTAAGACATAACAATTTGATACTTAGGGCCTTAATAGGGGGCCGTAATAATTGTATCTAGGATTCTGCTTGTTAGTATGCGAAATATATTTTGTTTTTTATTTTTACTACGGATTACGATAATGTTATTTATCTCGATTATAGTATTTAAAATGTCAATGTTATACCCATAGATTTATAATGTCAGTCTAGGATTTTTCGGCATGGTTTTCTCGGCATGATCCCTTTACTGTAAACCTTTTCGATATAAACCCATTTCAGCGTACAACGAAGAACTATTTAAATACAAATTCAAGGTAGGTATATGAAAATATTCATCTTATCGATTTTATTAAATAAATGTCACTTAAATATTTCTAAAAAAAAAAAGGTTAATAAAACTTGTAAGACAATGATAAATTAAATGAATTATAATTTAGGAATAAACGTAATTTGTCATTAATTAATGATCGTACATTTATAGTTTAATTTTGAATAAAAATAAATTTTATTAATTAAACAATCCAAAATGTAATTGACATTTTATAATAGCTATGTCTTTAAAAAAAATAATCTAATAATATTCTAAATGTTATAATCAACTATAAAAATTTATGTAGTCTTTTTATGCACATAATAATACTTTTTTTCTTTGGAAGATATATTTTTGCTTTCAATTTTTAGTAAAATTTATCACGTTCAGATTGTGAATTTTTTCAAACATAACGTTTTAAATTTTATTATTACGTTACACAAATAATTTTAATAAATTTTGAAAAAATGAAAAAAATGAAATTACGCCAAAATGTTTGTTTTTATTTAAAATGTTTTCGGGGATAACTGATAACTAACATATGTTATAATCGTGGTTTTCTCTATCATTGCTAAGACTTGCTATCGTTTATGATATAAGACGATATAGTAAAAATGTCGAAAAAAATCAAATCCCAATCGAATCACCATGTGCATACCATACTATAAGTGATTTAACAACTCGTTTTAGTAAAGAGACGTAATTGTAAATGTTGATGTTGATTTATTATTGTCTAGATACTGTATCAACTAATATATTCTCAAATAAATGTGTTTTTGAAAAAAAGATAAAAATATTATTAACAATTTTGGTAGTCTTCTGGTTAAACACTTATTTTATTTAAAAGATTAAGTTGCATTAAATTTAAATTACCTGGAGAAATCCAATATAGCAAAAATGTTAGGTAAAATAATATAAAATCCTAGAGAGTAAAATTTTCAATTTAGCAATCGATGAAAATGTATGCTGTAAAAAAATATTATACCATTTTCTGTAAATTTGGTTGAAATTTAATGACGAAAATACTGCATCTGTAGAGCACAGTCTTTCTTCCCTTTGTCGGCTCAAAACATGTTTATGAGCCAAGATGATAGAACATAGATAAAAATGGACTGGTCTTTATTTACACACATAAATATAAAGACATTTACATTGTTGTGGAAGGAATAATAAATATTTATAGAAATCCTTCATGAATATTAGACATGAAATTAGTCTTTATTTTATATTTTAATATAAAACAAGTTTTTTGTTTGTCATTTTAAAACTATTTAATATTTATTTACATATAGTACTACGTAATATATGTAAAATATATATATTTTTATAATAAAGTTAACTTTTAACAAACAAATAACATGTATAAAAAATGTAATAACATAATAACTTGTGTATATTTTTTAATAATTTTATATAAAAAAAAATATTGATCCCAGTACACACCCTTGTTGTTTTGAGCCGAATCCACCTCTAATTATTTTTAATAATTGGTTCATATTTCGGTTTAATATCATTAAATCTGATTATAATTCTGTGCATTTTATCAATTTTAAAGACAGTTCTAAATAAAAACGTGAATGTAAATTGTGAAGTCTTGTTTAAATTGTAAATTCCATACGTAATATTATTTACGTATTCTTTATTATTTTGCAGAGCGGCAGAAAAATTGTTAGACTCCGTAATTCCAAATGAGAATTTAAAATATTAAATGTACTCGTATTAATAATTTTAATTCTGAATTAAACGTAAAATACTTACCTAACCGTGAACAAAGAAATTATAATATATTATAATAATAGCCTCATTTTTTTAAACATAGATTACCTAGTTAAAGTTATCACTATGTAACTGATACTACACTTTATTTTACTTTAAACGTTATAAGATAAATATTTTCTTACTTTTTTATATATACGTATTAATTTTGTTACCCTTTCAGAGAACCAAAAAGGCATGTGATTTATGTGATTATTATACAATAGACGTTATTGAATCATTTTAAGACGTTTAAATAATTACTTTACTATTAAATTTCAACTGCAAATATAGGAAAAGTAGTTGGCTGGTGCGGTTCGGTGTGCGGTTAATATGAATTGAAAATAATAGGGGAAGATATTTTATCTCCAGAGACGCTTGGTAAAATAAAAGCTGAAGGCGATATTTCAAAGACAACTTCTCTTACAGAGTGACGGTTTTCTAGATAGGATTTTAAAATAAGGAAAGTAAGATGAGAGGGGAGGATTGAAAATGCTGAATTGAAAATGCTTTAATGCCATATTCTATATACGATATGGGTTACATAAAGAAACACAGAAAAAAATATTATATTTTAATGAAAAAACTATAATAGTGTTTGATGAATAGTTAAATAGTTGAATTAATATTATGTGGAATAATTTGTTGTCATGTACGAACTAGTATTTCACAAAATAATCAAAAAT
This sequence comes from Chaetogeoica ovagalla, assembly GCA_032441825.1. Taxonomy (NCBI): domain Eukaryota; kingdom Metazoa; phylum Arthropoda; class Insecta; order Hemiptera; family Aphididae; genus Chaetogeoica; species Chaetogeoica ovagalla. The sequence continues at coordinate 15,230,128 of CM063725.1, read as the reverse complement.
CAATAGAAAACTTATTGGAATATGCGATTTTCTCTGGTTCGGTGACTTACTGATATCAAAAATAATAAGAAGAAATAAGGTAGAATAATAAGTGCAATATTACAATTATTATATTTTTATTAAAAAAATAAATAAATAAATAATTGACTAGAATCTCAATTTGGTTTGAACATTTAGATTTTAATTCACTTGCCGACTATGTTAAAAGAAATTTCTTGTAACCGGTTGGTCTATAAAGGAAAACTTAAAGTCAATAATTGATTAGGTAATTATTACCTACTCCAGAAAATATTAGTAGTGGAATTTTTTTTTAGTAGTGACTTCTTCATGATTTCCAAAATAATTTATGAAGCTTCGAGTATAATTTCATTTGAAGTATATTTATTCGAAGCGAATGAAGAAAATCAATTCTTAAACTTAAATCACTGATTGAGCTTTCTGAATTCCGATAAATTAATCAAACAAAGTTCCATTTTGAAACATTTCTTCGGAAAATTCAAAATTATTCGTATGAATTTCTAACTATAAGAATAGGAAACTTTACTCTTTATAAACTCTCTGAATACGATTTTAATTTAGATTATTTCAATTTCGAGCATTTTCATTTTACCTTTGTATCTTAAAATATTTCAAAAATTAAAGAAATTTGCTTAATCATAAATATGATATAACCTTTGATATTAGATAACTATATTTTTGCCAATTATTATAATTACTATATGTATTCACACTTAACATATTTTGTATTTTATATTTAAAACTAGCATTTATTAAACGTACTTGTTGTATATTGTTGTATTTATATTTGCTTAAATTTAACATATTCGTTTCAATGCCTATAATAACTATATTGATCAAAGTATCAAAACATAATATTCATGATTGAAATGCCCTCTTATTTATACCAAAAATGATAATATGACATGATAATGGAAAATTAAAATGTGACGTTTGTAATTACGTTAAATAAATAGGCGTATTCATAGAATAAAAATGAAAAATAATAAAGAATTCTGGTGCTAATATTTAACTTCTGATGAGAAGTAGATACACTTATTCACGTTGTCTTCATTAGTTGTAGAACGAACAATTGTATAAACAGGTATTTAATTCAATAATTTTTAAATATACATATATACGTTCAACAAAAACGTATGTCTCCCAAAACCTCTATGGTTAAAAAATACACAAGGTCTTTTTTTATTCAGTATTGTGTGTTTAAAGCGTTCATTTAACAAAATTATAGTATAACTAAAGACTTTTGAAAATAATATAAAAATCAAATTAAATGAAAACATTAAAACTTTTTACTTTTTTTTTATATTATATATAATTATCCTGTTTTTTCATACACTTTCATAGTTGACAATTCAATAAACATAATAAATTATTTTTTGATTATTTGACAATATATATATACGAGTTTATATATATATATATATATATATATATATATATATATATATACTAGCTGTCCTGCCCGGCGTTGCCCGTGCCAAAGATTTGTATTTTTTATTACAGCTGAATTACCCGGCTTCGCCCGTGTACAGTTTTGAACGAACTTGCATCATTTATTAAACTTTAAAATTTTAATTCAATACACATGCTCTTCTTCTCCCTCGCCTCTAACCCAGCCAGTAGCGTATTTTCAAATTTTTTCTCGGGGGTCTAGTAATTTACATTACCTATAACTATTATATAAAAAATATATATTTTTAATTCCGCCTAAAATAGCTGACCCGACAGACTTCGTCCTGTCAAAAAGATTTGTAATGTGGCAGTTTTTGTGCCTACGTATTTTAAAAATATTCTCCTGAACAGAACCGTCAACCTGGTGATAGGGCGTTGTGAATAAAAAACATATATAATGATTTAAAAGTAAGTAATCGCTTTATTGTTAATCATGTGAATCATAATTATTATTATTATCATTGTAGTGCTTTGTGGTATACGATGTTTTTTGTTTGATTACCTGGCGCATAGATAAACAAATCTGATGGTTTTCCAACACGGGAACAGGCAACATACAATTGACCATGTGAGAAACATGGGTTTTCTAGATTAATACCACAAACACTTAATGATTGCCCCTGGGACTTGTTTATAGTCATAGCAAAAGCAAGACGCACTGGAAACTGTAGTCGTTTAAACTCAAATGGCACATCAGTCTGAATCATTGGGATGCGCGGTATGAGAACATCTTCTCCTTTATACTTTCCTTTGAGTATAGTTGCTTCTATCACATTGTTTAGTAATTTTTTATCGCTAACCGTGTACCGTTGCAAAGACGCGGTTGGTTGATATTTCGCAACATTATAACCACCGATCCAACCTTTAATTGAAGATTGTGAGGTGGCAATCCTGGCAAATCCAGCGAGTTTAAAAATTCCGGTGGATAGTTGACTACATCATATTGATTAGTAGCCGAATCAACTGATTTATATATCCTCAATTCGCCTGTAATTTGTTCTTGAATTTTGAAATTTAATTCATTTACATCTATGTTTTTTGCAGCCAGTATAGCTCGTTCGCTCAACCAATCATGGTTTCTGTAATTTTGAGAAACATCTGGAAACACCTTCTGAATAAGTTCATCTTTTGATCGAGTTAACTGACAAAAACTTTGAGGAAAGTTAATGCAGCCAGTCAACATGTCTATAGGAAATTTGCCATTACCAATGTCAATGAGTTGTTTAGAGAATATGTTTCCAGATTGGTCATTTTGCAACTCGACACGCATATTCTTGCTTAAATGAAGTACTTTGACATGTTTCCACAAACTGGAGGACTTTAGACATGCATTGAGTTCATCAGCTGGCGTTGATCGTGGAATCACCGGCAATGTTTGACGAAAATCTCCTGCTAATAAAATCATTGCACCACCAAATCGGTTATTATTGCTCCGTAGATCTTTTAAGGTTCTGTCCAAAGCCTCCAAAGATTTTTTATGTGCCATCGTGCATTCATCCCAAACAATCAATTTACATTGCTGCAAAACCTTTGCCATTGCAGAGTTCTTCGAAACATTGCAGGTTGGAGTTTCATTGCTTTGCATATTTAATGGCAATTTTAGTGCTGAATGGGCTGTTCGACCACCTTCAAGCAAAGTTGCTGCGATTCCCGACGAAGCGAGTGCAAGTGCAATTTTATTTTGTGAGCGAATTGTTGCTAATATTAATGAAATCAAAAAAGTTTTTCCTGTACCACCAGGTGCATCTAAGAAGTAAATCCCTCCAGTTTCATCATTTGTTACTTTCATAAGAGTTTCAAATACATATTTCTGTTGTTCATTTAACAGTGGAAGATTTGTTTGAATTAATTCTTTCAAAGCGTTGAGATCATACAGTCTTTCTCGATGCAACTCTTGGTTAAAAGCGTCATGCATTGGACGATTGGGCGCGGTCAGGCCTAATTGAATTAATAGTTTGTTTGACATTATCAAGCACATGTCCTCAATTGAAATCAATGCTTCATTGTAAATTTCTTCACTGATTTGTATATTTGGATTTCCCATTCTATTCTGTATTTGATACAAAATATCATCACACATATAATCTTTGTACTTGATCCACAAATCAATTGGGTTTGATGGGAAGCATGTAGATATGATTATAGAAAACAATGTTCGTATTTGATGAGCGTGTGATGATATTACAGCATCATTGAGAGTTTGATCCCAATGAGCGTCATTTTCAAGCAATTGCAAACGTTGACAGGCTTCTCTGTAGGATCCACACAATTCACCATCAACAGTTCGTAATTGTTGGAATGATGTTGGGCCACGTACATTGACTAATAGCAGTCGTAAGTAAAAACATTCATCATTGCTTGGATGTACTGAATAAATCCGGCCAATCGCATCGGTGGAATATACATCTGTATATCCTGGAACTGGTTTTCCTTGTTTCCGTCGTATAAATCTCCTTGAGGATTGATTCCAGGTATAATATTTTGGCATTTCAGAATATAGCAATGTTTGTGCGAAATCATCGTTTTGGCATGTCTCAAAAAAACTGGTTAATGTAGTAGATGGTGGCTGAGCAGCTCTTTGTACTGCGTTCTGTGCTGTAAAATACACTCTTTGTCCATTTTCTAAATGCACAGCTAAGTGAACAACAGAAGGGTGTCTCTCATGAATAGGAAAAGAAAATATTCGCCAAACTGCTTCATTACTACTGACATAGCGGCCCATTTGGTATTGGGTAACTTCATCATTGGAATTCTCTGCACCAATTCCAATCACAGCCATATCACTCCCTTTGGTTACATATTTGCAAATGTATTTAATAGATTTCACTGAATGGCAAGATTCAACGTTGATGTGTGCTTTGAATGTCTTTGATAAAATGGGTGAATATGGAACAATCCAACGATTATCTATTTCAATATCTTGTTGATTTAATTTGACAATTGTTGATTTTCCATTGTCTGCTGTCGATCTGCGACGATACAATGGATAACCGTCATTACCAGTAATTGTTTCCGATATTAATGTCCGTGGATATCGTTTTGAACATTTACCATCCATCATACACAGTGAATATTGATTAAGAGTTCCACAGGGACCATGTATCATGTTTTTGATAACTACCTCATGCAATCCAGGATCTACTTGTACATTAGGGATTTCAGCTGATATCACTGCATCAACTTCATTTGGCCTTATCTTTCAACCAACCAAATCAAAATGTGTGCATGTGGCAATCCTCGTTTCTGCCACTCCACAGAATACATCCAGCAGCGTGTCTCACCAAACACATTATGTTTTACGATGAAATCCATTAAAGATTTCAACTTTTGTCTAAAGACTCTGGCTGTAATATCATGACGATCAATGGGTGATTGCCCAGAGAATAACTCCTGCTTGATTTCTATCCATTGCGGATTGCATGTAAATGTGATAAACAAATCTGCTGTACCATAATGACGAACATACGACATGGCATCTTGAGCATATTCGTGCATATGCCGAGGGCTTCCGATGTATGTTGCTGGAAGAATAGTCATCCGACCGACATTCTGTGCATTTCCATCAGTATTAATCGCATCTCGAAGGTGAATATACTCTTCAGATCGGAGTTTGGTTTGATTCAACCTGATGAATGTTAATCTCTCCGTTTCAATTTTAACATACATGTCAACACCATATTTGTGATATAATCGCCGACATTTCAATATGTGATTATCTTCATTTTCCCGAATCATTAGGCGGTATGAATAATAGTTCATTGAACTGACTTTTTTGTTGGTTTCAGAACCTAACCTAACCTGTAACCTGGTTTTTCCAGCAATAATTCTAATTTTTCTCGCCGTAAAAACCATCCTTGAACTTCAACGAACATTTGAAAAAAAGATTTGGCCAAATTGGTCCAGGCGTTGTTGAGTTATGCGTTTATCAACACATTTTGCGATTCATTTTTATATTATAGATATACATTTATCGAAACGAAAAATACTAATTGTGTATATCAACAAGTATCTGTAAAAATATTTAATCTCTATATCATTCTTACGTCTATTTTACCTGTCATGTCATAACTTATTTATAATATCTTATGCATAATGAAACACATTTCCGTCATTTACACATTCCTTTCTTGAACTTACAAATAAGATTCTGTTTGTGTAATTTTGTGACAAACCCCCATACAGAGTCTTACGCTTCGTTTGACATAATCGATAGGATAGGAGAAATCATGATAGCGGGCAAGTGGATATCTAATAACTAGAGCAACGCGGCAAAACAAATCAACCAAATGAGCTAAACGAAAAAAAAACTTTCTCAACAATATAAAGTATTTTAAATTCAAAACCTAACACCGTCCACGCAATTACCAGTTACAAAGGACAGCAGACCGTCATTAAGAAAAAATCTCGTAAAGTGTGTAAAATGGGATTAACATTACCGAACAATTTACAATAAATAAAAATACACAACAAATTTGCTAGCGAAACGTATTTATATTTCGATAAAGCTGCACGCATTGTAAAACACGCGAGTATAATGTGACAAAAACTATGAAAACTAAAGGTTATACATTTTAAAATGAGCAAATAAACGCAAAAGTAGAAAAATACAACCAATTATTATTGCCGAATGTTAAAAATAAAATAACTAATAATAATTCCAATTTAATAAAAATCATACGAATATCCCATAAGGTATCAAAATTTAAAGACAATGAAAATAAAAATAAGAGTAGGGCTAAAAATATTTAAAACCACTTATCCCACAAACCCAGTGTTAACCAATAAATGTACCAATTAAATGGTAATTAACGCATTGGCATATATTATGAACAAATATTTTGTCATAAAAAAAGATTTTAAATAAAACCTACAACTAGTTTAGGTCCAAAAATGATAATTTAAAAATGCTAATATTAAAATTGAACTTATTAATATTTATCATAAATGAATGGAATACAAATTAATATATAATAATTTATATAAAAAAAATAAATATATTTTACATGTTATCTTTTTAACTAAAAAAATTTCTGAATTGTAAGATATAATTTTCTTATTTTAATCGAATACCAATATTTGAAAAATATAAATTATACAAACTTTATGCCAAGTTTTCAAAAATATATATATTTTGGGAATCAGTAATATTTTTTTCCTAAAACTTAAACAAATATAATCGTCAGAAAATTAAAAATATTGCGTACATATAACAAATATTATTTTTAGATAATTTATACATACATATTATATATTGAAATATATTTATCAATCAAATTAAATTTGTATACATATAATATTGATAAATACGATTGTATACAAATAGAAATAATATGATAACTTTATTTTCATTCAAATATCCAAACCTCCCACTGTGCGGCGATATAAATCAATACATTTGAAAATACTTTATAAAAGCGAATAACCCTTTTCACCCTGCCTAATCAAACATGACAGCTTTGACGTAGAAATTATTAATTTCTTACTAGGATGCCTCAATCTCAATCAATTATGATCGACTATGATTTATTAAGAATACCATAGTTTGAAAGCGTTAGAGAAAAATTATTATTGCTATTGTACGTTTTGTAGAAATGAAAAAAAAGAACAATATTCGTGGATATAAATTCAAGTGATATAAATTCGGCACGTACTGAAATATAATAGATATTAAAAACTTATTCCGCAAGATTAACCGATTAAAAATATCTACTACGCATTTTAATTGTATTTTTTCCATAACGCACATCCGGTTTCTATTTGATTTCATTTTAAAAGTGGCTTGTTATAGAAAACCATTTCCTTATATACCCTCTTACCGGAACGAACCAAAAGCAAATAAAATGCAAACTTCCAAGCCACGTGAACGGATGTCAATGCGGTAAAACCTTTTAATGAATACGTGCACGATTCACACACGTGCACGCGCCACTCACGAAAATCGTCCAACCGTGTAATGGCCGTACACATATACATGGCCTTATATTATAAGCCACGGACTCACGAAATGTCCACGATTTTATTTGTTTAATTTAACCGAAAAGAATAATGCCATATGCTTTATAATAGTATAATAAACACAACAATATGATGTGAAAATACTTACAAAACACACTATACGTTTATTCCAAGTATTGATTAGTTAAAAAAATAACTTTAAACAATATTATTAAAAACAAATACAATAAAAAATTTCAATTTTTATAATAATAATTAAGGTATAATTATAGGAGTTTCCATGTTTTTAATAATCACTAAAAACATGGCTTAATGATATTGATATAGAAATTTATCTCATAACATTAGAAAATTATAGAAAAAAATTTTTTCCGTATATTTTTCATATACTTAACTCTTCTTCACACGTTAACGCAAATTTTGATATATTTCAGTTCTAAGAGCATATTTCACTAAATAAAATACTAAATTTACAAAATATAAGTTAATTTATCTTTAAAATTGTTCAATAATATATGTTTACCTAAAAGAATATTCGAGGAAATGAGTGTATTTTACCCGTCTGTTCGACAAGTTATATTTGAAATTATAAACCACCGAAATTATTTTATCTTCACACGAAATACAAATCATATTATATTGTATGAGTAAAACACGAATAACGGGTATTTATTATCTATGCTTATTGTTTTATTGTATAACATATATTATAATTTTATTAATATAAATTTTTAACAATATAAATTAATAATTTTTTCATTATTATATATTAATTAATTAATTAATCTTGTATGAATACATAGTAGATACCATCATTTAAATGTTTTGGTTTTTATAATGAATAATTTGACAGCATATTTTAGTACATATTTTAAGGGCAAGGCATATTTAGTGATGTGACTTTTTTAGAGCATAAATACAAATATATTTTAATGGTTTTTAGGACATCAAGTCCCTAATAAATATAAACAATTATTAATAATATAATTATTTTCAATATATATATATAATCTTTCCAATAAACATAAATGTAATTCATCAAACATTATTGTAGAAAATATAAAATTAAAAATAAAATAAAGAAAAATCATTTATTCGTATTTTGAAGATAAATTAAATATGTACAAATACTTAACCTGTAATCAGATGCAGTGTAAATATAACGTAGGATTTAAGAAAAATTTACAAAATAAATCGATGTCTCGTGGATTTTAAAATAGCTTTTTTAATTTATAAATCTATCTATAACATTCTAAGGCGTTCTAAAAATAAAAATCTTTTTTATTGATCATGCGAGGTGACGTAAATAAACAATGACGCAAATCGAAACCAGAACGTGTATTACCTATAGTTTGTTACGTTACAACCTATAAACACTATCCTGATCTAAATAATGCACGAAACACAATTTATACGTCTAATTTACGAGTATTAGTATTAGTATGCCAATATTAATTATTAAATATATAATTTCTTAAGTTTAATTTTAATAATTTTATAAATTGTTCAGAAACGATTTTTAATCAAGTAAATAATAATTTTTTAATAAAATACGTGTTCTTGATTTAAATTTATCGGAATTCATTGATTTTTCATAATTTGCACATTATATATCAAAAATTATTAAAAAACAAAATCTATTCTCAAAACGTCAATGGTCAAACTTGGATGAAAAAAATAATATCTATAGTGCATATTATACATGCATATCTTTTGAATATTAAAATTTGGTATTCAATTTTTTTTTCAACTTTGTTAAAGTTTTATTATATAAATTTGATAATATGCAATAAAAAATTAATTAGACATTAATTTAAGGCATTGCCTTTAATTTCTTATTATTTACTTGTCTTAAAATTATATATTATATACTTAAATAAGTAATAACTTTAAAAAATAAAATGGGAATATTTATTTAACAGTGATAGAGATGAACATACATGAGATACCAAATAGTTCCAGTAAAAACTCAACCATATAAAACTAACCGTCAAAATGCGAAGAATATTTTTCAAAAAAGTGAACAACTTAAAATGCACCTTATATTAACACAACAATTATTTAAGTAGATATAACAAATGAAAATGAACGACAATATATGTCAACTACCGTACATTGATCAAATAAGTAAGTATTGTATTAGCCATAAACAATGGGTAACGAGAAATTGCGTGCATTGTCTAAAGGAAGAATTATTTTAACTCTGCCTATCTAACAGCTCGATATCTATATTTTCTTGTGCAAACCGAATTCTTCAGACGCTATACTTTACTTTTAAAACCACATCCCATCTAACAAGGAAGAATGTTTAAATTATATGCATAAACGAGTAAAAAAAAGAACGTGTGACAACGCTTTACGAGTAAAGCGTATCACTTATTTTCGTTATTAATCCTGAAGGTTATTAATCTATGAAAATTAATAATATCGCTAATAGTCGTTAGGCGTTAGGCTTAGCTAGTATTCTACTACAGGATAATAATGAAAACTACAAATCATATTCTAATGTGCCAAAAAAAAAAACTACAAACAGAAATTAATGTCTGCTCCTCAATCGGTTCTTTATCGTTACCAGTCAAAGGGGAATGAATTTTTAGATAGCATAGTGTTTAATGATGGGAGATCATACAACATACCTAAAACTTATTTCTCTTATTGCAGATAAATACCCTGCAAATTAAATATTTAGATAGCATTTAAAACTAAAAATACATTTTACTAATGCATATCAATAATATTCTGTCCTACAATTTTTCAAATTCAGATTTTATAATTTATTATTATGGTATTAATTAAAACAATTTTAAATAAATATGTACATTTTTTTACTTACCAGGTTCGCTTGAATAATTCCTTGAAGATTTTATGTGTGGATCGAAATGAACACATGACACTGAGCCTATACTTCCTCTTGGTGTCCTTCCCAAAGAAGCTGATTCGGCCATAGGTATACTACTTCTAGCAGACCGGTTCATATTATACGCACCTTCTGATGCAACACTACCTCTAGGGCTTTTTCCTGGGTCTGGTACCAAACTACCTCTGGGACTGCGACTATTGTCAGGTGTTACTGCCAAGCTACCTCTTGGACTTCGATTTAAATCATACGCTATGCTTCCCCTCGGTGATCGACTGGAATCTGGCACTAAACTATTTTTTGGACTTCTTGACGAATCTAGGCCAACAGTGCTTGATCTCGGACTTCGGTTGAAACTCTCTACGTCTAGTCGTAATCCAGACCTTAACTCCGAATAATCATCTTCAGGCACCATACTACCTCTTGGACTTCTTGGACTCCTAGGATCAATATGTTCACATGTGAGACTATGCCTAGGACTCCGATTGATATCAACTTCAAGCCTTGATGAACTAGACCGTGCATACGAATCTAACTGTTCATCTGGTAATAATCGTGGTGGTTTCCGATGGTCTGATGGTACCAAACTCGTCCGTGGACTCCTTGACATTTCTGGAACCAAACTATTTCTCGGGCTTTTGTCGACATACTGCACTTTAGTTTCAGATACAAAACTAGGCCTGGGACTACGCTTATGCGTGTATTCAAAAAACTCCTCTTCCGGTGATACTCTAGAACGTTGCCGCATTTCGAATCCATCTGATGGTGATGTGGCTGCTATACTAGCTCTTCTATGTTGTCCACTATGTTGTTGTAATGACTGCTGCGACTGTTGCCGTCCGCCTTCCATAAGTCTTAATGACTGACTATCCAGATTAAATGCGACACTGGTTCGACGTGAATCATTATTCATAGTACGTCTCTTCTTGGATGATGGTGATCTCTGAAGCATTTTAGCATCTAAGCCGTCAGTAATCAGATGCACAGTATGCAACCTAATTTCCTGCAAACAAAAAAAAAACAATAGTGTGTAGTATACTTGCATAAAGCCACTATTTTTTTTTTTTTTGGAACTTATTTTCTTTTACATAAATATATTGCGCAAAATCGTTCAATTGACGTATACTATAATGTGAAAAATATGATGATTTAATATATAGATATAAATAAGTCAAAAATTTAAATTTAAATATTATAAGTTTATTTATTACATGTAATACATTATATGTTATATATATAATATACTCATATATATATATATATATATATATATATAGGTTAGGTTAGGTTATATATATAACATTTATATTTTCAAAATTTAATTTTTAACTTAATAAATCACTGTTTTAGAAATAAACTATTAGCAATTAAATATTTGAATTTAACCTGCAATTTTAATTATAAGTATTTATCAAAATATAATTTTAACATAATAAAAGACATTCATTAAAGTTAAATAATAATTTTAATAATATTTTGATATGTTTTGACGGTAATGTATTCTCTTAGATATATACATTTAAAATTATTTTTTAGTTCAGAAGTAAGAAAAGTATGGGAAGAATCAAAGGTACCTTGCATTTATACATGAAGTAAAAGGATTTGTATTTATTTTATTTTTTTATTGGAGCAACTGATGTTGATACTATAAAGGCATAAGTTATCAAAAGGAAGACATTATATATTGATATTTGCAGTAAGAATGAATTTAAATGTTGATTTATATTTTGTTATTGTGTAAAGAACTTTTATTCTAGCATAATAACTTGTATAGGTTTGTTGTTTCTATTATTTTCCTTATTATTTTGTCGTCGAGGTAACCCCCACTGTATTTCACTAAGGCGTCTTAATTATTCCATTATTATAAATAGCTTAATTTTCAGTGTAAATACGTTCTAGGTCATTAAACTTTCTTAAAGTGGACATTTCCATTTCACTTTAACTTAGAATTATTTTTCACCAAGATATAAATTAGTTTAAGTATATTTGAAGACTTTAAACGTATTAATTGATAATTCCAAATATTCATTTTGCGTAATGTCTATAAGGATTATTATGATATCGACAAAGATAACTAGTTGAAAATGTTGTGGATTTGAATTACTAAAAAAATATTTTATATTGAAATAATTTGTTTAAACCTAAATCTAACCTTGACTTTATTGGGTAAATTTTCTAGAGATCCGTTCTTAAAATTTTCCATTTTTCTAATAAATTATTTAAGTGTGTTTATTTAATACACATCAAGAAAAATTTTAACAAATGATTTTATTCTATCAAGAAAAGATAATGTATACTGTAAAATATTCTTTTTTTTAAATTATTTATTTCGAAAAATGTATTTGTATATTATGTAATATAATATATACTTTAAATAATATGCGCTATATTTTTTTAATATAACAAATGACGGTTTTTTAATACATATTTTAAAGTAACGAAATAATTTTATCTATATTGAGTTTATTTTATTAGTAATATATTTTAGTACAATTTGCATTGTAACAGAAAAAAATGTAATTAAATTTGTCAATAAATTTTTAAAAAAAGTTTTTGATTTATGTGATTTTGGATATCACAATTATTTTTCCGTTATAGTTGCCTACCCTACAGTAGATATTCATTTTAATTTATTAACAAAATTGTCTTTATGCGCATTTTTATTTGCTTATTTTATTTGCCGTAATAAAGAGTTTCCAAATTATATCTGAGATTTTAAGTATACGGGAAACTTATACATATATTAAATATATTATAATTAATAGCTATTAATGTTGAATATTTTAGTGCTTTAAGTTCATTTCAACTGTGCAAGGAATGTAAATTTTGTAATATTATGAAAATTCTATTAATATGGATTATTTACAACAATTTTACGCCATTGATGTATAAATTAACTTATTGTATTTTATTCTATTCATTTCAAATTAATTGCTAATATTGTTATCAATCTATGATAATAGATTAAGAAATAATGTTACTCGATATTGAAGTGAAAATTGAACTTAAGGTCTGAGTTCAAAATATTATATAGTCAAATTATTAATAAAAGTAATTTTTTTTCATTAAATACTGAGCATTTTTAAGAACATCATTATTATTTTCATCTTATAATATACATGTAGGCATATTGTGCAAGTGTGTAAATAATCATTAGTGTATATAACATTCCCCTGTAGACCAAACCACTAACCTCATGAAAAACAGAAAATGAAAGATTATGGAAAAGACAAGAACGCTCTCATTGCACTGCGACATGCCCACACACGTAAGTCACTGACAAATTGTCAGGCAAGTGAAAAAAAATATTTATCATTATTTTTACTGAAAATAACAATTTTTATTAATTATAGAGATTAACCCATTGATTTTAGAACAGTTCTGGAAGCTGATTTTAATTCCAAATGAAGTTTTCTTGAGATAAACTAACCTACTTTTAAATTCTGATCAATTTGAAGTAATATACATCAATATTATAATTGATTGTGGCCAAAAAGAAGGCAAAACATCAATAATTTCTTAATGATATTCCTTTTAAATATTACGGGAAATACAGTAATTTCACAAATAAATACTATATAACTATTAGCATTACTCTTATTATAAGTAATATAGAATCATACAAACTAAAATTTATATCTAATAATTTTTACACATTAGATTTTAAATCACATATTTTATTATAAACAATTGGTATCTAATAAAATAGTAAAAATAAATTTATATATATATATATATAAATGTATTATATATAAATATAATATTAATTTAATATTTAATATATATATATATATATATATATATATCTGTATATGTATGTATGTGAATATACGTAACATTAAACCAAATATTATTATTATAAGATAATAATGAATAAAAAAATAAGAAATATGTAGATTTTTTTGTATTAAATTTGGCATAATTAAAATAGACGGTCAAAAATCAAAATATAATCATTTTATGCGTTTTTCAAAAAATAAAACTCTAGAGTTATATCAAAATAATATATAATATTCCTCTTTAGATAAAATATAATCAACCAAATTTAATAAGTGAAAAATTGTCTCGATGTTAAATTTAAATACATACTCGTATTTTTAATCGTGAACAAAACTGCGACCATTAAACAATCTTCATTCACTCTCATTACTTTATTATATCACCAAATTTCTATTCTATCCGCTACATTTATATAGAGACATGCATTTTACACGAATAATTAGTGATGAGTCTAATCAATAACATATTACCAGTAGAAATGACCCATTAATTTAAATTTGTTCAAATTAAACGAAAACCACGCATACCTAATCAAAACTAGTAGTTTATTATTAATAAATAATTATAATTAATTCATATGATGTATATGATATATATGATTTATATACCACATAATTTGACATTAATATACAACGTTAATGTTAACTTTAAATTACACTTTAAAATTTAATGATAAAATAACTAAGTAAATATCAGAGCTTGTAACCACAATTTGAAAACTTTAAAATCAAAACCTAACCTAAAACTCTTCAGATAACTTATATATATTTATATACAAGTATATACGTATATTTACTATATGAATACATATTTCTTTTATACCTTAAATGAAATTTTAAACAATACTTTATTGTAGAGATTTTATCGTGTTTTTTCTGTTTTGATACATTGAAATTCAATTGTATGATACACTCGTATGTGCATAATTTTATAAATTTTCCAACACAAATTATAAACTTTAAATATGTTCTAATTTAATAAGAATTCTAGACTTCAATATTAATTGGAATTTTATTTTCGACTGCATCTAACAGGATAATAACGAATAGAATAACGTCTCATTATAGAAAATTATATTCATTATAAAAAATACCTCATTGTTATAGACAATAGTATTTTTTTAATAAAACCAATGACATCGATAATCGTATAATTTCTGATCAATATTATTGAAAAACAATATTCCAAGCAAAATACAATATTACAATACATATATGTATAGGTGGAAAATAAAATAAAACAGAAGATGAGTGTAGCAGAGATGAGATGTTTAGATGAATGAATGGGATGATAAGAAAAGATGGGATAAGAAATGAATGTGAAAAGAAACATAGGAGTAACGTCACTCGTGGTTAAAATAAACTTAGATGGTTTGGTCATGTTATGAAAAGAGAAAATTCGAAAGCGGAAAGAACGATTATGAAATGAATGTTAAAGAGAAAAAGGGAGGCCGAAGAAATGGTTGAATGTGATTGAGTGTGATATGAGAAGAACTGCTAGTGTGAGAGTGAAAAATGTGGAATATCAGGTCGAGTGGCGGTTTAAGACAAATGTGGCTGACCCCAAATAGCTTAGATAGAGGCAAGGGGGAAGAAGAAGATCAACAAACAAAGAACTTTATATGAGCCACTACATTATAGTGTTGTAATAAAATTGGTCAACTGTATGACGTTGATTGACCATATTATAATCGTATAAATGTATAAATGTATAAATATTAGTGTTATGAATTTCTAATATAAGTTTTACACTTTTACATTTTCCTTAATAACTAATTGATTGATAATTATAACCCAATCGCCTAAATATAAATAAATTCGGAAAACTAATTGGGTATTTTGCTTAATTAACTCTATAGAAACTTAATAGTTTATACACCACTGTTACCTACGATAATATTAATTATTACACTAATCGATGGCTAATCTAAGAACTGCTTACATTACATTTATAAATTTACTCTATCAATTTAGAATATTTTTATATCACTTATTTCCACTGACATATTTTCATTAACATCAAATAATACATAAAAAATATACCAATTCTTTGATAATCAACAAAGTAAACACTATATTTTTCACATTTGTTACTGATGAATTTCTTTAGTCATTTGATACAAAAAGTTTGAACACATGTTTTCAACTACAATCCCGAACACCATATTTTGTCTGCATAAAAATAATAACAGTATATACTTTATCACTCGTCAGATTTATTTTCATTTAGTCCAAAAAATATTAAATACATGATCAAAGAAACTCCCATCATCAAACGAACTAGCCCAACGTTCGTAACGTACGTACCATAAGACAAAACGTTTTATCAATAAACCTAATGCACAAATTACGTACAACTTTATAGTTATCTTATCTTTATAAGCATCTAATAATACTAATTCACATACAAATTAGATGATAATTCTCATTATGATTAAATGGCACACGTACTAGTATGTGAATTTGTAATAATACAATAGTATTATTATTAATTACAACAATTTGCTTAAAATTCGGTATTTCACACACGTGCAAACAAAACTTATAAACGTCAAACAATAGTAGACACAAATTTCATACGCTACTATAATAATACTCATTGAAGTACGTCATCGCTGTTTAGTAGACGCCACCAATAAAATTACCGTGAAAACCACTGCTGCGAGAATGTCTATACACTTGTCAGTGTCAGTGGTCACTCAAATAGAAAATCGAGTAAAAAAATAGTTCCGTTCACATAGTTCATCATTATCGAGACTATTTACATGTTATAATGCAGAACAAGTCCTCCACACACTAGTTCAGCATTTTTATAATATGTCACCTGCCACGTGATTGTGTAATCGACTTAAAATTTGTTTGCAGTGTATTTGATATAACATATTAAAATACGGAATCTGATAAACACAGATCAGACCTTGAACAAGCCCTCTACTATATATAAAAAAACAATTGGAAAAATAATATAACATGTGAACAAATAGCAACGATTACAACTTACTGACGTTTTCATATAGTATTTCAACAGCAATTTTTATGTCTATCCATAAAATAAAGAGATGGCAACCCCCATTTGATATGATTCTCATCATAATCTACCGTCATAATCACAAAGGCCTGTGGCTTATGCAGGATTGGGTTCTACGATTCTCACCTGCCCTCTCTCAAAATCTCTTTGTAATAATTTTTATCCAAATGCCATCCATGCCTGTGATTGAACAATACCAGAACTAAAATCTTGCGTACACTAGTAGCAAAAACCAACCGTAAAAAAAAGGTTTAAACATTAATTAAAATGACAATATGAAGCCACTGCCAATGTTACTAAAGTCAATCCCGATTTTACCCCTCATCTATTCTAGACTTTACTTTATTATTTGTTTACAACATTGATTTCCTGTCAGACCATAATTTTGTTTTCTGATAGATGTTTTAATGCGCAATGATGAAAATGCTAAATATGGAAATACATTAACATTTTAATTACGAATGACTGAATATTATTTAGTATTATAATAATCTGTGCCCTGATGTAAAACACATATATACAATCCAAAATATATGTAATATATAATATATTGTTTTAATCAATTCATCGTTCAATCTGCATTTAAATATAAAGAGATATTTTCAGAAATATCCTATACTCGTATATATTTCAATATTTATTACTAGAAATCAAAATGTTAAGTATTATTAAAACCTTAAATAATTTTTCCAAATTTGAAATTGGAAGACGAAAGATTATTTTTTCAGACATACAAAATACGTGCAAAATCATTATTTATGAAATTATTTTGAATATCATAATAAAAGACAAATTTAAAGAAAATTATCTTAGTATAAACCCGGAAAATGTATTATGTGATTATCAATTAGTGCATTATCAATATATGTACTTATATTACATATATTGTGTAATTAATGATAATTGATTTTAAATAGTCATATAAACAATAAATAAACAAAATAATTGTTTATTTATTGTTTATATGACTATTTAAAATCAATTATCATTAATTAAGCATATTAAAAATGTATATTAAAGTTAGACACTACGCAAATAATATAAATGATAATTAATATTCATATCCATAATTCATTTAGATCAATATAAATATAATAATTTGAACTAATTGATATGCAATTTATAATCATAAATGTTTTATTTCAAAACAAGCCATGGTTATTCAATTGTAGGTAAACACTAATATTATAGAAAAAATATAAAATTTCACTCCTCGTAGTCATACAAATATTAACAGACTAACAACATACAATTGTGTTTTATTGCCTGTTATAATACAAATGTATTGAAATTGGAAAAAATAATTAATTTGAACAGAAAAACTTGATTAATTTTATCCTGCAAACATTTTTCTAAACTAACAGATTAACTAAAATTAAGAAAATTTCGTTTAATTTTTAAAAGTCTTTATAAGAATAAAGATCACAAGTCCAACATTATAGTTTGTTTATAGAAAATCATTTGTTTTCATGACATTAACGGAATTTGTTAATTCAAGTATGTCATATTTACCTCGCATCAAATTCCCTTTTGGAATATTATCGTTATACATTCGTTGTTGTTGACGATTGCATAATTTTAACCTTTAAACGATCCCATCATCCACTCAAAGTTAATTGCTCCTTTCTTCATTTAATAGATCATTCTTAAGCCTAAATAATAGGCTCTCTTATACTATAAAAATGCAAAACACACTTAATAGCTTTAATATGATAGTAGAATTAAATGCAGCTAACCTTAAACTCTATTATCGGTAGCAATGTAGTAAAATTATTCCCTTTTGAAATAAAATAAATCATTTCTCTTTCTCTTATTATTTTAAATATAATTTTATTAATTCTTAATCAATATAATATGAAGTAAGTTTTTACAAACGAAAATATTTTTTTAAATTCATGGAATTGACCATATGGTATTATTATTACTGATATCACATTTCTTTACAAATTTTAATCTAAATGTTTATATATTTTTAAATCGGCATTTTGTATGATAGAATTTTTAAATTTAGAAAGTCACATTTTATTGACAATGATATTTGCTGAAGTAATATAAATCTATTAAAAATATTTATATAAATATATTTCATTTTTGTTTTTTAATTTGTGTTAGAATTAGTCCAATATCTTTATAAATAATATCACGTTCCATGTAGTGGAACGTGATATTATTACATTACATAACATTGAATATATGTGTGTAGACATGTGGTTATGGTTTAAAGAGAGTCAAAACTCTGCTAGTTGATGTGCTGTGTGTACATACAAGTATAGCATGCAACCAAATCACGCCTACGTATTTAAATTATTAAAATTTTTAATTAAATTAATAAACAAATTCAAATGAAAACAAATTATATTACAATTATTGTAATAATCTATTTTTTCAGCAAATAAAGTATAAATATAAAACATTTAATATATGCAACTGAGAAAATTATAGGAGTCCATATTTACTTTTTGGACGAGAGCTGGAATTTTTTTGTTACGCCACTGATAACGAAATTTCATAGAAAAAAATGAGAAGAAAATAACACATTTAATGACAACGTTTAAACACAAAACCCTTCAATTATTCAATGTTTATAATATAAAATTAAATATGTTGCTATCAATTTTGAAAGACTTGATAAAATAAAAATTCAATTAAATATATTTTTCTCTTAAAATATATATATATATATATTAGCGTATATATATTTTTAAATTTTTCAAGAGCAAAGGAAGTGAAGTACACATTCCTTCTGACACCTATGACCAGTGCTCGAATTGAAGGAGACGGAGCTTCTCTTCAATTTTTTCATAGTTTGAGAGTACCCCTTCAAATTATTTTCATTAAAACGAAGGGATGAAAAGTGTTATTTTATTAAAATAATATTGAAATTTTAATTTTGTAAATTTGTATTAAATATAAAATACAGAAGTATATCACAGTTACCAACAGTTGTGGAATGTTATTTAAAATTAATTAGGTACCGATTAGCTAGAAAACTTTTTTATATAATTATTAATTTTTATATATTAATAAACAACATTTCTCAAAAAAAAAGTATTCATTGTAATTTTTACTATAGTATATATTGTAATAATTTAATGAATATGAACGGTTTAAGGGCGAAACTCCCCCACAAGTCAGCTTTTATTCAATCACTGTAAAGGACGCTAATTTTTTGAAGTTTTGGAGTCCCCCTTTTTTTTATTTTTCCAAATCGAGCACTGTCCATAACTATATGAATGTCGTAAACATCATAAATGACAATATGTGCGTTTTCCATATAACCAGATCCGAAACGGCAACACACGCATCAGCGGACATCACACAACAAATTATGCAAATACCAATCTGCACGCCACTGCCAACCACTACGCCTTTTTTCTAAAACCTAAATTGTTTCGTTATAATAACATTTCTTCCCTGTCATCTCGGCTATTTCCCGAGATATTTACTCTTTTTTTCACAGCTTCAAATAACCTTCACTGCTATTTTTTATATTTATATATCCGATCGAATAGGTCGAGCGTGAGTGCACACACAAAATTCCCTCCCTATCCACCATGCTGCAAGTTTTCTGCCATTTTTCCATCCGCCATCGAATCTATCAGTGTCTCTGATCTCGCATGCAAACGACTTACATAAATACGCTTTTAATACGTTGTTGCAATATGACGTCAATCAATACGTGAACTTAACATATACATTATATATGTAAAATATTTCTCAGCCGATTTACACATAGTACGAGTACACGAGACTTTCAAAATACACCCCTTTTTAGACTCGTTTAAACAATATGTTATGTTTGTTGTATAAAATAACGCTCCGGTTCTTTCGTGGCATTTGTGCCATTTATATTCCATGTCACATGGCACATTTATAATGTACAAAACTACGAGTACATATTATAATAATACAATACATACATATTTACATATAATTTTATTATTGACAAAAATATATTATTTAACGTTGTCGCATAAAAAGCGTACTGACTATTTATGTGTATATATTTAATATATTTAAATATCTTTATTATATTATATATATATATATATATATATATTTATTTATTTATTTATTTGGAATTAATATAGTAAACGATTTTACGTTATATATCGCCATATACAAATCAATAAAAAGCATATGTGCTCGTATAAAAAATATTTATAGATACCAATATTTTTTTTAACTCCATAAACAGAAAATATATAAAATATTTCTAAAATAATACTGTTCGATAAAATTTTCTTTACAAAAAAAATAGACGACCTTAAAATAGTAGATATATTATTTATTAGTAACGATGGCGGTTCACCAGTGTTTTTAATAGCGTAAATATTTATAGATTTTTCATCATTTTCGTTTCCTGTTCTCTTAAACAAACTTGCGCTTTAATTCATAATACAAATAAAACCCTTGCCTACATAAAACGATGTGCATATGCATTGGTTAGTGAGGGTGTACTGCGAGATCTCAGTCCTTTCAAAATAATTTTATTCAATGTTGAAGATCCCTAAAAATAAAAATGATCTTATATGATTGTGAATTAAAATTTATATGTGTATAACTAGTAGATAGCTTTAATTTGTTTTATTCTTTAAATACATATTAGACATTTATATTAACTACAGTTTACATTCATCAGAATATCGTATTATTATTACTGTTACAATAAAAATAATGACCAAAGCAAAATCCACTTATTTTGAATTGTATTCTCATATTTATAAAAAAAAAACTATAGAAAGTATTTGATAGAAGTTTAACCACAATTTTATACATTAAAATAATATTATGTCTGCTAACAGTCATATTTGATCTGAATACTCCTTTTAAATATTTGTTAATTTATTTTTTATAAATGTTTTTATATTATTAGTTATATCTTATATTTGTAAAATATTTTCTTTACTCAACATTGAAGACTGAAGTACAATATTAGCTGAGTAACACAATGTATACGCGTACATTCATTATTAACACAAAATTTCTAACGTATTCTAATGTATCTTACAATTTAAAAAACAATAAAATCCTAAATATCGTATCATTACATCTCAATCGTATACATTAAATATTTAAAACCACAAAAATGTCTACAAAAGCTAAATTAAACGAATTTGTAGAGTATAGGAAGTGAACTTCATAGGTCTGTTTACTATGTCTCAAAATATTTAACTGCCTCTTTACCAGAGATATTTATAATTATTTTATTTTATTTTATTATTCCGAAATATGTTTAATAATCATTAATGTCGCATTTAGTTAAATAATATTATTAAGGATCAATTCCTTCCCAAATTAAACAGAGACTACACGTCTACTTCGAATATCTATTGCCTTAGACAATTTATTCGCACAACCAGACCGTTCTGAATAACACAATGAAAACTATTTTTAAAAACAATTTTGCAAATAAAATTGAATACTCGACCGTTTAAAAATATATATTATAGGTACGTATAAAATGTCTGATATGTTCGTTTACATTTAATATTAAAATGTATATTTATAAAATCCTGTTGTTAGGTAAAAAATATTTACGCAATTATTATATCGGTCAGTAGACGTGTGTATGTTCGTGTAAACATGATGGAAAATGTAAAGTATAGTTTTCGATCATCGCAGTTTGATCGTAGAAAATCCCCTCTCTCAAAAAAAATTATCAGAGCGTCACACTGACGTACAATCGTCGTCACCTAATAACCATAAATACGCGTTATATAAGAAACAATTATAAACAAAGACGAGACTATACAGGGTTGTGGGGTGTTACATCCCCCCCCCCATTACTAACATTTCATGACAAGTCGGCAACTTATTAAAAACCAAAAGTTAGCTGTCGGCAAAAGTACTCAATCGACAATCATGAAAAAAAATTATTAACTCGGAAATTTGAAAATAATCAACCCCCCCCCTCATTGTGTTGGTCCTAGGCTCGTCCCTGATTATAAATCCTATACAGACCGATTTACGTGTACTTATTATTGCGAACAAAGGCATATAATAAATTACATTACATAAATATCGGCTATGCAACGTAATTAACGTGAATATTCGACTTTTTAGATAGACGTTTTACCACGACTTCGATGTGTTTTTATTTTTTTATATTTGTCTGAACCCAAAAATTCTACCGAATGGAGAATACTCTGATCTTTACAGTCATACCATGTTTTCGTTAACAAATTGCATCTAGTTGGTACTTTAAAGAGGTCATTTTTCGATTTTCTCAAATTTGCCTAAAAAGCAAACTCAAAAATTATCGAAAAACTACAAAAATTCGTCGAAATCGATCGTTTTTATTTCTTCGTAATGTTAACACTAATGATTATTTGACATAATGACATATGGAAACTTGACATATTCATCAAATACGTAACATTATATTATGTTAAGGAAAAAAAATGTTTTTTTTTCAATTTTAGCCTATTTATAACACTTATAAATTTTTAAATATTTAATTCATGAAAAAGGTTATTTTTGGTTTTCACACATAAAATTTAACACGATTTCAAACGTATGTACTTACGTTACTTCAACTTTATTCAAAAAACTCTTAAAAATCGTTTAATATTGTCATTAATAATCATTTAACGAGTTTTTCGGCAAAGTGTATTTTATTTTTCGCGTGGAAAACTAATGATTCTATTGAGTCTTGAAATGTGTTACCAAATATGTAACTTTTTTCTATGTTAACGAAAACGATTTTTAAAAATGTTATATTTTATAAACCTTACAATTACTATATGCATAATATTAATAATACATATATTACACGCCGAAGCTTGACTCAGAATCGTTTTATCGCGTGAATGCAATTCGTTTTTTCATCGTTTTCGTATTTAGTGATAACAAAACTCTAAAATCCGCAAGTAATTCGCACTTGAGCGACATTCACGCAATATCCCGCGACTCGCTACCTTTTTTTCTTTTCTTTTCTTTTTTTTAGATTTTTCGCAATAGAATGTGTCTACCACGGCCGGATTTCGATCATATATTTCCTCTTTCCCCGAGGCCCTTTTACCGGAAACAATTTGTTCTTTTTCTTTTTAATTTACATTAATAACTTGTATTTAATACGCATTTAAAAAATATATATAATTTGGATATGTATTGTAACAACTGACGAAACATTATTACTTAGTCAACGATTATAAAATAAGTTTTATTCATAATATAAAATAATTAGGTACAGTAACATTCTGATTTTAATACAAATTTTCAATCGAGTTTCAAAAAAAAACTTTTTCCGAGATTTTGATACATTTTTATAGGTACCTACTAGAAAAAAAAAATTGAGAACGACACACATTGTCGAGCTACCCCCCCCCCCCTCGATCCTTTGATCCAACTCTGACGGGCTAAACACGACGAAAAACGAAAATAATTGTGCCTAAAACCAAAATTCATCGTTACCTTTAGAGAGATTTTTATGTCACGACCGCGGTGGATTGAGGGGGACGACGATTGCGGTCTACCACCGCGTGTGTCCTCCGTTGCCAACAGACGATAAAATAATTTCACGCGCCGGACGGTATGAGTAACATGGAGAATTCATGGACAACACGCTCACACACGGGCCGTACGCCGCGACGGAAACTGATCTAACTAACTATTCGAAGAACGCCGCCGCGATCGGTATTCGTCGTATTTTATTACCGTACCGCACCGCAGCAGTCGCTGCGACACGAACACGCCGTCGTAGTGTAACAACAACTATCATGCCGCCGTTATTTCAGTGTGAAAAAAAAAAGAACAAAATTAAAAAGCAAAAGGCAATTCTCAAATTCCTCTTGATTTGTCGCGCGGACACGGTGCCCAGCGCGCGTTACGGTATTTACAGCGCGAGCGCGCGCCCGCCCGCCGCCGCCGCCGTACGAGACACACACACACACACACAAGCGCGCGCGCACGCGAGTGTACCGCGACAATACTATACAGAGCCGTGTACCGCGACGCGCGTCCAACGCGGTTGAAGCGAACGGAAAAACTGACTGTGGTAGCGGGAAAAATCAACGGTTTCCCTGCCGGGTCACGTGACAAGCGTTTCTTTTTCCCCCCCCCCTCACCCACCCGTACCCGATTTTTACGACACGATCGCATGACCGCCGCCACAGCGCGTTGTTTTTCTTTTGCCTTTTACGCGTTTCATTTTATTTTATTTATTTATTTATTTTTTTAATCGCCGTTTTGTTTTTCGAAAAAGAAATTACGTTTACACGCCACCGACCCGGCGGGGGAACGCCGCTCAACTGTCTGACGCGGCTGTACCTGTAGCGGTATATGAACACACACATATTGGCGTATTTACGGAACCGAGGGAGGTCGATCGGACATAAACCCTCTTGCTCCCGATGACCTAAAAAAAAAAAAAAAAAATTTTAAACGACCGTTTCTGCTGTTTATAGAATTATAACTGACATTGAATTACTATACGGTACAGGGACTTATCGCGTTTATTGTTTCGGCACATAATTGTTTATCATATTTCCTTTCGTAATATAATATACACGAGGGTCGGCTGGTAATAAAGTATACAAAGTCCGATGGCACAACCAGTGTTTTTTTCATTTAAGGGGAGACGGGGGGGGGGGAGTCTGACAAAATGAACCGCCTTTATCTTAATATCGTATAGCGGATAAAGCACTAGAAATTTTTTTCGTGGCTGTGGATAAGAGAATGTGTTGTTGAATATTCATCCTTTCACCGTTATATGTTCATCTCAAAAATATTATCCTGATCAGCATTAACGAGTATTGTTACTAGTACACGATATAAAATTTTGTTATACTGCATACTGTGTACGGAATTATGTGGTACCGAAAGTATAGAAAAAATAAAAATAAATTGATAACATTGATTTTGAATTTATTTACAGAATTAATTTAACTCGACTCGATTAACAAAAAAAAACCTAATTTTTGTATTTCTTTAAAAATATATATTATGCGGTCTTTGTCTTCCAATATTCCATTATTCTATTCGAGTAATTTAATTTCAACAGACAACGGTGCGCCACTGATACAAAAACCCGGAGGGAGGGATTCGAAAAACTTAATTGTTTTCCTTGAAATGGCCAATATCTCCTGAACTATTGATCCTACAAAAAATTTGAGAAGCCCATTAAATTTTCTTTAAAAAAATTTACCAAACTACAAGACTGTATAAAGCTAAAATTTCAAAATTCAGAAATTTCTAAATTTGAAAAAAAATTGACTTTTACCTAAAGATTTCTTTTCTTATTTACTCCTAGGTATGTACATAAAATTTGTATTTTAAATTTTAAAAAAAACATAGCCCAAATATAAGAGAAAGACAAGGTGGTGAAAGAATAACAACATAACAAACAATTCTTCGATAAATCTTTTTAAAAACAAATAACAATTTTTTTTTTTTTTTGCAAATTAAGGAAAATAAAAATAAAGGTGTAAATGAATATTCCTTTAATTGAAAAATTGCTCAAAATGATGAACATTTTATCTCAGACACACACTCGGACTTTCGGTCTTACTTTTGTTCTGATGGCTCTTGTCATGACTTGTAACTCACGTGTAGTCTCACCTGGATTTATTTCTTCATGAAATTATGGAAGTACTGTGTAACGTACTACCAAATACCATACCGCATTTTTACATTTATACAGTGCAATTTTTTCTCCCCGAAACAGAATTTTTCAAAAAATGAGTATACTATTGAAAAACTTATGAAAAGAAGAAGCTTTGTGGAATTTGCACACCTCTGTGTAACGGAAAAAATCGTTAAATATAAGTCAAAATTTTATAATTATATCTGCGTGCTTGCAAAAACAATATTGAGATATAATAATGGGATTTTCAAATTTGTTGTAGGACCATTAGTTTAGGATATATGGCCAAAAATTACGTTTTTCTCTCGTATAAACGCAAAAACTGAAATTTTTACAAAATAGATTATACTTACAAGACGAAATAAATCTGTATGATCGATGCACAAATGTAAAATTTTATCATCTTCCCTCATCGAATGCCGATAGTGATATGATAAGCACTAGACTAAAACCAAAAATAACTCCTTGTTCATATTACTACACCGCTCGCATGACGCAACTTCTCGCATATCGTTTAATACCGTTTATTTCTACACAGTGAAACATGAACAATAAACACATTTATTAATATAATACCTAACCTAATAGGCGATCAAATATTATCAACTGTCAAATGACATTGTGTCCTTTCAACTGTTCATTGATAGTATTATTATCATTATTATTATTATTATTATTATTATTATTATTATTATTATTATCATTAGGGTTCGAAAGTTATAGGAGCTAAAACAGACAAAATATGCAAAAAATTATTATTGAAATGAAAATGAATTATTCAATATTATATTGCATATAGGTACTTAAAAATATTTGTATGAAATCTGATGAGAACTGGTCGAAATTATTGAACTTAAAAAATAGTATTAAAAAAAATAATATATAAAATACATTTCCAATATTTGTGAAATAAATAAATTAATATTTTATTTTAACTAATGTAATGATGTGCCGTTAAATTAAGTCGCCAATATATTTTTAAATATTATGTTAATAATAATCATATTATGGTGTGCAAAAAAAGCATTCTTTAAAAACATATATAAATTTATAATAATAATAATACATATATAAAAGGAAAACGTGACTGACTGGTATATCCTCACAGTTCGAACCATTGGACGGATTGCACTGAAATTTGGCATACAGCTATTATGACGTAGGCATCCGCTAAATAAGGATTTTTGAACATTTAAACCCCGAAAGGATTAGATAAGGTTTGAAATTTGTAAGAAAAACATAATTGCAGTGGCTTACTTAAACCTGAATTTTGGGAAGGAGGTTAATTTTTAAATAAACTACATAAAACAATATTCAAAGGTACTCGTATTTTACAACTTAAGCTATTTATTTTATCATGATGGGCTATTTGTTATACCTAAGAGTAATACAATTAATTAAAATATGTGCAATATATTTTAGTTTTCCGTTATTACTGACTAAAAATATACATCTCATAAGAAAATAAAATTCTTCCTAAAAATTTTCGAGGAGGGTTTGTCCCCAAACCCTTGCAATTCCGTAAAACTTCGTTTGTCCCCGTGTTAAGTATTTTACGAGTACATATTCCATTTTCTTTATCAATTTTAATAAAATATTATTAAGGCAAACGAAGTTGCACAGAATTGCTATGTAGTATACAGAAGTCTCTAAAGATTAATAAATTATTTAAAACAAAACAAAATCTAACCCAGACAACGTCGGGTAACACAGCTATATTTGATAATATTACATTCCACACCTTAACAACACTCATACCGGGCAAAACTGTTCACGGGCGAAACTGGGTAATTCATAATATATATGTGGTGTCGCAGGGGCGTATTTACTTCATCCCTTAGGGGGGGGCGAATAGAAAAAAAGGCCCGTCGAATCTGTTGCCAACTTAGAATTATCGAAAAATTATATAAAAATAATAAGTTTTAAATAAAAAAATGTTTTATAACATTTTAGTTTTAGTTCGATTAATTTTAGTTGTCAGTAGATATAGGTACATACACAAGTATCTAGGGGGGGGCGATCGCCCCATCGCCCCCCCCCCTTGTATACGTCCCTGTGGTGTCGTATATATTTTATGATGTGCATACAATAGTAATATTATTTTTTTCGCGTTCCGTTACGCGTGAGTGAGTATTTTGACGATTAAATTAAGTTAGACAAGCACGCGGCGCCCTCCTTCGTCCATCGCAGCGCGCGATCTCCAACGAGTCACCGTCAGAGAGCACGCGCCGCAGTGTGATGACTGGTCAGCACGAGTGTCATACCCTCTCCCCTCTTACATTATGAGTTAGATTGTTCTATTTTAAATACTTTATGAATCTTTAGAGGCTTTTGTATACTACATAGCAATGCCGTGCAACTTCGTTTGCCTTAATTATATTTTATTAAAATGGAATTTATAATATAATATCATCCAATTTATTATTTTTGACACACAATTTTAAAAGTAATCATGACCTTTATTATATAAGAATATTGCGACAAGAAAAAAATTACACAGTGGATTTTTAGATTTTTATAATGAAGTTCCGCTTGTGATTTTTGATACTTTTATTCGTTTTTTTCTGAAACGAATACAAATTTTGGACAAGAAAGAATGCTCGGATGACCTCGCAGTACGTCCTTCGGTAGTAAATTGTATAATTATTACAACCGTTTTTGAATCTTAGCACTGAGCAGTATCCTTTTCAAGTGTAATATTCAAAACAATATAATATAATTATTATACTATGTTTTAGACTTCTAAATGCCTTGCACATACTCTTCACATTATACACATTATATTATTAAATATCGTATTTTTTTTTGTGTAAAAATAGATCTTTCTTTTTTCAATGAGCTTATTAAAAAAATGTAACATTTTAACAGTTTTAACAAATACAAACAAATTACATATACTACAATAATAAATTCATTTTATTTTTTTATGCTAAATTTTTTTAACAATATTAATATAATTTTCATTGGTATTTATAGTATAATTTTTTAGCAAACCAAATCGTCGCAGAACTCATATACGAGTGTACTATAAAATTAACTCAATTTTTCATTTTAATCACGAAATTTTTAGCTTACCAATACTCTGCAATGTATAAATAATAATAATCGAATTTAATTAATTATATTACACATCAGTATGAATAGTGGCGTAACTGAGGACCCGCAGACCCTGCATCGAAAAGGGACCCACGATAATTTAGGGCTTTAAGTAAATTGAACTTTAAGAAAAAAAATATTGTTATGTGTACGTCGTATAGTGTATATTTCTTTCATTTATGGAAATTTCATTTTTTATTTTTGCGGGGGGGCCCAAATTTTTGTGTTACACTACTGTTCAAAAGATGTGTATGGTTATTAGTTGTAGCAATAAAGGTATGCTTGCCCTATAAAGTGACGTTGTTATGCAACCCTAAATATCATAATTTAAAGTAGTAACAACGGTACAAATACATAATAATACATTAAAAAATTATAGTTACTTGCATTAAACACCAATCTTGGAAATTAATAACATTTATATGTCAAAGACAAAACTTATAGTACAAAATGCATTTTTAACAACATTTCCCCACTATAATAATATATACGAGTAAGTGAGTCATACCGTTTATATTTAATGTAACCTAAAATTGTAAAATTTAACTTTTGTCATGTTAGATCGTAAACGTGTGTTTACTGTTTAGCTTTTTTTCCTAATAAATGTAATTTAATTAATATATATTATAATACCTACATAATTGAATCATTTTGGTTATTGACATTACATCGCTAATATGTCACTTTCCAATTGGACGTAACATATGTAAGTAAACATTTATAATATCACTATCAATATCTTAGAAGCAAATAGATTAACAAATTGAAAAACAATTCCATCTTGCACATACATTTTTTTCAAAACCCATGTACTTAGCATCTGAATTTTCTGTCCTTTTAAAATCTCCAATTTATATTTTTTATACAAAAAAAAATCATTTTAATGAAAACATAAAGTGTTTTTGCAATGAAAAGTATTTTATAACAAAAACTTCTGTCTTTAATAGATAATAATACTGAAGAGAAATAAAAAGTTCTATCTTAAAGAAGTTTATTCAATGATCCTATGAAGAAAAAAATCAATTTAAGATCAAAAAGTTCCATCAATAAAATATTTTGTTTTCAGAATGTACTATTTGAAACAATATACTGTCGATAGGACTTTTTGTTTTTAAACTTAAAATTGTTTGGTTTTTTTTTCTTCAAGTTACCTACTTAACAGATTTAATTTGAAATATTCAACAGAGAAAAACTTTTTGGACATTTTGGTATCGAAATAAGATATTTCGAAATCCCTTTAGCAAAAATATTTTATTTTTTAAAACTTTTAAAATGCTCTTTTGACACTTACAAAAATAACGAAATAAAATTGTCATACAATCGTGCATTATTAATAGTAAATACATACCTATAATTATTATTTATTACAATGTTAGAACAATACTTCATTATATATTTTCAATTCTGCTTCGTTCGTTCTTCTAATAAAAATATAATTTATTTATCAAGCTTTAAAACATATGTTTGAAAAACTATTTCTCATAGAGATATAGGTACCAGTATAAATTATTGTATCTAATATAATATATTAAATATTTTCTTCAATCATCTTATAATTACTGAAAAATATAAATAATAATAATAATATCGTTGAATTCTAAACCAGACAATTTTAGTTTTTACTCGTATTCGATGAATATACAACAACCATACGATTTTTATGAATACCTATAAAAAAATGTACATATATAATAAAATATTTCACAATTTTAATAGGTCAACAACTACAACGCTCTTTCTTAGCTATGCTTTCCAAATATGCTATTCAAGCCCAAATATTAAAAATCAGATATTAATTGTTTCATTAAATATCTTTTTACAAGTTTTCATTAAAATCTTGGTTTAAAACCCAGTTATTATTAATATTACTACTACTATTAGTATTACTGTTGCTGTTTCTGTTGTTGTTGCTGTTGTTATTACTGTTAATATTATAGTTATTATTTACTTTTTTCATATACTCGTACAAGTATACTTATTGTAACATTATTTATAATATATAGAGAGACTTGGCCAGCTGACATTTATACGACGGCGCTCTAGATAAGCAATTCTGATACATCTGCGCACTGTAGGTTCATCAGAGGTACATACCAATAATAATAGATTTTATGTAATACTATTATTATAAAAAAGCTTTCGGTTTTATTTAGAGCTCAAAAATGTATATAGAGGATATTACACAATTTTTACGTATATTACATTACAATACCTGTTTTAATTTTTTACATTTTAATTAACGGATTTCAGGAATTATATGGTTTTGATTCGATTTCGAATTTCTACTTTTATTATTTTAGTATTTTATTATAATAATGTTTTTCATTTAAATTATTGAATTCTATTACAATTATTTTTATTTAATTTTCATCAGCATCAGGGCCAGATTTAGGTACGTGATAGCCTATAGGCGAAATATTCAATATAATCTGGGGACGTCAAAAGTAGGATATTTTAGTAGGTTCTGCATCAAGGGCGATCTTCCCTTATCAGTCCTATATTCTTATCACTATTATTTTCTTTTACCATAACAATTTATTCTTATCAGCTATAAATAAATATATATCTTATCATTACCTCTATACTATAACATGGTCGCCCGATCCTCCATATATATTTTATATATATATTATCAATACTGCTGTCTTTGTGTATTAACACATTCACTGCATCAAATAATTAGTTGCTACACGTTCGATGCGTCACAAAATATACCAATGTTTCGCTAGGTGCGTGCCACCAATTTGGATATTTTAATTAGTGTCGGATATCGCCGACAAGCGCATTTGGTGATGTAATTTTTCATAAATATTTTTGGGGAAGGGCATAATTTTTATTTTCAATGGGTTATTACATATTCAGGGGTGGTGCCTTGGGGGTAATAGGGTCCGTACCCCCCCCCCACACCATCCTATAAGTTAGATTTTTAAAAATTGTATGTTGTTAAAAAAATATTATACCTAAACATATTACAACTATTGACTATTATTGAAAACTATGACATCCCCCCCCCCAAATCAAGTCTCTGGAACCACCCCTCTACATGTTAGCAATTAGCAGCAAAAACAACATTTATAACTTTCAATGTAATTATTGTATTTTCCTTTAAATAAAATATTACAAAATTTAAAATAAAATAAAAAGTACTTTTGTTCTTAACCTAAAAAATAACATAACAATTTCTCAATTTGTATAGCATTTAAAACAATAATTTTATTTATTGGTGGTAGTTTTTGAAGCATGGGTAGACACAGAGTCCTGGCTCACCTGGGCATGTTGGGCAGTAGATGTCAGTTTCTGAACGTTTTTTGGTTTTAACACACTCTTGGCATCGACGAACTTTTTTCTTTTTATTTTCATTTCTTTTGACCATTTTTGGATAGTGATTTCCCGTTTTGGGTTGAGGAGTAAAACGTGGTGCTAAAGTAGTTTCCAGTCCTTCTTTTATCAATGATTCAATGACAGACAAACGAAATTCGTATAAATTAAGTTTTGATCCACTATATCTGTTGAATAAATTATGGCTATTTACTAAAATAATTTGGAGAATGTGAATACCTAGTTTTTTATACCATCTCATAGTTTTATGTTCACATGAGTAATATGATAACATTTGATCTGAATGATCTATGCCCCCCATAAACTTGTTGTATTGAAGTATAGCTTTTGGTTTTGTAATTTGGTTTCCCTTTTTATTAATTTCTTCCACCAAAGTTCCGTCATATTCTGTTGATATTACAAGTACGTCTCTTCTGTCTCTCCACTTCATTATACAAGTACCTTCTTGAGTAAACCTTTGAATCATTTCTCCTTTGTTTAATTTTTTTTTAATTACTTCTTGAGGATTATTCTTCCTATTTGCATGCAACGTACCAGTACAATATGTATTATTGTTTAAAAGATATTGAGCTAGCTCCACACTATTATAATAGTTATCCATATATATGCTATGACCAACTCCTAATTTGCCTTCTAATAATTTTTTCACAACATTAGTTACATGGCCTTTACCTCCAACTTCAGTATCATTTGAACCAGAATAAATTATACATTTTAAAACAAATCCCAATGAGTCTGTCAAAACATACATTTTAATTCCATATTTATGTCTATTTCCGTGAATAAATTGACGAAAAACCAAACGGCCTCTCCACAAGACCATAGACTCGTCTATAGCAAGAACTCTTGTTGGATATTGAATTCGATCGATATTTTCATGAAATATATCTAGAAGAGGGTTAATTTTATACAAACGATTCCTAGGTTGGGGCTCATAATTTTGTGCTGGATTTTTCGCAAAATGTAAACAACGTAAAATTAACATCCATCTATCTCTACTCATACGAGAGTTAAAACATGGCAGGTCAAAAAGATATCCCTTCTTCCAATAATCTTGTAGTCTATTCGTACGAATAGTTCCCATATGATAAAGAAGACCCAAAAATACTTTAAATTCAGCTACAGTTAAGATTTTCCATTTGGTAATTCTAGATTTATCAGTTATATTTTCACTTAAAAATATTTCTTCAGCATAATAATTAGTTTGTTCTACTATAAAAGTAAAAAGGGTTTCGTTCGCGCATAATTTAAAAAAATCATATGGTTTGTTACCTGCAGGTGAAACGATAAGACCTGTTGTACCAGTAAAAGGTATTGGTTGTGCCATGTACTTATCTTCATGCCAGATATCAAATCCATTTTGTATACTTTGAGTTTGTTGAACAACAACATTTGGTTCTACCGGTTCTGGGTTTTCTTCCTCATCGTCACTACTGTCACCATATCCTCCATTACCTCCACTCCAACTACTTCCACTGTCAGCATCTTCATCGGAAGACCAGTTCATAATATGGTTTAAATCGTCTGAAGTCAACATTCCTTCCCTGCTTGTTGTTTTCCGTAATCTTTTGGACGGAACCGCTGGATCATCCATTTTATTATCGAAAATTTAATAAATAATTGTATAATAAACGGAAGACACACGCACGACTGATAGTGCGAACAGAAATAAATAAACTGAATAAGAAATCATAGTATTATAAATAATTATATCGATGTACAATAATAGATTGTACATAATATATCGATAATAACAATAATCAAATACGCGTAATGTTCGACCGAAAAAAAAATCAACAAAATAAGTTATTTATAAACGGATTGGACTGAAATAACAAACATTTTCTGTGCAGTGGCGTGTGTAAAAATAAAAACATTACTGTAGTGCGTCACTATTTTATAGCACATGTAATTCAACAGACCTGATGTCGGCTATATCCGACAGACGCACCATTCACATATCTACGCGTCGGCTATATCCGACAGACGCACTGTGAAAAACCCGGTCCGTCGGCTATAGCCGACAAACGCAGCGAATGTGTTAATATATATTATTTAAAAAATTATATTTTGATTCGAGTATGCACGTGTATGCATTTAATCACTCACATGGGTTTCTATTTATATATCACTTATATTTTCCCAACCGGACGCTATTTCTCATTGATATAAATGTCATTCGTATATAGTTAACACATTAATGACAAATATTTCGAAATCAAAATTGGCATTAGCTAAATCATGCTACCCCTCTCTCCTCTCCACGTATATTAAAATATTTTAAAAACAATATATCAAATGGTTATAGGAGTGTCTTAATGAGCAATCGGTATATATTTTCATGCTTAATAAGTGTACACGAAATATATATACAGTTGCATTACTACACTGGTGATAATAATAATATTATGTAAATATAATTTATTTTAAATAAATATTTGGAAGTTAAACGCATTTGTAATTTATTAAAACAATTTATGACTACATGAGTGTGAAATCCTTCACAAGTTACATTTTATTGCAAAAAAAAACACCTCCAAAAAAAAATCCTAGCTACACCACTGTCTATGTCTATATTAAATATATAATGTCAATCATAGACCACAAGCATATAAAACCTATTTAAATTGTAAATATTGCTTAATACAAAAATATTGATAAATCTATCAAATATCCAACATTGACTAACCTTATCAGGCATTGTTAACAATGATAATTGAAAAATCCTAAATTATCATTTTATCTTTTCTTTGAAAGAAATAATAACTCTAAAATGTTTTTGCAATTAAATTAAGAAAGTAGGATGTTAATTTAAGGAAAACGAAAAAAAGAATAAGAATAAATAATCACACTGAATATTTTATCTGTTAAGATAATTATAAAATGTTGACGTAGTTTTATTATAATCGTTAAAAAAAATGATAATATATACAAGTATTTAGGTTTAGTTACACTGAACTTTGCAATATAATATAATCAATAATTATAAATGTGTTTAATAATTAAACTGTAATGTAATATTTGTGATACAAGAATACAATGCTATATCAACAAAAAATGAAAATAATATTAAGTACTTCTACTTTACTTTTAAACATTACTTATAATCTTGAATGACTTCAATTGTTGTTTTATTATGTAGCTGGTGAAACTGAACCTGATCTAGAACCAGATCCACTTCTGAAAATAAAATAATAATATGTACATATTATTGTATGACTAATTCACACAAATATCAAATGCATTGCCGCCATAGCCAGAAAAGAACATCCCCTTACCCCAAAATTTGTATTTTTGTTAAATTCATTTATCAATAATACCGTTATATATTGTATTATACGAAAACCAACTGAGGATCATAAATGTGCCACTTATCGATTTAACATTTCTGCTGAATCCTATTACATACTAAGTCATACATTAATTAATTAAAGTCTATAATATCCAGCATATTTTTTTAATTTATCAACACTTTCAGCATATAAATTTAAAGCACACATTTTTAAAATTCCATTTTTATGAAATCAATTATAATTTTTTTTTTTTTATTGCCATACATAATGTATGGAATAAGTCAACATTGAAAACATAAAATATAAATAATATTTTTAAAAGTTTAGTTATAAATATTGGATTCAAATTCATTCAACTAACACCTAGACACAAAAAAAAACTTAAACTTAATATTTATGATGGATTGTTTAGTTTATAATTATATAATAAAATAAAATACAACTTTTTTACTCATCAAAAAACTATCAAACTTTTAAAATATTTAATGAATATGCCCCTAAACGTCTAATGTTTGTAATAAAATAATATTTTTAAGAAATAACACGCCTTATGTGTATTTTGATTAACTATGAGGTTTTCAAAGCTTGAATTTATATGTGACCCAATAACAACATTTAACATATTATATTCAATACAAGAGAAGCAATACTGGCATTAAGAACAATTATTGAAAAAAGAACTAGAAAAAATAAACCTACATACATAGCTTTTGTTGACATAGAAAAAGCGTTTGACAATGTCAACTGGTCAGTAATGTTCAAGATATTAAAAATATCAGGAATAGAATACACTGAAAGGAGACTACTCTTTAAACTATACCAAAAGGAAACAGCTGTTATACAATTTGGCAAAATTGAAGAGGAAGCGTGCATAAGAAAAGGAGTGAGACAAGGTTGTACTCTCTCACCTAGCATATTCAATGCATACATCCAAGAGGCAATTGACATAATAAGAGAAAAATTGCATTTGGGTATAAAGATAAATGGCAGAAAAATTTATATGCTACGGTTCGCTGACGATATACCAGTAATAGCTGAAAACGAAGAGGAGTTGCAAAGGATGTTGAGATGTATGGAAGAAACTCTGTTCAATTAACTGAACATGAAAATAAATGCGAAAAAAACCAAAGTTCTTGTTTGTAGCAGGAACAATAATATTAGAGCAAGGATACATCTGCAAAACAATCAAGCTATAGAGCAAGCAAAAGAGTTCACATATTTGGGAAGCATAATAAGTGAAGATGGCAGAAGTAAAAGAGAAATAATAAAGAGAATATGCCAAGTTAAGATAGCATTTAACAAAAAAAGAGGACTCTTTACTTCAAGAAATATCAGCATACGCACCAGGATAAATCTTTTGAAAACATGGAGACATTATGGAGTATAATGCTGTATGACAGCGAAATGTGGACGATTGTCAAAGAGGTACAAAGAAGAATAGAAGCTTTTGAGATTTGGTGCTATAGAAGAATGCTTCAAATAAGTTGGACAGATATGGTAACAAACGATGAAGTATTAGAAAGAATGTCTGAGAAAAGAACTCTATGGTGTAGTATCAAGAAAAGAAAAAATGAATGGATTGGTCACGTATTGAGACATGGTGGGTTTCTGGGACTAATTATAGAAGGCTGCGTAGAAGGTAAAAATGCTAGGGAAAGACCACGAATGAAGTATATGCAGCAAATAATAAAAGACCAAGGGTGTAGTTCTTACAAAGAGACAAAGAGGAAGGCAAGTCACGGGGAAGAATGGAGAATTGCTACAAATCAATCTCAGGATTGAATACAAAAAGGAAAGGATTCAATACCTACAAAATTTCCATATTACAGTTATTATTTATTGGCCTTACACTACATACAATGACAGGTAATTGGTATCATTAACACAGTTTTATTAAATTAAAATTATTACACATATCCTTTTGAAAAAAAAAAAATAATTGATCAAACAAATTGTAATATTTAACCATTTATGAAAATAGTGATAACTCATAAAGTAATTTGGTGCACTCCTGTACGCCATCTTGAAATAAATTTCTGGCAGCTGTGGCACTAATACAATTTAACCTAAACCTCTCAAATAATTAATCATAGAATTGTTACAAAATTTAAACCTTATTTTATAAATTTTCGAAAATTAATACACTTTATAAATTATAAACACGATAAGTTATTAAACTAATAAAAATTTTGTATACATTATATTTATATGTACTATTAAAGTAAAAATATATTAATTAATATATTAAATTAGATTAAAATATATTTTAATACAAAAATATAATTAATATAGCCATTTTTTTTAATTCCTGTGTTTATAAATATATATATATATATATATATCAGTCAATCAGAGCTGGATTAACGGGGGGAGGAGGGTGTTATGAGGGCTAAAGCCTAAGGCCTCCTAACAAACAGGGGTCCAAAAAAAATTTGGGACTGTCATTTTTTTTTTAAATTATGGCACAATTTTTAAAAATTTAATAAATAACTACAACATTAAAAAACAGTTATTTACATCAAATATTTTTATAAAATATTTATCAAAATAATAACGAATACAAATTTCAATGCATTTTTGATTTAAAATCCTCTACCTAAATCTTTTGTTGCATCATTAAATGTAAATATACGTTATACATATATGTAAGATATTTTTTTTATAAAATTAGGGCCCTCAGATTGAGTCAGCTCAGGGCCACTTATATCATTAATCCAGCTCTGCAGTCAATGGTGGCTTGTGTGTATGTGCACTGTCCGCCCAAATACAAAAAAGAAAATATTAAAATATATCTAATTTTACAGAATGAACATGTTTAAAAAAAAAAGAAAAAATAGTTTATAGAACAACGTTTTTAGATATAAAATATAATGGCATTATTAT
Source organism: Chaetogeoica ovagalla (assembly GCA_032441825.1). Taxonomy (NCBI): domain Eukaryota; kingdom Metazoa; phylum Arthropoda; class Insecta; order Hemiptera; family Aphididae; genus Chaetogeoica; species Chaetogeoica ovagalla. The sequence continues at coordinate 15,190,842 of CM063725.1, read as the reverse complement.
TCTGAACAATTTGGTAGCAAGTAACCTAACCAATCAAGTGCACCGTGTACCTATGAAGTGTCCTATAAACACAAATCGCTATACTCCACAGCAAATAACTTTTTTTTAGCTTTTAATTTATAATACCATTTAAAAATGGAAAACCAATTTGAACATTCATCGGCTTATATAGTTTTATTTCATTTATATTTTTTCATTTTTATTATTAAAATAAATTACAAAACTAACATAGTCTATCTGTCATTAAAAATTATATAAAAGGCAATGGTTTTCTTTAAATATAATATAAAGGTATGTTCATTATATTATTAAAAGTATACTACACTTCTTTAGAGAAGCCCACAAACCGCTACTGATATCAGTATATATAATTACAAGGATTACCTGGATCTGGAAGATCTGCTTCCAGATTTGGACCTTGCAGGTGAATTTGATGCAGATCTACTTGCTGAATGAGTCGGAGAATTGGAAGCAGAATCACTACCAGACTTCGATCTTGATGCTGACTTACTACGAGACCGTGAACGTGATTTAGAACCAGTAGCTGAACGAGACCTTGATCGACTATTTGACTTTGAACGGCTACGTGATACAGAACGACTTCCAGAATGAGAACGGCTTCCAGAACGAGAACGGCTTCCAGAATGAGAACGACTTCCAGAACGAGACCGACTACCTGAATTAGAACGGCTACCTGATGGAGAACGACTACCTGAACGTGACTTAGATCTTGAATGGCTGCGTGATCTGCTTCCAGATTTAGATCTAGACCCACGTGAACCAGACTGAGATCTTGATAAACTTTTAGAATTACGACTTCCAGATCCAGAACGTGACTTTGAGCTGAAAATTTTAATGAATAATACATATATAATAGAATAAAATAGAATTATAAAATAAACAAACAATACTTACCTTGAACGTGATAATCTAACATTCTTTGAACTCCTAAAAAATTATTTTCAAACATATTTTTAATTCTTAAATTTGAAAAATAAAATATTAATTTAAATTAAATATAACAATGTATTATACTAACTGTCCAGAAATTCGTTTTTTCACTTCACTGTCACTACTATCATCCTCGCTAGTTGATATAGTTGCTTTAGATACAACTCTAAGTTTCTGTTTGGATGATAACATGGGACCCTTCTTATTACTTGTAAACTAAACACACATTATTTTACACATAAAAAAAGCTTTATAGTTTACATAATATTTCAAATAAAAAACTTACTGAACGTCCTTTCTTTGATATTGGTCTATCGCTGCCAGCAGATCCACCTGACGCAATACTATCTCTCCTACGTTTGGAGCCACCTTTTCTTTTCTTTTCTTTATCACCACCAGTACCACCACTATATTAAAATAATAAATTACAGTATTTAATAAATACAAATTTAAATTTTACTACTTTACTATTCACTACTTCATATAAATGCAAATTGAAATAAAGTGGTAAATTTATAAATAAAAAATATTTAATTTATTAAAGTAAATTACACATTTATATTCTACTCGAAATTAAATTGAAATAATTAGGTTTAATGGAAAATGTTAAAATTTATTACCAAATTTAAATAACATTTCTGTAATCAGTTATTTTTATTATTATAAAAATTTAATGTGATACATTTATTTTAAATTTATATATAGGTAATATTATACCTACTATAACTAAAATTTCAAAACACAGCAATATGCTTTACAAAATTTATTTTACTATACTGCTCATTAGATTAGATTAATACAACAAATTAGGCATCAAATAATGCAATGAAATCCAATATAGAAAATTTATATTACCTTTTCCTTGATTTAGATTTTGTAGGTCTAGGACTTCTATTGCCACCTGACTCAGATGCAATACTTCCACCGGAATCTGATCCGTAAGCTTCACGACGTCTCCCTTTACCTTTAGGTTTTTCTACAATCTGATCAAATACAAGTGCATTCTTGGTTTTTTCTCTATATTCTTGGCGTTTCAACAACATTTCTTTTCTTTGTATTTCTTGTCGTTCCAAGGCTTTAGTTTGCTCTTCAAGTTGTTTAATTCTTAATGCTTCTCGTTCCTCTTCCTGTTTACGACGCATTTCACGCTCATCACTGTCCATCTTACGTGCTCTTGCCACATGATACTGAGCTTGAGACAATAGATCTTGGCACTGTTTAGCTTCAATATCAGCTAAAGAAACATCATACCTCATACGGTCACCATGAACAGACAAATGTTGGAAAAATCTAAAAAATATTAAAAATATAGTTAATTATTAAAAGTACAATATCTTTCTAGGTAATCATACGTATGCGACAATCCAAGTTCAGTTACAGCTTTAAGTACATCTTTCAAGTTGGATTTCTCATCTTTCAGTATTTGAGCTGCTAATTTTTGCAGGACGAAAGCAATATTGTATACAAAAACCGTGTCATGTGGAGCAACTCTTCGAGCCTAATAGCAAATTTTACTTTCAATTAACACAATTGTCTTATAATACAAATATTCAAGTTTATTTACCTTACAAAATGCAATCTTTGCTTCTTTTAACTTTCCTGCTTTGAAATATGCACGGCCCAGATATTGAAGTACTTCAACATTATCGTGTTTAAAAAATTTTTTCATACAATTTTCATACTAACACATACAACATAAATATGTAAATTCTATATATACATATAATTCATAGATAAAAAAAATATAACTAATCTATTAATAAAATTCTTAAAATACCATTTGAATAGCACTAATGTACTGTTTTTGTTCAATATATATATGTGCAATGTTCAACCAGACATCACAAAAATCAGCAGTGGCTTCTCTTACTTGAGCAAATATGTCTCTGGCTTCATTTATACAATGTTTATGTGCCATAACACATCCTATATAAATAAATAAATGTAGAATAAAAAAAAAAGTACTTGTTATTTTATATTGTTGCAATTTTCCTAGATATTATACATAAAATGTATACACATATTATATGCACTTCTTTAAGAAATTAAATATACAACCATTACTGGCCTATCTTACCAATCATAGTCAGGCAAAACAACCCATATTAAGGCCAGAATTGACTTTGATATCCGTCAATATTGAAGAACTCACCACAGAAAAAAAGATCATAGAAGAGATAGTAAGAGAGCAAGGGTATTAAGTACTTGTCTTACAACAAACCCACAAAGACCACATAACAAGTATGCAAATGCCATTTTTGTGAAAAATAATATAATTATATCTAAAAGTGAAACATATAACATTGAAATCTTTATTGTAGATCTAGAAAAATGTTTAATAACATAATAAAAAAATATAATCACCTACATACACATCAAGAATACATTGAAACTGATTACTTGAACTCGTGTTCAACATCATCTAATTTTGTTCAATTTTAATTAGAACTCCAATTAAAATAATTATATCAAATATAATTTTGTAGGCATTTCAATTATAAAAAAGTAAACTGGAAATATGACGTGGCCCCATAAAAGCGCACGTATAATTATATTAGTGCTATCATGTTCTGCGTCAGGTCCAATATCCAACCACCATCTAGGTGGTGGAGCGGTAGAGTCGGAGTCCAGGTGGACTGCGTCACACTTTTTGCTCGACCGTCTTTTGGTGTTGACATTAAACCCAGCCACAACCACTTTTGAGCCAACCGCAACTTTCTACACGTCATTATTGTTTTTTTTTCTCCTTGTTTTTCGTTTGCATGGAAATAAACGTGTATCAATCGAAATTTTACTCGTTAAAATATTTTGTCGTTATATTTTGTACACACTATACCTTGTATCGCGATAGGTTATGCCAATAGAATGAACCAGAACTTATAATATAAGTTGCCTTACCAGGCATATAATATTATCGATAACAAAATATAAAAAACATTATATTGAAGTATTAAAGAAAGCCTCTAAGAAACATTTGCTCATGTCATACATAGTTCATTCAAGAGTTGACGAAATTATTACAGACTAAATTACAGAAGTATGGCAGAAAATATAACGAAAATCCATTTGCTCAGGAAACTATGGAATTAGAATATACTCACACAGGAAATTTCTGGAGTAAAAAAAGGAATAGAAAGATACAATAGGCCTAAATATGGGGAAAACTAGCAATAAATCAGTGTTTGATTGGAAAATAAAACAAAAAACGCAATAAACAAAAGTATATAAACGTGACTATAAATGAAGTAGACAGCCAGATACTTCTAAATGCAAAAATAGGAAAGACAAATAAAAAAAAATAAGATAAAATTATAAAACATAAGAAAAACAAAACAGCCATTATATAATGAAAGAACTAAACAGAGGAATATAAATTATGAAGCAAGGAAAGGCAGCAGAAGTACGCAACATTCAAACGAAACAAATAAAAAACTTCTTAAGCTTTAGAATTGCTCTTAAAAATGTTAAATGATTGCATTTACCAGATGCAAGTACCTACAATGTGGGATAATACCCACATAGGTGTATTCTTAAAACCAAGAAAAAAACAATCTAAGCCCATTGCACTCTTATACCACTCATATAAACTTTTCGAAAAAATGATATTAAACAGAGTAATACCAATAATAGACAAAAAAAAAAATTAATCAACAAACAAGCAAATTTCAGACCAGGAAAGAGCTGTACAAGCCAGGTACTACACCTGATAATACATATAAAGCACTGTTACCCGACCTAGAAGGCACCAGCAGTAATCATGGAGTAAAATTTCTATTAAATTATTTATGTAAACAAATGAAATTTTTTTTTCACTTTTTATAGTCAGGGTGCAAGTTTTTTAAAAATTACAAGCATAACATAGAATAAAAAGGTTGAGAACCACTGATGGTTTTGAAATGAAAAAAATTACATGAGTTGTTTTTGTATACCATAGTATAATATACAATAGTAGAGGGAAGGATGACCTAAGAAGGCAAAGTTATCCTCTACAGCACCATGATACCGACACAAAAAAAAAAAAAAAGTATAATATACAATAAATCATAGGAATATTAATGTCATTTGCTTTGTACAGAAATAATCTTTAATTTATTAGGTACTAAACTAAATGAGTATCACAATTAATAAACTCAAAACTTCGAAATAATAATCAGAATAATAAATTCAAATAAAACATATAATAAATAACAAGTTTTAAATCTTAGTAATTTTTAAATACCTAGATGTGCTCAAACATATTTATTTTACGAGTAAAGTATAAAGTATTATAAACAAACAATACGCATTTTAATAAAAGTATGCACACAAAATTGCTTCTTAGTAATTGCCCTATAATATTATACAACTTCTGATCTCAAATATCTTACATTATGAATATGAATCAAAAGTCAAAAATTAAGTGCCATCAGTTCTCGATTAATTTAATCAAAACTTATTTATGGGTCGATTAGTTCTGTCGGTAGAGACACAAATTACTTAATTAAGATACCATTGTGTAAAAAACAAATTTAAATACATTACATTACTAACATAATGTATTAATGTTATTAACCTAACCCGATTATAACTGTCAAGCCACAATATTATTTACTAATAAAAAAAAAAGTTACTAACCAATTCCATTAGCTGCCCAAATGTTTTTTGGGTCATTTTTCAATACTTTGGTAAAAAACTGTAGAGCTAAATCCTGATGTTTTTTTTCTTGATCTTTATTTCTGGTTGGCTGATGTAGAGTTTGTAGCCAGACATTTCCCAAAGCAATTAATGAATATGAATCATTTGATGTTGAAGGGTTCTTAACACAAATAATAAAATTATTGCAATATAACGTGATTTAAGTCATAATTGTTCATTTATTACATACTTTTAACACACGTTCAAACTTTTTTTGTCCAGGACCCCATTCTTTTTTTGCCAAATGCAAATTTCCAAGTAAAGACCATGCATCAGGATGTTCATTATCAATACGCAATGCTTCTTTGAACCAATCAGAAGCTTCATAAATCTGGTTACGATCTCGAGCCATACAACCCAAACGTAAATAACCTAAACATACAATACAACATTATAACAATTCATAATTAAAAAACAATTTATTTCACATACAATCTATATAATTAGGATGCTCCTTGAGAATATCTTTGTAAAATATTTCAGCCTTCTGAAATTGACATTGTGCTTCAAAGATCCTAGCCAAATTGTATGTAGTTGTTACTGCTATAGAATTATAATGCTGTGGGTCGGATTCGACCATTTTCTTGGACAGACTTAAAGATTCTTCAAGTTTAGTACGAGATTCATCCAAATTTCCAAGTCTACAAATTCAAATCAATAATAATTAATATATTAACATATAAAATATAATTCATACCTATAATTTAATGCAGCAACATTATTAAGTATTTCAGGCGGAATGTAATTATTTGCACTGTTCCGCATTAAATCCATAGCTTTAGCATACGCAGATAACGATCCTTGTAAATCTGACTGTTCTAATATCTGAGCAAGTTCAATCCAAGCCTCTACATCTTCTGGAAAATGCTCAGTTACCTAAGACATAATACATTAAAAGTTTTTTTTTATTATTATTATATTATTATTAAATTAATTACTTTTTTTAAATGACTTTTTGCAATATCTCTTTTCTGTTGATTTTTCGAATCGGCATATAAAGAACCAAGAATTTTCATTGCCTCATAATTTCCTGGTTGAGCTTTAAGAACTTTTTCAAAACACTGAGCAGCCTAAATTCCATAATTACAAATATAATTAAATATTTTACTGTAACAAAGTAAAAGAATTTTTTGATCATTACATTTTCCATATCGCCTCCATAAATATACATTTGTCCTAAACCGTAATGTGGAAGCACAAATGTAACTGGTGCAAACTGGGTTGCTTGATAATAATATTGAAAAGCTTGGTCATAATTATTCTAAAAGTTGTATCATATTATAAATATGTAAATTTATGAATTATTAATTTAATAAAAAAAAGTATATTTTACCTGTACATGAAAAGCTCTAGCCATTTGATAACAACTTTCAGCTCTCATAGCTTCATTCTCTGTATTTTGTAATGCATGTCTAGCAAGTAGTTCAGACTTAGTATAATCTTTTTTGAAGAAAAAATGATTGGACAAATGATTCAAAACCATTGGATTTGTTGTATCAATAGTATAAGCTTTTGACAACATATTTACACCTAATTTAATATCACCAGGATTTTCACCATTCAATTTCATTATAGCAAGACCAACTAGTGCTCCCACACATTTAGGGTCCAATTGTAAAGCACGTTCGAATGCTAAACGTGCTTTTTCTGTATTTCCTAATTTCAAAAAACAATGTGCCATTCCGAGTCGAACATCTGCAGGACACATTGGGTTAGAACGCAATGCTTTTTTATAATACGCTAGTGCTCCTCTGTAGTCTTTTCTGTTAAATGCAATACATGCTTTGCCTAACTGGGCCGGTATATTATTAGACGATTGATTTAATACAAAATTAAACTGTGCATCAGCTTGTTCAATTTTATCACCTTCTAATAGGCAGAAGAAAGCACGGCCCAATAAATGATTCTGAAAAATTAAATTAAATATTCAAATAAATTTTGAAAACATTAAAAGACAACCATTTTCTTACCGTATCATACATAATAATTTTATCAGCCGTTGTATAAAGTTGTGTAGCTTTAGTAAAAAGTTCACGACGTTTATCTTTACTCTTTTCTCGATTAGCTGTTTGTACATAATATGCTGCTAACATATCAAGAGCCCTCATTTGATCTTTATCACTATCTTTATACTCTAAACTAGCATTACTGCGCGATGATTCCAACAACCTAACCAAAGCGGATGTATTACCTCTTTTATAATACTCCAACTGAAAATTGTTAAAAATAAAAATAATCAAATCAGATATTTTAATTTATAGTTATTAAATAAAACATACTGCTAAATTGACCCATATATGCAAATTTGAATGTTCAGATTTCAAAATTCCAAGAACTTCATCATACTCTGGTAATTTGTCTAATTGGATTTCAATGACCTAAAACAAAAACCAAACTACTATTAGACTTCTATGTAAAATACATATTTTAACATAAAATATAAATTTATTTATAAGAATCCAAAAACAAATAAATAATATAAAATCTATTTTAGTATATTCTATTTTAAAGTGGGCCTAACCATTAATGATGAAAAAACAGAGTACCTAGTGACTAGTAGAAGAAATAGGAATTGTAAATAAGAACAATATATTAAGACAGAGGCATCATTAAGGATACAGCAAGCAAATAAAGGATATTATGGATTAGAAAAAGTACTGAAATCGAAGACCTTATCCAAAAACCTATAAATTAAGATGTATATGACACTACTAAAACCAGTTTGTCCTATACAACTCAAAAACGTGGGCACTGAGAAAAACGAAAGAGTCGAGACTAATGATATTTGAAAGAAAAGTTCTACCGAAAATTTATGCCTCAATCTTCGATAATCAAACCAATGAATGGAGAAAATTACATAATGATGAACTCCAAAGACTCTCTCAGAAGCCAAATATAGCTAGAGAGATTGCCAAACGAAGACTATAGTTCGTTCCATATAAAAGTGCACCGCACGACGCATCCAAATGAATCACGGAGCGATGTTCAGACCTCCTTGATGGTGTCTAATCACTCTATGATTGGTCACCAATAGTCAACTGCGGTAGCTGCCGATGACGACGTTGTCACTATGTATACAGGGAATTAAATTAAAAACGCGTATTATACAATAATATAATAATGTGACACTCGTGACAACTCACTCTAAATGAAAAAGTTGGTCAGCCGTTGTCGGAACGATGGGCAGTAACGCTACCTGTGGTGGGGACGCATGCGCGAGTTTCGACCGATTTTCATCCGCCGCCCGGTGCGCTCTTATTTAGAAGGGAGTATAAGGTGGGCAGGTCATGCGTGGAGCAAACAGGGAGCATTAGTTAAGCAGGTCATTGAAAAAGACCTTATAGAAAAAAGGCCGCTAGGTAAACCTAAACACTTATTAGCAACATCAAACCATGGATACAAAGAAAACACGGTTTGATAAACTTCCTCACGCAAGTACCTAGCGATCATAGATGTTGTGCAGCCTATCTCCACAGGTTCAGCAAGCTTAACACCGCTGAATGCTGGTATTACGGATACGAAACCAATGATGCCTTACACATGATATTTTACTGTGACGCGTGGTACAACCTAAGATGAAATACGAAGGAGACATTAGGTGTAAATTTCGAACCTAGAAACCTTGTCTCCACAATGTTAAGTACCAACTTCAACTAGACAACAATCGACAATTTCATTTATACCATTATGAGCAGCAAATAAAATGAGGAGAAAAGAAGACAGGGAGTAAAATAATAGTCTCAACAACGGCCAGAAAATATCTAACACTAGTTAAGTTCACTCGATGTAGGCCGAAGGCCAAACTCAAGGAAGTTAGAGGCCCCCTCTTTTCTTGTTCACAGAGGATTTTGTGTTTTTTATATGTAATTTATTTATTTTCTCAATAAACGATGGCATTTGGGGGTGAATCGATCGTAAGGTCCGTGCCACTCCAGGTGTCTTTTTAAAAAAAAAAGGTAGACCTAAATTAAGATAGAAAGATTGTGTAAAGAAAAATGTTAAAAGGAAAGAACCTAATACCAGATGGAGATAAGTAGCGGAAGTCAAAGACAGAAGGCAAAGTTTATGTTTAGAGGAACAGTATGGCCTTAAAGGCCAAAAAAAAAGTATATTCCATATATATATATATATATATATATATATATATATATACATATATAAATAAATATCATATGTGCGAAATACTCCTAGTCTCTCTGCTCTTATTTTTACATGCTTATTTAATTTATTTAAAAAGAGTTTAAGTATATTATTTTTTTATAATTAAATATATATATATGTATATATAATATATTATAGTGTGTTCAGGGAGAATCTAGGAGTGTTTCACGCATACGACTAATAAAAAATTTAGTTGTTCCATTATCTTTGAGTGGCTATCCCCTCTCTATGATAAAATTACATAGTATACAGAGCAAACAGACTTTACACTATACAATAAATATTATCACAATTTACTATTTAAATAATTCCTAAAATATAAATTGAATCAGTTTTTTTGAAAAGGCACAAGTCCACATTTCGTATTTATTTAATATTGAATAGAACTAAATAAAGAACATAGTGCCTTTCAACAATCAACCTATAAATTAACGTGCCTAAAAATTCATAGAATGCATGTACTTATTACTTTTATTTACCACAAAATGGTCAATACTCTTGATATCGCATAAAATCTATCATAAAATGATAAAAGACTTAGTGCCTTTTCAAAATAACCGATTCAATTAAAAACGTTTAAGCAATATTCCGATAAAATTCAACTATATTCAGAAAATAAGATACACATGTCATCAAAACTTGATTACTAATCATAACAAGGAAAACACACCAACTATTCATCAAAATGGCATTTCTTATTTAATAATTCATTTTGATAAACAAAAATAACAAAATATAATAATATATCGAATTGAGCGTAATAAAAAATCTGTTCACAAAACTACGTGCACAAAACAAAATTATAATAAAAACAACATCATAACATATTACCTCGTCCGAGTCCTTTAACGGAATTTCAATTGTGTTGACCATATTGCAATGATTGGTCAGGATGTGAGCAAACGTAATAAACAGCAATTAATACAATAAAAATTTACTACAAATTATTCATTTTCGATTACAAACACATTTTGGAAAAAAAACCAAGGATCCACGTGAATGTATTGAAGTATACCAAAAATGATGAATACAAGAAAAAACAAAATATTCTGCACACAGAACATTCTCATTTTTATCACGATATGTTTTGCGGCACTTGATAACGACGGATATTGGCAAACCTGATATAACCAGCCTAAAGTAAACATTACAAAACCCATGGAATAAAAACTCATCACATCATTAGACAAAACATATCATTATTTTGATATCTATGGGTTATCATGATTAGACCATAAAGTTACACAATATTCTGTGACCATTCCACAGATTTATATATATATATATATCTGTGGACCATTCTAACATCTGCTGAATTCATATTTTTTGATAAGAGATAGGCAATGTTTTAATTTTTATTTTAATATTTGTAATTAGCTGAATAGTTTATGAATTCAAAATTATACGAAAATTTAGAATTGTATAGTGGCCGTACTACACGTTTTACCGTTTCTCGAGAATCGAAAAAAAAGCGAAATCCCCAGTAATCACTGAGAACACTAATCATGATTGTCCTTCGCCAGTCGAACAAACTGTATAGTACACTAGTGAGTAGCAGCAGTCTAAATCAAAAGCCCAGTCGGTTCTCGTTTCCAGAACGTTTTCGTGGCACATTTGTAGAACGTTGGAAACAATACTGGGAAAGTCTAGCAAAGGATTATTATGAGTCAACGATGAGCGTTGGAACATACATGAAAGAAAATCCTGTCAAAAGCTCATTAGCAACTGCGTTTACATGTTGCGCGTATTACTGTGTGTCAACCAATCCCAACGAACACAGTTACCGATCTGAACTTCTCGAAAGTTCAAACTCCATGTTGTACATTTCACCAGCTGTCAGGAATCCATCTGCTGTTCAACATTTAGAATACTTGGAAAAATGTTATAACACTGGCGTGGTGAAGAGACTGAATTTGATATTATTTTCAGTCATGTGGATTGATGAATTCAGTGACAACATACAAGCATACAAAGCGAATTGTAAATATTTGAAACCTACAATACTATCTGTTCACAAACGCGCTGTAGATGTTGGGTTTTTGAACATTTGGTGGAACTTAAAAAAAGTTATGATCGATTACGACGTTAATCCTGAGGAATGGAAAGATTACAAAGGAACATCCTAACAATATAATCCTATCTTTAACTTGTACAGTTTTTGTTTATATAAAAATAAAATGATCGATATCAATTAATTGTGTATATGTATGTATGTTTATTATTTCTATTTTTTATAAAAAATTGACAAAAATACCTTACATTTTTAAAACAAGACAATGCAATAATTAATAGCTTCCTTGCAGAAATAATTCTTTAGAACGCAATTATCCAGACAACTATTCCAAAAAGAAATAATTTAATATTCGAACATATTAACAGGTACTCACAGATTGTAGTAAACTTAGAATATGCCACATTGTGGCATTGATACTTTTCTTATGAATCAGTAGGTTATTATTTTATTCTTCAACTTATGTTTTATGACATTTAGGAGAATTTTTGATATATGACACAATTAAATATATTGTATGACGTATTGAAAAAACTTAAAAATGTATACTAAGTAATAACAAATAATATTCAAAGAGTAATAGGTCATTTAATATAAATAGCACACCTAATATAATACGGTAACAATCATGAATAACAGTATAAGAAGTTCCATCAAATTATAAAAATGAACAATTAAACTACTTTAATCGAAAATATACCTAAAAATTACAAAAATTCAGTTATCACAGGACAATGAAATAGTTTGTGTTTAGTCATTATTAACTATTAATTAAAATATTAACATATTTATCACCACTGTCAACACACAATACATAATAAATGAATACATATCATATATTAGTTATACAGTTGTGTCATAATTTATAACTAACAATGTAAACATTGATTGGACTCAGTATTTATTTGGACTTAGTATTTAATGCTGGAATACAGTTACTATTTTAATCTATACGTTTTTTATGCTACGTGCGTTTATGACAATGAAGATAAGTAATATAATTATATGTACCAGCAGTTCCCAAACTGTGAAGTGCACCTTCCTAGGAGGTGCAAGAATTTAACGAGAAAAGTATGAGGTAAATTTTGATATTGTATACATTTATCTTTATCTATTCACACACAACTTATATGGTTTACATTATAATCGTTATTGCCTATTATTACTGTACAATAAAATATTTCATTATTAGTTTGAGTCATGGCGTACATTAACATTATTAATGTATTCGACTTATATTATTAACTTGTATTTATTTTTTGAATGTTTAATTTAAAATATTTAATTACTACTTGATATATATTTTCTTTAATTTAATTAATTAATTTTTATTAGTTTCTTTAGGATACATCAAACAAGAAACGTGTATAACAGTAACACCGTTAATTCCCAATTTGGAGACATTAATGCATGGAAAACAAGCACATTATTCACATTAAAATTAATAATTTTATAATACTTAAATTAAATAATATTAATAGTTATTTTTTTTTTTTTGTAAAATTAGTAATGTGTAAATATAAAAATATAATAATAAAAAATTTTTATTTCATTTATTCATAATTTTTTTATTTTTAGGGATATATGAACCAAATATTTGGGAACCGCTAATTATATTATAAAATGTAAGCTTAAACATTTGATCTAACTGACAAATCTATATTCAGTTTTTACAAATTCAATATGAGCAATTATTTTTAGTTTTTAATGCCATAAAGTTTAAACTTTAAAACGATAACAAATATTGTGTACTTAATATTAATGAAGTTAAATGATTTCAAAATCACAGTAATTTACAATTAACTTAATATTAAAAAACTATTTGTCTAAAATCTTGTATACAAGATATGTCAACAATTTCTTTGGTATGTCAATAATAAACATTAAAAGGATACCATATGTACATCTGTTGTCTCCCTCTATCTAATACAAAAATATATAAATAATAAAACTCAAATAGTATAGTGTTTAGGTTAAATTTAGAGTTTAAATACATATTAGAAACTAAAATTTAAAAATTATATTTCAGCATTGTGTAACTAAAAACAAACTTACAGCCATTTAAAAAAATCTTAAAATGTTTCTTTCAAATTTGGTTAGGTTGACAAACTAATATTCACAAACTCCAAATGTAATCTAAACACCGTAATTTAAGCATAATATAATATTATTTTGCTATATTCACATTAAATAAATGGTAACTACAAACTATAGATATGGTGTCCTCTTAAAGAATTCCAATAGTATTTAGGAATATAAAAAAATATGTTTTAAATTCTCAATAATTACAAAATAATATATATATATATATATATAATGATAAACTTGTTTCTCAAAATAATTAGTCATAAAATATACCATTCCATTATAATCTGTTATGTATTTCCACTTCGACAACAGAACTTGTACCTGGTGCGTCATCACTAATATCTGTACTAATGCTATATTCCATAGAATCTTTTTCTATAAACAGCAAATGTTAATTGAAGTTTTTCAATTACAATAATACTGAAAACACTTACTAATTATGTCAACTGTAGTACAGTTTTTACATTTAACTGGAACGTTTTGAGATTTCAATAAATTTTTTGCCGACAAATGCATCATTGTTAGACCAAACAGCCAATATCCTAAACCGTAACCTCCAACAGTGGCAAAAAATATATACCCATTGAACGTCATTACGGCACACATTAAAATATATCCAATTAACATTTGAAACATGTAAACTCCCAACGTTCCCAAGCAACTATAAAAAAAAAACAGACGTTTAACAACTAATTAGTCGTCTTTTATACTGCGAGCTTACTCGACCATTTTCATTCGAAACGTTACAGTAAATGAATCTCTGTTGACATATTTTTTGCAATTAGGCTGACTACAACACAACAACCTCTTATGAACTTTCATCATAAAGTGTACGGTCTTTAGGGACTCAAATACCACTGCCAATGCTATCAAACCAACACATACTGTCACCAAACCTAATAAAAAACAAAACGAATATTGATATAATGTGAAAATTGTGAGGACGTTTTCAAATAGACAGTACTTACCAATGGTAGATTGTATGTTGAAGTTTTTCACGAGAAACGGATTGATGTCCGTTCCAAACGTAAACGACATTGTTATATTTACACCAGACTTTTCAAGCGGACACGCACATCATCACACCATTAGTTCGATGTACCACAGCAACCTGATAAATGTTAATTAATCATCAACCATCACATAATGACTGGTACGCTCCAACACGATGTTATACCGCGTGCGTGAATAACATTTAATTGCATAATATTTAAACAACGTACACGCTACATAATAATATTTTACACTTATTATTTTAATGAAATAAAAGCAAATATTACCATTAACTTTTACTATCCATTGTTCGTTAATAATGACTTACTGACCCGCTAACTGATACTTTGATATTTGATAATTATTAACAATCACTGAATCAAAACCAACAGAGTTAGATCACTTTATCACCACGGTTAAAGATTAATTTATTAAACACAAACACGTCACGAATAAAAATCTTTATAGTCCGTAAATCGAGCGTCTACGACCAAAACTATTTGTTATCACTATAATATTGTCTGATATCAGCATAGATAATAAATATTTATTATCCCTATGCTGATATCTATAACTGAAAAGGAATACAATACTGATAACATAATATGAAAATTAGATAATAAAATTAAAATTAATTATTAAAAATAATATAATATATTGCATAAGTGTAAATTATAATAGCAGCTGTATAGTGAAAATTATTGGGCAGTAAACAGGCTCGTAGCCAGGAATTTTTTTTTCAGAGAAAGCTTAAAAATCAAAATCATACGTAAAACTATGTACCTGGCGGCAGATGACGCGTAGGTTGTGGCTCTAAACATTAAAACCGCTAAATAAACGAGTGTATGCACTTGCCAAAATATGTATTTTTACCGATTTTTGACAACTAATTACAAACAATTTTCTTTTCTAAACCTACAATTAAAAAACGATTGTTTTTCGTGTTGTGAACATGGCGTTTATTATTTTAAAACTAACGCATACCTGACCTACCCGACATTAACGAATAGCCTTTCTCGCCGCTCGCTGCAAAATTTCGTTTTTTAATTAGGTTTATTTTATTTCTTTTAAAACGCATTTTGTATGAAATGTATGAAGTCTACAACAAAATAAGAAATATGCTCTAAAAGCAGAAAAAAAACCAAATTATAATATTTATACGTAAAATAAAATTATATTTTATCTTATAGCTTCACGATTAACTTGAGAAACATTTTTTTAGCTGTTTTCTTGATTGTATAAACGAAATATATGTAAGCAATACTACAAGTCGCATATAATCTGTTCTATCTATACGGTTATAACAATAGAGTATATTATTAGGATTATAGAAATAAATAAGAAAAGTAATAATTAGAATTCGAGTGTTGTTGCAGTAAAAAAAATTAGTAAAATTGAATGCAATGATGCATTGAAAAATGAAAGAAAAAAATTTCACTGAAAAAAAATCTGGACGTCTGTTTCGTTATTTATTTAAAAAAATATTGAAATCAATCTGTTATATTACGGGTCCTTACATAGGTATATTTGTGTATTAGCCAAATAGGTATAAGATATATAAGTATAAGCTAAATATTATCATTTATCATTATATTTACAATATTCATATAGAAATGTTTGTTATTATAAATATAATAATGTTTATTATAGGTACCTGTGAGGTGTTAAAAACGTAAGATCACGTGAACATCTTTAAAAAATAGCGAAAATTATAAAAATTAAATACGGAGTATCGACGAAATTGCAATGACGGACATCGAAAAAATACCGAGAATTGCAAAAAGTTAAACTAATATATATATATATAATATGTATATTATATTATATTTTTTTTTTTTTTTTTGTAATTTTATCTCATACGAAACAAATATTTAACATAATATGTACCTATATACATCGCGATAAATTCAAAAAATAAGTTACGATCGCGGTACAAGGCCCGAGTATATTTTGCTACAATGTATTACATTACATGAATAAAGTTTTTTCCTTCATTCGACACGCGCGTTTTGTGAATTGTATAAATATATGTATGTCGTGGCCATACAACAAGACCGTTAATAACAAGCAGACCGCCGCCGACCTTGTATATATCATATATCTTATTACAGTCATTTTCCGGTTTCCATTTACTATTTTATTTACTTTCTTTTATGATTTTCGACAATACGCAGCGTACAAAATCGGAGGACAATGGTCGTTGAACTGCTGATTATTGCGCAATCCTTCACAATAAATTTTTTTTAAATACTTTATAACTGAATAACTTGTACCTATAATATTATGGGTATAGGTATTAATGTAATCCGTAAACGTGTTTTTTTTTCTTTTAAATATATTATTGCTCTATCTATCAAGTGACGTAATCGTGGGGAGAATAGGTATCAACACCCCCTTGATTCTTCTTCTTTTTATTAGTAGAATGGAATTTTTAAATAAAATATAAGTGTTTCTAATCGAATTTGTATAAATAAATCAAATAAAAATCATCTGGCACTATGTAAAAAATTTGGCCAAAGACGTGCGTCTGTACGTCAACAGACGGCGAATATGTGAACGATGGGACGGTTTTGGAGACGACGAGCTTTTAGTATTAACTAAAAGTTATATTTATTATAATCTATTAAGCCTATGCGGGCAGTTCATAAAAATGTGCCACTGATACATCTCGAGGATATACTGAACGAAATGGCTATGAAACCAAAAATAATAGATCTGAAATAAATATGAACTACATATTATATCATTTTTTTTGTATCTAATTTTATTAGTTTTATTAAATTTATATTAGTTCTTTTGGAAAAATATTGTTCGTCCCCGATGATCTATACTTAATTACGTCATTGAGATACTTCATAATCGAACATTAAGAGGCATGCGCGCGACCTGCATTTTAGCTACAAATTTTAGATGCATACATTACTGGAAAAACTTTCACGCCTTGTAGAGCGATCCGATTTCGATATTTTTGTTTTTTTGTTGGTAAGAGGAAAACATTTTGCAGGATGCGTTGGACATCATTTCTCAAAATTTTACTTTGCACATGTCAACCGACAGACAGAAAATGAAAAACTCGATATTACATGCTTTACAGGAAAAACTCTCACGCCTCCTAGAATTATCCTATTTCGCTAATTTTGTTATTGTTGGAAAAAGGAAGACTTCCTATATGGCACATTGGACTCCGATTTTGGATTGCCTTATTAAAAACGTTAAAAAAAAATTGTTCAAAATGTTGTAAAAATTGTTCATATTCAAACTCTTATTATAGCTTTTAGAAAGGAAATTTTGAGATTGAAGTCTAATGCACCCTGCAAAATGTCTTCCTCTTTCTAACAAAAAAAATAATAAATATTGAAATCAAATCACTCTACGAGGCAAGAGAATTTTTTCAGTAACGTATGTATTTAAAATTTGTATCTAAAATACAGGCCACGCGCAGGCTCCTTAACGTAACCATACTACAACCCCTTATTGCAAAGCACATTAAATTTCCTAATAATTATTAATTAATTTAGATTGTAAGCGATTTTCATTAATCTTATAATGTTTTGTTTTTATATTTGTAAATACTTTTTCGTGTAATAATGGTGAGTACGCAAATGATCTTGACCTGTGTTATTGTATATATATTATGAATAAAACACATTTATTGATTATCCCAGTAGTTTCCTAAAGCATTGTTCAAAACGACAAAAAAATTATAAAAACTAATAAAAAAATACCTATATTAAACAGGTACACAAAACAGCAACAACAAAATAAAATATTAATATGTATACCTGTATGGGTTAAGTAAAGAAAAAAGGAATAAATAATATCAATAATGATAGAATACAAATTATTTAGAAAATAAAATCAATTTTTCGATGAATTTGTAAACAATTAAATGGAAAGATTAATGGATTATTCCTTTTATCATAGTAGGAATGTATTTACTTTAAAAACAATTAACCGGTGGCATAAATTATAACATTATTAATATTTTATAAACTAACTTTCAAGTATTATAAATAACTAAATTAATTAATAGACAAAATAATAATTTGAACAAATATTAATTTGTATTATAAACAATACAGATATATGTATAAATAATAGAAATATTGACAATCAGACATATTTCAATGTTACATAAAAAATTGTATAATAAAAATTTCATATTATATAAAATGATATAAACATTTATATATCGTATAAAATATATTGATTCAGAAATGTGAAATCACATAATCTACATTTTACATTCCGCCACATTTAATTCTCATGAAATACTAGTATCACAATATATACAAATAAATACACTATATAATACAATATATACACTAAAAAGTAATTTAATTTTCATTATAATTGTCAGCAAAAATAATTAATCCTTACAAAATAGTTTACATAAAGTTTATACTTTGAAAATTAAAACAATTCAATTCAATCATATGTGAAAATATAAATGCATTTAAAAAAGATCATCAATTAAAATGATAATTGAGTATAAAAATGAACTACAAACTTGGTGTTTACATAAAAAAGAATATCTATTACAAGTATATTTTATAAATTTGTATCAACAAACTAATTAATTTTAATTGTACTATATTCTTTGTACTTTTAAAGTTTTAAATATTTATGTAAGTACATACAATTTATAAGATGTATTATTTTTTAAGTACATAATTTGTTCCTCAAATAAAATAAATAATAATGTATTTTTCAAAACTACTTTATGAAATGTATAATAATAATAATAAAATAATTTTGATCAGTCTATTAAATAATCACAGATAATACTTTGTAATTTTTCTTAATTGCTTTTATAGTTGACAAATAACATTTAAGAATTATAAGTTATTTTTAAATTAATGTTTGAGAAGAAATATTATTAATTTTAACAACAAAAAAACAATGACATTAAAATTTAAAACAAACTTTTCATAAAAAAAGTTATATAAAAAGTTAAAAACACAAATGATATTATTTTGAATGGTCCACAGAAAACTAAGGCAAATAAATAATTCCTACAATTCATTATAGGGGAATGTAAATTTCCCCTTATTATTATTATTATTAGTGTAAAATATTAAATTATTTTATTTCCATTATCAGCTTTCAAAAATATTGTTTTCTATCTTCTTTATATTTAACCAGTTGCTACTTGAATACAAGTAAAATTTTAAAAATGTAAAAAATGTTATCTTATAATCTTGTCACAAAAAACCTTAGTATAATATATGATTTGAGAGTAAAATTTAAAATTTGTGCATGTGTATTGTCATTAGTATTTTTATAAAGAAAGTTAAAAATTGAAAAACAAATGATTTTAAAGAGATATTTTGTAAAGTATTCTACTGGTTAATAGTTCAAATTCATTTTTTAAAATTTTTTTTAATGAGTTTTTTTATTGGTTTTAATAGTTTCTATAAGTTATAGAAACATAAAAAAATGTATTTATAAAAAACAAAAAGAAATTAAATACATGAATTTGCTCCCTCATTTGTCGGACCTTAACGTAATAGTATTATTATGGGATGAGTCAGACCAAAACGTACAAAAAATGCAACCAACAAATTAAAAGCTTCTGCTCACTTGCTAAAATAAAATTTGAGCATTAACTTTGGGAAAATTAATTACATGAATGCCAAAGTATATTCTTCTGCATTGAAAGCGAAAGGATATTTTGGAGAATCAAAAAATTTTTAAAATCTTTTAAATTTGATTGTTTTTTTTGAACCAATAGTGTTTTTTTTATATTTAATTTGTTATAAAAATAAAATAATTTCATGAGTAAAGTGTATTTATTACTTTTTTTATAGAAAATGTAAAGTGAGCTTAAATTTTTGACTGGTAGTGTATAAATATATTATATATAATATATATTTGTACAAAATATATAGTATACACATAGAAGTTATTCTTTTAAACTATTTATACTAATTTATAAATTTTTAGCATTAAAAAAATGTATATAAATAAATGCAACATTCTACTTAAAAATTATATAAGTATTATATTGTTCTCTATGTATAACACAACTAAGACAATAAAAAAAAGTAATAAAAGTATAAAAAAAAAATACTAAAAATTGAAGAAACGAATATTTTTAAACATTCTTTATGAAAAATGTATTTTAACTAATATATATATATTCATTTTCAGTAAAAAAATTCACTTATTCAAACTATATTCGATTATAATTAGTTTGGAAAATTGAGATTCAATTATGTAGTCAAATAAATATATTCAATTATGTATTAGAATATTTAAATAAAACATTTACTGCAAGCTATACACAGTAATCAATAATAAAATCAAATGTATTAATATATTAATTATTAATATTCCTAAGTAAATTAAATGTTACTAATTTTCCCGCAGTGTTAATTGTAACGAATGTATTCAGCATAGAATCCACTACAAATTTACTTGATGTTAATCTTACACTTGCTATTTTATTACCATCTCCTACATTAAATACAATTATTTGATTGTCTTCTTTTATTGCCAATAGAGTATCGTCTGCTGACCACACCATTGATTGTATATTATTTATATTTGGATCAGTTATAGTTGCTATAGTAGTTTTTGATATTCTGTTTATCAACTAATAAAAACAAATAAATGTATTTTCAAACTAGATTTATTATTTAAGTAAAAAATATTAAATTAATTTACTTACAATAATATTATTTTGCCCACTAACAGCAAATATGTGTTTATAATTGGATAAACTAATAGATACTGATTCGTTATTTTTGAATGGTAATGTATATTGATCAATTAGATTTAATTTTAAGTCAGAAGTTACATTTATTATGTTTAAACTACTGGCATAAGTCATTACTAATGTTGAATGATCAAGCATTAAGCTACCATTTATTTTAATGCAATTAACTTCCAAACGTGCTGTGGTTAGAACAAGTAGATTTATTACCTGTTTAATAAAAATAAAGTTTAAAATAAATTTAACACATACATTAAGAAAATTACAAATCATTATACATAAAAATGAAGAAAAAATAATAAATATATTACTTGACCATTTATTAAGTTTCTATACTTTGAAAAGATAATATATAAAAGTATATATTACAAATTACAATTATAATTGTTTTCATTTGTGATCAAATAACACTTTTGTTATTATTTCAAATTAAGAGATATTTAACAAAAATAAATAAATAAACAACTTAAATTGATAATATATATAATTAACTTAAGTCTTTATTTTAAAAAAGCATAGAAACCCAAAAAATTGACATACTTGTAAGTAATCTTTCCCTTACTTGTAATTTATATACATACAAAATAATTTCATATTTATTATATTATAATAAATAAATAAAAATATTGTTTAAAACATAATTTACCTCAACTTCATGAATATTATGTAACAAAATAACTTTATCATGAAATACGAAACAGTTAATTAAATTCTTCACGCATATATTAATATTCTCTTTATTTGCCCAAATCTAATTAAAAAATAATTTTAAAAACAATAAATATTTATAATAGTAAATAAGGTTTGATGCATTTTTGCAAAAACTCCATTTTCTAGAAGTCGTTGACCCTAGACAAATGGCTGAAAATTGGGAAAAATGAAGGAGGTTGTACATAATAACAATGTTCCATAAATGGTCCTTGTTGAGTAATAGTAAATAAAGATTTTTAAAAATAATATTTTACCTGTACAATTTGTTCAACTGATTCATCTTTTTTCTTCAACAACAATGCTAAAGTCAAATTACCATGGTCAAAACAAGTAAAAATTTGTTCAACTTTGTCTAAAGTATTAAATAAATATTGAGATGTTTGGAATTTCAGCAAATGCACAGATAAATCTTCACACGCTACAATTATCATTGTTTTATCAAGTTTTTGGTCTAAATGTACAATTGAAAAAACCGAAACTCTTTTATCAATCACTGACCATTGATCCAATCCTTCATGTATTATCTAAAATAATATAATACTATTTGATTAAAATAATAATTAAATAATTTTAATATATATTATTTTACACTCCAGACAAAAAATGGGTAAAACTATGCTCATTATATACTGGTAAAAAATACATTTTCAATATTTATAAATTTAAAAACAATATTTAATATTACTTTTATTTTTTAATTCTTATAATTATTATAATTAATTATAATTTATATAATTTAAAATTTTTATAAATTATAATTTAATTATATATAATTAAATAATTAATAAATATTAAATTCAATAGAATATTTATATAACAATACAAATTACTATTATATTATAAACAAAATTAATTAAATGTATTAACTTTAAAATAGTATAAATAATAAAATAGAATATTATAAAATGTATATTTATATATTACATTATGATAAATGCAAAGTAAAATTTGTAATGTGTATATTACATTATACTGAAGTCTTTCGTACACCTACTTTTCAAACATATTTATTATTATTTAGGATTTTCTCTGTATCTAATTTAACTTACTTAAAATGTAAGTTCAATTCGTGTAGTGTGTACCACTTTACCATATTATATATATATAAATTATGGATATCTAAGATACAAAAAAATTTTAACCAATAATTTTACAGCATAAAAAATGTATACAGAGTTCATCTATATATTTATATAGGCTTCTAGGATATTGCTTACGCCACTTTTAACACATAATTATTAAATGGAGTGGGTACTTTTAGTGAATCATTCTATAAATGTATATTGTGGTTACTTTGTTGTCAAGTACCTACATGAACTGGGCATCATTTATCATAACTCATTATATGAAATAAACATATTCTTGTTTAATTCATGAACAAGACAACTTTGGATACAAAGCCAACCACGTTTTTATTTCAAATATGTCCTATATATATATATATATATATATTTATTTATTTATTTATTTATATATTATATACAGTAGTCACTCGATAATTCAAAATTCAGGGGACTAAGCTAAAAATTCGATTTATAAAGGTTTTCAATTTACTGAGTGATCAATTTTTTTTCTTTTAAAGAAATTACAATCTGTAGATACTTATTGGCACAATGAGTGAGAGTTACATGCATTCATTCATTAAAGAAATCTGTTATTTTCTTTTTGCGATAAATTGTTGGCCACAATTTGGTCCATAGTGTTATCTAATATACTAATAGCATTGAAAATTGTATTATATCTTTTTTCGTCCATTTCGGATTGCTTGAAAAATTTACACAATCCTGTCAAAGATTTTGCTTCTTACGAGTACGAGTTCGTCAATTAGATACGAGCTCATATGTACACACATAATAAAGAAATTCGAATTATAGAAGTGTTGGTAAAAAAATTTGAATTGTAGAGTGTCACCCACCGACAGACATATATCGTGTCGAGGGGACTGAAATACATGTATTTTTTTTTAATTATAATTTTTCTCAGGGGACAAAGCGTTTAGTTCAATTTATGGATTTCTTTGAATTATCAAATGACTACTGTATATATATAAATATATATATATATATATATATATATATATAATATTAATAAAATGTAGAACACATATGATAAATATTATCACTATTTAATTATCCACATATTCTGTGGTCAGGAGTACAGTGAATCAATGCTATTCTGTAGAGTTCAGTTTGTATTGGAGTGAAATTAATTTCTTAATTTTTTTAAGTTTTGTACCTGATTTATTAAAGTTTTTAAATTTATAATGATATTTTAACTAGTTGCGCTGAGGTAAAACAAAACAAAAAAAAACATGTAATATTTAGTTAATGTATTTGGCCATTCTACCTTTTTACCATAATAATCATTATGAAAGTACTCGTATATTCAAAATATATATTAGTAGGAGTTTTTAAAGACTTCATTATTTTTAACCCACATATCGTTCTTCAAATATCTTTTAATTATTTTAATTAAAACAATTTTTAATGACAACCAAAATAATAATAAAATCGCTTCTTAGTTCTATCTAAAATCTAGATTTTAAAAGGAATACATATCACTAAAACCAATAACTAATATATTTTAATACTATCATCAATAATTTAAAATTTATTGATGAAATAAATTTATATTAAAATTATTTTGTTTTTCAATTTATCAAGGGAATTACCTTTAATGTTCCACATTTAGTTATAGCTGCTAATAATAAAGAACTATTTTCCAGCCATACAGCATCAAAATTTTGTTGAAGTTTATAACAATATAAATTTTGTTCTTCAGAAAATAATTTATAGTTTTTAAGAGATAATATTTCATTTTTGCATATATTTTCAAAATTACTATTGGACTCAATTATACTGTTTGTTTGATGAGCACAAGTATATTGTGAAATATCATTTAAACACCATAATCTAATAGAATTATCTTCAGATGCACAAAGCAACCAGTTACTATAATCTTTTCTAGACCAAAACCAGTCTAAGCTCAATATTCCTCTGTAATATAAAAATGTTAAGTATCACAAACAAAAGCATTATTAGTCAAATAACTTACCTTATAGGATCATTTAAATCCAAAACATTATTTCCAGTTAATAAATCACAAATTTTTATTGTACTATTACTTAAACTGAATGCTATATACCGAGAATTATTTGTTTTGCTAGTGTAACTCTCTGAAATAGAAAACAAATGAAAATATCGGTAACTTATTGTAGGGTGCTCCTCTTCCTCTACTAAACGTATAGGTTCATCCCATTTAAATTGGTAATGGCACAATTTCTTTTTTGTCATTATAAGTACCTTGTCATTTCCTATATATTTGAATTATTTTTTTTAATGTATTTAATTATATAATATACATTCAAACAACAAAATTATATTTACCTTTTGTATTAGGTAGAAGAAATAATGATAACACGTCTTTTAAGTACAATAATCCAGTACAGTGGTCAAAAGGATATGGACAAATATATATACCATTTCCTGTTTGTGATTGGGTTAAGAATAGTATACAATCTTTTCCTATATTTTCCATAAAATAACATCTATAGATAATGTTACTTTGTTTGATTGTCTTAAAAAGTTTGCAATTGTCCTTAAATTGCCATACCTATTTCAATGAATATTAAACAAAGAGGAATTTAGAAAATTAAAAATTAAAATTAAAAGGATTTGTAAAAATAAATAATCAAAAAGATAGAAAAAAAATTACATCAATTTATGTAATGAATATTACATAAATTGTCAAAATAATATTTAAAAATAGTAAATAATTAATTTAATAATTGTTTTAGAAACAACAGTGATGTTAATCTTCAAACATAATTATCTATTTATAAGATTGGAACAAATAAAATGATCCTTAATGTGTATTATATTTTATTTACCAAGGAAATCAAATTTAATATTTACTCTACTTCTGTTAATCATACTTAGCTTAAAATACATAAAATGACTAATTTATGAAAACAATAAATTGATGTATCTATACAAAAAACAATGTTCAATAAATCTACAAAAAAAAAACTACAAAGTATTATGAAATATGAATAAATTACATGTAACTTAAAAATATAATTTTTTTTTTAACATGTATAGTTTGAGAATAATGTGTAATACAGATTGTAAACAATTTTCAGAAATAAATTCTTAAAATAACAAATTTTATTAAATTAAATATTCAATATTTTATGTATAGTCAAAAATTGATTAAAATGTAATTTTGTCTGTATAAAATCTAAAATTGCCTACATTATTTTTTAAATGAATTATAAAAATCAAATTCCATTTTGTGAAAATCTGATGTTTTCCTTTCAAAATAGTGTTCTACGTCATTCTCTACAACAACCTTGAATAAGTTATCGTGTCGTAGTAAATGCCTCATTATTTATCCTATTTAATATGCTATTTAATACTTTTTCTTTTCTTATCCTTTTCTTCCATTAAATGGTACGCACTTTTTGATAACACCACATTCCAAATGCCTCTAGTTTTCTTCTTTGTTCTATACTAGTCATTCAAGTTCCACTATCATTTAATAAAGTCACATTCCACACATTTATTTTCTAAGCTTTTTTTCTTATGTCTAAAGCTACATTTTTAGTAGTCAATAGATGAATTTTAGCCCGGAAAGCTTTTTTTTGCTTATTCTATTATGCTAACTAGATCTGTTTTACTATGTCCATCTTCTGTTATTTTACTTTCTACGAACTAAAGTAGTGCATTTGTTCTACAATATATATATAATCATTATTTATTTGTTTTTGTAATTATCATAAAATTTGTCTTTTTTTTACTTAACTGCAATTCATATTTGGTTCACAGTATTTCATTTATCCTTACCAGAATATCTTGCTGGTGATTCTTAGTATCTGCACAGAAATCAACATCATTAGTAAATCTAAGTACATTAATTGTTTCTCCTCCTATTCAGCTTTTGGTAGTTTCTTCTCTGAATTCTTTCAACAGTTCATCAAATTTATAGGTTGAACAGAAATAGGGATAAAACATCTCTGTTTTAGTCTTTTTTTAATTTTAGCCTCTTCTTCATTTCCTTATATTATTATGTATTAATACTGTTTGGATTTTGTACAATGTACACATACATCTTCTGTCACTGTATTTTATTTAAATGTTTTCAATATATCAAATAGTTTACTTCATTCAATATTGTCAAATGCTTTCTCCAAGTCAATAAATAGAATAAATCCTCCTGATTTTTTTCTATTGTATCCTATATTAATAGCATTAAAACCGCCTTCCTAATTCTTCACTACATTTTTGCTAAAACCAAATCAATCACTACCCAAGTTATCATCTATTATGTTTTTCAACTCTGTTCTTGACTATTTTGATTATAATTTTAAAAACACAAGTCGTAAGATTTAATGTTCTATATTCTTCACATTTCTGCAATCCTTTCTTCTCTGGAATCATTACCACAATATCCTTCTCAAAGTCACCAATAATTTCCCTACTTAAAACTACAAATATAATTTTAAAAACTATTTTTTCAAATCATTATTTGCACAATTGTGCAAGCAGATTAAAACAAAAATTAAAAACACTTATCATTATAAAATCAAAACCTTATATTTCATTCAGGAACAACAAAATTAAAACAGTAAGTGCATTTAACCACATAAAAATAATATTACCTTTAATGTCTTATCAGATGCAGATGAAACAATTAATGTATCATCCAAAGAAAACTGCGCAAAAATGATTGGTCCTGAATTATGATTTAATATGCCAACACAATCAGTAATATTTGTTGGTTTTCTATAATTTTGGTTAAACACATTTTGCCAATGGTCTTGTTTGGTTTCAGGTGAAGGTGTACGTGTTTCTGAATCTTTAAAAAAAAAAAAAACAATTTATTGGAGAAAAAAGAAATTTGTAAACCTTAATTATATTATTATATACCACATAATTCAGAAAAATTGTGCATATTCCAAATACGTATTGTTGAATCATAAGATGTTGATAAAAAAAGATTTTTAAATTTATTTTTAACCATATAAGTAACTTTTCCATAATGGCCATCGTATATATACAAACATTTTTGAGACACTATATTCCATACCTAAAGTAGAAACATATTTTCATTAAATATAGTTAAATATAATTATATATAGATTATTAAAAACATTAAAATACATATTACCACTTAAAAGATAATAATTATATTTTTATAAATACGAATTTTAAGTATTTTTCTGAAGAACATAAATTAATATGAAATTTACTTACTTTAATACTTCCATTATAAGTACCAACTATAACCTCATCATGTCTGTTTCCAAAAATAACAGTTCCAATTGAATCTTTTACAATAGATATACAAGGTGTTGGAAAACAATTTTGCGATGCTCGAATACTATAAATAATTATTACTCAATCAAATATTTATAAACGCAAATAATAATTTAAACTTACTTATAATAAAAATATGACTTTTCACTAGCTTTTGCAATTTTATATGATTCTTTATATATATAAGAATTTATAGGTTCTAGAAGACCTAACTGGATAATATCACACTTTGTTTGGTATAAATTAGGGCCAATGGATTTAACAAAATTTTCAATTTCTTTAATATATTCTTCATGAATACTCTAAAAATATTTTTAAAAGTTGCAATAAAGTACTAAAATAAAAGTAGTATAAATAGTATAATTTTTGTTTATAATTATTTAAATTATCACCTGAACAGCAATATATTTTCTATATTTTCTTAAATCTGCTAATAAATCAGCAGGGCCAGTTACCCATATTTTCGATTCTAAAAATTTTAAATTCAAGAACCATGGAGAAAATTCTTCTAACATATCAGCATTTTTCAAATGATACCCAAAATACAAGAAAATGTAATTGTCATTTTTTGGAAGTTCAGCAAAATTTCCATTACAACAAGTCCTATAGCGCTCAATAAGTTTTTTATGCAATTCCTTAAAACCGCAAAAAACAAATTACTATGAAATTGAATTGATACATAGAAAAATAAATTATATTTTATAAGCTATACCTTAGAGTCCAGATAATTTATCTTTTTTTTTAAATTACTCAAGAGCAAATCATGTATTGAATATACATAACTATTTAAAGGTTGGTTCCAATCTCTAACTACTAAGTTTCTACGGATGAATTCCAATAAAATATCTTCAACTTGTATTTTCTTTAAATTCCAAAGTACAGATAAAACCTAGAAAACAAAAATATAAAAGAACATATTAAAATTAACAATCACCAACATTACATTTAATGATTATATAAACGTGTGTAACTACTTCTGGTTTAATATTTATATCTGGTACAAATAAAGAAAAATCTTGATAATTCTTTTGAAGATCATTAGGTAAACTATTTATACACATTTCTATTGCTTTTTCAAGACTTTTGATTTGTTTATCACTATGTAATGTATATCTATAAAAAAATAAATAAATATTTTCTATATATATATTACAAAAAAGTTAATATATTGGTAATGATCAATGTCAGTGGCCTGGTGAAAGGGTTTTCATAACGCTTGGGCGTCATAACCAAAATTAATTTTGGGAGGGGGGGGGAATGATTGAATTAAACTTTAAAGACCTTTTTTTTATTCTTTTTTTAAACCCCCCCCCTTCATATTTTTTCGGATAACCTTAGTAGGTGGGTAGGTATAGAAATATGTGTTAGGCATCATGGTTTATAAAAGTTCACCATGCCACTGATCAATGTTATTTTATGAAACTATAATGTCTAAAGTTGCATTAATTTTGTATGTAACTTAATTTTCATTTAATAAATAAATACAAACATTATAGTATATACAAAAATTTACTTAAAATATTTAATTCTTAATTCATGAAAATACTTTTTATTTATTGGAAAATGATTATAAACACATATTTTTATTGAGAAAATGTATAATCTATACACAATAATCAAATTAATTATATAATATGTAAACAGGATAAATTAAATATAAGACAAAAAAAGATATTCATAGTTTATTGTCGCTACTTTCTAAGTTCAAAAATTTAATTCTAGTTTGAGAACAATATTTAATAACTTTTACTTTACATATATATTATAATAATTTTACTAAGAAATTCGCTAATTATTTTAATAAAACACAAATAATAAAAATTAAATATATTTTCATTGTTGATGAATCAAAATTCAATTCTTTTTTAAATTTCAAAATCATTAACTTTTAAGAAGAAAAATTAATTATGCTTATTATATATTTTATTAATATTAACTTCAATAGAATAGTTACTTTTATTTTTTAATGACCTAAAAAAAAAACACTTAACATAGATAATATTGAACTACTGCTTGTTGTTTGTATTAATTATGATTGATTATAACTTATAATTAAAATATAAATACTAAAAACATAGTTACTTAAATGGTTCACTAATTTTATCTGATAATTCTTCTAAATAAAATGTCCACCTATCTATATTATTAATAGTTTCTTCTTTGTGTGTTTCAAGTTGTGCACCAATAAGTGAAATAGTTAATGGAAATCCTAAATAAAATAAATATTTTTAAATAAATGCCCTTTATAAAAATATTTCTACCTACCTTTGCATACATAATGAAGCTTTGATGCATGTGATGGTAAAGACTTATAGTTAACATTTAAACATTTTGAAAATAAATCTAAAGTCTCTTTTTCCTCAAATCCTTCATTTACTTTTACGTATTCTATCCGTGTGTCAACTATGTCATCCATAATACTTTTATCATATGTTGTAATCAATATTTTACATCCAATATCCAAGTATTTTACTACTTCCTTACTATACACATCATCCAAAACTAATAAACCATTCATTAAATTTTTTTCTTTCCATCTATATAAACACAAATAGAAATATTATGTACATTAAAATTAAACAATTTTTGTATTAATTTTTAACATGAAAACAAGATAGAATTAGCTTATAAAATAACATCAAAATTATAATATTCTAGACAATCGCTTATCAAATTTTAAAAGATTATTTCTCCTGAAGAATTATTATTTATAATAATTATTAAATATTCCATTAAAATCAAAACAGAACTGTGAAAAAAATATATACAATGTGTCCGTGGGGAAGTGACCAGTTGGCGTCATATGAAATTATACCTAAATTTATTGAGAAAAACCCTTTAAAAGGAGGAGTTTAATTCTTTTAGTTTTTTTTATGCACAATTAAATTTTCTTTTAATAAAACTGAATCTACTCTACATTTTTTTGTGTATCTTCAAAAATATTCAACTTTTTAATATAATTTTTTTTTCAAGCTATTTTATTGTATATCAAATAAACTTACATATTTAAACCAAAAATTCATAAAAGAATTTTATCAAATAAAAAAAAGAAATTTTTTTAAACAAAAAATTATCATTTATTAAAAGTAAATCGCGTTTTACGTCAAAAAACATCCAAATAACTATCTCTTTTTTTTGTTTTTATTATTCTATAGAGAAGACCTACAATATCATAAAAGTTATAT
Source organism: Chaetogeoica ovagalla (assembly GCA_032441825.1). NCBI lineage: Eukaryota > Metazoa > Arthropoda > Insecta > Hemiptera > Aphididae > Chaetogeoica > Chaetogeoica ovagalla. The sequence continues at coordinate 15,159,033 of CM063725.1, read as the reverse complement.
TTCCATATTTTTATAATTTCCGAGAAATATGCTATTAAACATAACTCATTTTTTTAGTGTTATTATTACTTTTTGCCAATTATCAATAAGAACCACGAGAAATAAAATGTAAGTGATACATTTATAACTTTATGTTTGTTTTAAATTAAATACAAAAGAAAACTTAACAAGTTACAAAACATACTAAATTAAACTTTAAATAAAAAATAACAATAACAGTTAATTAATATTTTTTATTAAGAACTAAAGTGTTGTATTTAATTAATTAAATGTCCAAAATGGTCACATGACTACAAACAAGCTTGAATTCTGAATGTCACCTCGGAACGATATTGCCATATTTCTTCGGCTGCAACATTAATTCATTATAACAATTGTTCATAATGGCTCTCGATAACAACAGCATAAACTTTCTGCTTCATGTATTCCCACAAATAAAAATCTAACAATGCCAAATCGGATAATCTTGATATCCAGTCTATTCTATCACCACGTCCAATCCATTGTGAATAATGAGTATTTAAGTGTTGCAAGTGGCACATCTTGTAATAGTAACATAAGTATGTCTTGTAAAAACTTTAAAAAATTATCTTGAATAAATCGATAAATATTGCAAATATTCTAGTAATATTTTGTATTTAACTTACTACAAACATAAAGTTATAAATGTATGACTTAAATTTTATTTCTCATGGTTCTCATCGACAATTGGCAATAAATAATATAACACTAAAAAAAATGGATTATGTTTAATAGCGTATTTCTCGGAAATTATAAAAGATATGGAAATACAACTTTTATGATATTCTTGGTCTTTTTCTGTAGAATAATAAAAACAAAAAAAAAGAAAGAGATAGTATTTTGGATGTTTTTTTTTATGTTAATCATTTACTTTTAAAAAATTCTTTATGAATTTTTGGTTTAAATATGTAAGTTTATTTGATATACAATAAAATAGCTTGAAAATAAAAAAAAATTATATTAAAAAGTTGAATATTTTTGAAGATACATAAAAAAATATAGAGTAGATTCAGTTTTATTAAAAGAAAATTAAATTGTGCATAAAAAAAAACTAAAAGAGTTAGACCTCCCCTTTCAAAGGTTTTTCTAGATAAATTTAGGTATAGTTTCATATGATGCCAGCTGGTCAATTCCCCACGGGACACATTGTATAATATATATAATTTTTTTTAAACTGAAATCCAAACACCGTATTCCGTATATAGTATATACTGATAAAAATGTGTATTTTTTACACAATCATAAATATATATGTTTATACTTACAAATTTCGAAGTGTTTTTTTTGTGGCTTTGTAATCTGTACTTAATGGAGGCGAAATAAACTGTTTTTGGTCACTTAATCTATTTAATAATTCAGTTTGAATGCAACTTACATCTAAACAATTTTCTCTTCCAACATTAATCCATTGCACAAATCCCTAAAAAATAACAAATTAATTTAATTATTACATACTTGCTTATATACATGCAAATCAATATTTTATATATATATATTTTTTATTTATTATTATTATTATACAACTGAATTTAATAATATTCATTAAATACAATATTACCTGAAAGTATTGCATTGTTATAAGAGGATCATTTAATACCTCAGCAACTAGACTAGATTTTCCACAACCATTCATACCATTAACTATAACAAAATGGCTAACCTCTAATTTTTTTAAATGATCTTTTAATGTTTTTACCTAAAATAAAAATTAATTACAATAATATATTGATGACAATATTTTATATTTTACGCACAAGTTTAGTTCGTGATACATGTCTTGAAGATAACTGGGGTACTTCACCAGCAGTTAAAACGTCTTGCAGTTTTTTGAAATACAAGCCGTTTTTATATTCGTTTATTATTGAAATTTCAATGGGTTCAGCTATCCATGAATAATATCTCAACAAATACTTTATGAATTGATTGACACCATGACTGTCTTTTGTTTGCAGAATCTCGAGTAAATGACATGCTTCCACAAAGCGATTTTCCTACAACAAACACATAATATACACGCTAATATTTTGTTTTAATACCATTTAGTTTACTTTTACCACAGATGTAATATTTTTATATTCATCTTCTGTCAACACCTGTTCTTGAAATAAAGCCATTATCACATCTCCTTGAATATCTTGAACAATACTATTATGATGAATTTTTAACGCAACCGATGAAATATGATGATTGTCAATTTCCATTTTTTTTTTTCTTTTTAGTTGTATAACTCTTGTTTTACGATTGTTTGTACGATGTTTTACGATTTTCTAATAAATGATTTATTTATCATGATAAATATTCGTACTTATATTAAAAGTATACGTGAAAGATTCGGACTAGATTGAAACGTTCAACTTCAAAAACATTTATAGTTTAACAATTTCATTTATTCTGTGGTTTAACTGTGTACCAAAAATTATAATGTTCATTTATGTTATGATAACGATAGCATGTTGTCATTATCGGTGAAATTCAAGAGACCAAGGAGGTAAGCAAAGAGTTTAGAACTGTCTAATCAGCCGAAAACGTTATCTTGTTATTATTTTTCGGGAGACTGCTCGCATCACACAAACACGAATCTTACATCCGTGTCTGTAGGTAAATGATCCCGTAGGTAAATTCTTGAGGTATTCATTTAAATTCGTGGTGATAAGGAATAAGGACCACGAAAACTAAAAATACTTTGTTGTGAAGTCAAAAGCTATAGGACACAAGCCACAAATTAAAATGTCTTTAGCTTTTTCTACAAACTTACGACTTTACACTGTTTAGGCATAATCGTGAAAAAGTATTATAACACTTAAGGTTAATAGAATAGTATTTTCTAAATCTTTAAAAGACTTTTTAAATATTTCAGGAGTACAAAAATATACCTACTTGACATATGAATAATACGTTTTAGTTGCGATTCGAAAATTACTAGATGATATGTCACATAATGAACACCATACTCTTAAAATACTCGTTTCATCAATTCATATCTATTCGTCATGAATTTGTATTTGCGTGTAATATTATTTTAATTTTGAAAACAGTCGCTATCGTCCCGAAGTCAAAAAAAACTAGTTTTTCATAAGTAACGCTATGTTTACGTACTTATGTATCGTATGTTATGATTTAGTCTTCACGATTTTTCATTTTCGAAATCCATCTACAATACAGTAGATAGGTAACTTTTAAAACAACTGTATTATATTATTATCGTCTAAGACGAGTATTCGCTCCCGATTTTTAATCGCCGATATATATATATGACACTTTTAACATTTCTATAGACTACGGTAATTTATTATTTATTTAATAGATAAGTATAAAACTTTCTACAGTTTTTTCGCTACCCAATAACGTATCATATGAAGTATTTAAAATTCACGTTAATTAAAATTAAAAACCATTAAAATAATATTGCCATATTAACAACAACAATAATAATAATAATAATAAAGATTACCTACAATGTATATCTCAAATCAAATTTTAAATCTTAATATATACAAATCCCACACTGGGTTTGCACCAAATAAAACGGACAATAATATAATAATTACTATTCAATAGTAATTCAAATTTGCCATTTAATAAATATTTTAAGAATACAAACCATTTTTTTGAAGATATCATTGGAATACTATACGAATTACAATTAATCGCGTATATACGTTTTAATATGTTTGAAAGTAAACAAATATCAATTGTCAATTTAGTATAATTATATACTCACTATACTTTATACTTTAATAGTATAGTGAGTGGTTTCAGTACTTTCAGTCATTATGCCAATTGCCCAATAAGTATTGAGTATTCACTATTAAAATATTTTATTGTATAAGCAATGCTAATATTGAAATAAATACCTAATTCATTATAATTTCAAAACGCTATATAAAACAATATTACACGAAAAATAAATGAAAACGACTTTGCATTTTCTCTAAAATGACATCTGTATTGATTTCTTGTATAATATTACAGTCGATGGATATTCTGCATGAAACTTTTGAAATATTCCGGAATATTTTTTTTTCGTTTACCGGAAAATTAAACACGAAGCTGAAAATAAAACGCTATCATTATAGATCAATATGACGCGCTTTTTTTATTATTCTCAAATAAATATAAATCCAAAAACCCAAGAAAATTGGTGGCTTATATTAAACTTATTTATAAATTTCCATAGACTACCTACATAAAATTCAAATTTTAATTTAATTATTGATATATGTAGGTATAATATATAATTATTTTTTATTATGAATATTTCTGTTTTTTATAATTGTCAATGTCTAAACAGGACAATTTTTACTTGTGGATACTTTTCAATTTTCGACTAAAGAAAAAAACAATATAAAACAATCCAATAAGGTGCCCCGAGTCATATATATATATATATATACACACACACACACATAAATAGTGCTTGAATAAAATATTCATCAACAAGTAATAACTAGGGCCCGGAATTATATGCACTAAAAATATGCAAAAAATATATTCATGTTAATTAAATTTAAACAAGTTAAAAAATGATTAAATAAATTTAATTAATAATGGATACCTAATATATAAAAATCGAGATAGAAATGTATTAAATAATTGAACTGTATAACTGTAATTGTATTTTGAGTATTCACTCAACTAAATAAAAAAAATAATTAAAGATGTCGATAAATAATTATCTCAGAGTATTAACAATTAGCCAAAAAGTGGACTAGTTGATAAATGGGTAAAAATAAATTAAAAAATAATCGAAATGTGAATATATTTCTAATTAGGCAATAGTATTAACTTTTTCTTCATTATATAAATTATTTTATTGAAAAATGCTAAAATATGCATAATTCAAAATGTTCCAAATGGGCAAAATCAAATTTTGTACACCATCTCATTAGACTAAGATTTAAATTTCTATCTCCCTTAGCTACTTTCTTAAATAATAAATACAAATATGAAAATGCATATAATTTTGGGCATTAATAATAACTCAATAGGTACATAATTCCTATTCTATGCAAATCATTATCTTAACAATTATAAATAACCAAAAGGTATAATTGTTTAATAGGTAGGTATCTACAAATTTAATATATTTTAAAAGAAAAAATATCATAGGTGGTTTAAAATATAAATAGGGTACCTAACACTAAAGCAAAAGTAATTATAAAACATAAGTCGGTAATATATAAACATTTCTTTTTTTTATAAAATGTAGTTCTACTATAAAATTAATTTATCTAGTATAAAAATGACAAATCCTGAAACCGACAGAAAACAAGTACATACTATTCAAAACACTACTTAGCAACAATTGGTAAGATTCAAAATTTTTAATTAAGATAAAAAAATGTTTTAAAAAAAACAAATTTTAAAAGCCAATTACTTAATTACCAATTAGTCTTACCTATATTCAAAAATAATATTTACTATAAATTATTTATTTCAATGAAAATTAAATGTAAATAATTATTTTTTGATTTAAAATTTAAAACCTTGCAGAACCATTATATGTGTCCAAATTATACTTTGATTATTTCATTGTTATTTGTTAAATATACAACTATAATGATACATTTAATTATCATTATAATCATAGAATAATACTAGTTAAAAATATAAAATGTTTCTTCAAAGTGCAATCTAAATTATCCAAATTAAAAAATTGAAATGCATTACCTATATAAAAGACATTAGTTGCATATATCAACATACATGAGAATAAAATAATGTTGTTTTTAAGTGCTTAACTCCAAAACCAGTAAACCTATGTAAAAAATAAATTAAATTCAAATCGTTAAAACAATTTGAAGTTTAATATAGTAATAATTATATGTAGTAATAAACATTAAGAACAGTTCTTCTTTTTTTTATAGGAACAGGATAAAACATGGATTTTTAGTAAATATTAATATTTTTCCCTTTTTTAAACTTTTTAAAGGTACATCATTTTATATGTATGTACAATACAATAATAACAATTATCTACAAAAATATCAATGCGTTACATTGAGCACTAATAATAACTGTTAACATTCTAAAAAAAATGTAGATATTGAACAATTATAGGTACACCTACCTAAAATAAGGAAATTATTTTATATTTTATATGCAAAACATGAACAATAAGTATTTTACAATAAATCTATACACTTAGTATTACCGTGAATAACTTTGTAACTCGGTACCTAAATACAGAAATATTTCACATATTGTTATAATTTTGAGGTGGTCTTTGTGAATTTGATCTGTAATTGGACGGCCTCGAAAAGTTTGAGTCCATTAAATTAGTTGGCGGACAGTTTTGTTGGCGCATACCATTTTGATTATTTCCATATTGTCGAGATGATCTATTGTTTTGTGGATTGTTATTATATGGATGTGATTTATTATAGTAAGTTCTTGTTTGATGGTTGTATCCACTTGCATTAGATGGCTGATTTATTATTTGTTTATTGAAATTATCATTAGAATGTGTTTGAAAATTAGTATTAGGTCCATAATTCTGATTATAATTATTAATGATTCTAAGATCCACATCCTGATTTATAGAATAATTAGTATGATATGGATTTCTGCGTAAGTCTTGATCTTTTTGTAAATATTTGGCAGCATATGCATAAATTGGATCATTGTTGCTTTCAAATGATAGATGTTGCCGTACTTCTGGTATTGCGCCCGAATGTAAGAGACGCATTAATGATTCTCGACCTTCCCTAATTGCATTTTCTAATGGTGAATTTTGATCTACTTTTATCATTTGTCCATAAACAAGAAGTGATTCTGGCCTTATTTCATTCGCGGGTCTTGAACCAGGTATCAAATCCATTAAACTTTCTACAACATTATTTACGACATCATTATCAGTGCCAACATTTTCTTCTGTATCATCTTCCATTATATCATCATTAGTCTTGTATTCATTCCAAAACTTTTGGAAATTTTTAGGAATAGGTTTAGAGTAAGGTATTTTTTTAATTTGTCGAACTCGAGTTGGTTCTTCATTAGTAACAATATCTAAAAGTGGTATAGTATTATTGTCAGCCAATATTTTGATAGAATCTTCTTCGATGATGTCTTCAAGACCCATTCCAGGAATAGTTGATTGAGCATCGGTAGTCATATTCTCTGTTTTTAACATGCTAGAAACTGCATTTACTGAGTGATATTTTCCAGTCATTTTATCCCCAGGTCTGTTTCGCGTCCAAAACTTACATGTGTAATCATTTGAACCAGAACACAATACCTCACCTAAAGGATGCCAAGCTAATGACCAAACAATACTATCATGTGCTTGATCAACAGATCCAACAAATTTATCGACACCCACATTCCAAAATAATATAGCCCCATCAGAACCTCCACTACAGAATAAGTTTTCATGATATGGGTGCCAGGCAATCGTACTAGCTTCTTTCTTGTGGCCTCTAAATGTTTGAACTTCATGTGAAAGATTTCTAAGGTCAAATAATTTCAATAAATGATCTCTGGAAGCTGACACCATCCAATTACCATTGGCATTCCATTTAACATCCATAACTGTACTTTTATGAGCATGTAAAGTAGCTAACGATTGACCAGTTTTTGGATCCCAAAGTTTGATTGGTTGTTGATTATCTTTACTTCCAGAAATTAAGAGACCTTTGTATGGATGCCAATCAATGCATTTAACATCTGCTCCATGACCTCTAAGTATTTTTTCTTCTCTATTGGTAAAAAAGTCCCATATACGTATAGTTCCATCATCCGAACAAGTTGCAAATTTCTCATCTGACTGACTAAAACTTATACCTCTGACAGCTTCATTATGTGCTTGAAACATCTTGACATTATTCATGTTCGACTGCCAATATTTAATAAAACCAGTATGGTCGCCAGTAGTCATCCAGTTACCATTATGAGACCAAACCATTGACCGGACAGGTGAATCGTGCGCTTGCAGAATAGTTTCAAAATTAAATGTAAGCCCATTCCACAAAGTAAATTCACCACTGGACGCACCAGTTATTAAACGTCTACCTTCAGGTGTCCACGCTAAACAAAATACAGGACATCGTACTTTATTAGTAACAGTCTTGACAAAAGCAGTAGTAACTGAATTAACAGAGTTATCTACATAACACTGTGGAGGTAAAAGTTGAGGTGTATATAATATATCTGGTTGTAAGAATGGCCTATCTCTAAAATCGCGTTGCCAGACACGATTTTGTAGCATTCGAATTAGTGATGCGTTGTAGTCTACTGTTTTACGGAGACCAGATTTTCTCAAACGTTTGCCATCAAAATCTAAATCTGGTGGTGGAGCATTTCTATTTATTGGATGTCTTGGTGGTCCACCCAAACTGGGACCACGTATGTTTAAAGGTATTGGACCTTGAAACCTGTAGTTCGTCGGAATGAATGTATTGGTTGAAGGTGGCGGAACTGAAAAGTTTATGTTTAATGGAGGTGGTGGTACCGAGAAAGAAGTATCCACAGTAATGGACATGATTGTTAATAATTTAATACAAAATATTATCAAAATTTACAAGTTAAAATAAGTTTTTACAAGTACAATGAGTCTTTAAAAACTTATCTCTTAAAATAAACATTAGTTATTTTATTTACACATCAATTTAATACAAACAAAAATTAAATAAGACACGTTCTAAATCGATTACCAATAAATAAACTTGTAATTCTGATATTCGTAGTTTAATTTATATTTGAAGTGCTGATAATTGAAATTCAATGGCAACCTTATTAATTTAATAAAGTAAATTGAAAACTCTTAACGTTTAAACTCGGAAATTAATTAAAATACAAACACGAATATTAAAAATGTCATCACTTTCAGTGTTAATAGTGAATAGTGAGAAATGAGAGTAATCCTGACGTTAACATTGATAATGATGATGAACATAGAAACAAACGCACGCTACCATATACGAATAAATCGTAGGTGAATATAATAAACATACACATTATTTTTGAACTTAACCATGGTTATGTAGCAATGAGGTTATAAAATAATTTATCCGTTAGATTTGAAATGATAATTTATAATCTGTTTGGAAAAAATAATAACGTTATATAAGGTACGGTGTCCAATGCGCGACCCGTCACGAGGCTCTATCATTTATTTGTGATTCGTATTGACTGGTGTCTTACTTGTAACTGCAACACGTAACGTTGTTGTTGTCACCTGCAATAGGAGTAGTGCAGCCATAGAAAAAGTAAATTAGTGAAACTCGTCGCCCGTGTCAAAACGTCGACTATAGTGTTTTTGTTAGAAGATGAATTTTTTATTGAATTGGTTTGCAAATTTCCTATATATTATATGTCAGTGCACATATGCAGTACAATAATGTAATGGTAAAGGATTATGTATGAAAAGAAATTTCCCAAAATACTAGCAAATCCGATAAGTAATTAATATATATATATATATATTATTATTATTATTATTATTATTAAGAAAAACTAATATTTACAACTTGTATAGAAGAAATACAATAAGTAATATGTAAAAAAGACATATGGCATTTTGTAAATATTATATTTTAGTATGTTTTCCCTCGATTGTCAGAATACAATTCGGGAAATTCAATTTACAGCTAAATTCTGCTGCTTTGTCTTTAAAATTTACATTTTTTGGATCTTGTTGCATAAATATTGGTATTAATTTTGCTTTTAAGACAGCCAATGTTTTTTTGTTTTAGTTTTACTTATGTAGATGTGACAAATCCGAAAACCAAAGGATAATGATTGTGATGATTCACAAATAGTCATATATCTGTGTAAATAAAAGAAATTTGTTTAAAATAATGTACTTATATATTCTATTTAAACCTATTTTGTGGCTTCACCACATACCTTGTAGTTAATTGTCAATTTTTCCGCTGCTGAAATGGTATCTTTTACTCTCATTGATGGTCATTTTGATTCAATTAACTAATGACAACCAAAAAATCAAATTATTTATGACATATGAAAAACTTGCAGAATTTTATATCGTTTCAAATAAATGTCTATTAGAATTTCAAAATATCACTTTTGCAATTTAAATATAAAAAAAACAATTGATTTCCTTCTTTTTTGGCATTAAATATGAAAATAATACTTTGTTTTCTTCGAATTCATCTTCAAGTTAATTTTAAAATTAATTTATTATTTATGACGTACTGCAAATCACTATCAGCAATTCGTCATATTGTATGTCACCTTTCTACAGAAATCGGTGTACTACTGACCATAGATAAGTATATTGCTACTGACGAAATTTAGAAGCGAGAAGCTACGACTGGTCATGCATTAGTCGGTCATCAGCGACCGAGAAATGTAATGTATTGCAGCAATAGGTCGTGTATTAGACACCATACCTTAAAGATGTACAACCTGATTTTCAATTTTAAAGAGTTTACCAAAATGTTTTTTACAAATTAGAATATTCATTGTTCATTAATGTATGATTGTATATCAATCGTATACTCATGAGGATCAGGGTTTAATTTCTTCTTCCCCATAGCTATTTTAATAGATTTTTGATTAAAACTTCAGAATAAACAATCTTATTATAATTTAGAAAAAATGTGTGTGAATAAGTTTTAATCAATATTTTGTAGCTATCTGGATCATAGAGATTACTAATATTTCATTTTACACTTATGAGTTGGTATACTATTACTCCACCAATTTAAAAATGCTAAACATATTGATTTATACAACTGTATATGCACAGAGCAATAAACAGTTTGTATAATTAAGTAAAATTTGCAAATACTAACTAGTAATTTTTCATTTATTATATATATATAATTCACAATAACCATTAAAATAAGTAATTATATTTTACTTGGATGCTTATATATAAAATATCAGTGTGTTAGCTCATTTAATTAATTTCATAAATTTTTCATTCATAATGTAGATTATATTTTCGTTGAGAACATGAATTATTTGTTACATATAATATTATAACTTATCCTAGAAATAATACAAAATGTCTACGATGAATTATAGTTTCAAACTGTATTCAATTTATTGAGAAGTACATAATTTTTACTATAAATTTACTCTATTTATTTAAGGTGTGGTTACTGCTTAAAAATTATAAAAAAATACATTGTAAATGGATATAATATTTTAATTAAATTATAGTAATTAATAATATTACAAGAATCAAAATATCTTATACTTCTATACAATATACAAAATAAAATGTTTATTATTACTTTATATTATTATGAAAATAACCTGTTTTAATTTCCTTTAATCTTCTTTTCAAACAATATTTAGTATAACTTTGCAAAATATATTTTTATCACAATTCAATAATATCTCTATAAATCAAATAAATAATTAAACTAAAATATTTCATATTTATTTATTTTGAAAAAATAAAAGGTTTTTTAAAAAAACTCAATTAATATCATCTTGTGGAAAAATCTTGTATGGATTTAATATTTTCTTTGGATCAAGTGTATTTTTTATTTTTTTCATTAAATCTATTTCTATATTGGATTTTGAATACTTTAAATATTTGTTTTTTAAAAATCCAATTCCATGTTCAGCACTTATACTTCCTTTATTTTTGCCAGTCCATTCATATACATAAGGTTCAATAGCAGAAGCTATTTTATCATTCTGTTCAGTTGTGGATACATTTAAATGTAAATTTCCATCACCTATATACAATAATAGAATATAATTACATAATTGTTAAATAATAATAATAAAAAATTCAATCAATACCTAAATGTCCATAACCACAAACTGCTTTAACGTCTAAATTCTCTAATCGTTTTCGTATTTCTGGTACAATATCATAAAACAATTCATAAGGTAAAGTTATATCATATTTGTAGACATATCCATATCTTAATAAACTCTCAGGAATGTTTTCTCTTATTTTCCATATATCCTAACCATTTTTAATTTTCCAAATAAAATAATTAATTTTGATATTGTATTTTTGTAAAATTTTGTCTATAAACATTTATTACCTGAACTAATGACGGTTGATCTGTTACAGTAGCATCTAAAATTATTTCTTCGACAAGTGCTTTTTCTAAAAATTCTTGAATAGCATTATTTATATAATTATTATCAGCTGATAATTCTACAAGAACATAAAATCCAAGACTATCACTTACTGGACACTTAAGCCCAATATTTGATTGTACACTTTTAATTGCTACAGAGTCCATTAGCTCAAACGATGAAAGACTTCCGGCAAACTCTTTTCGTACTAATGAGAAGAAGCTCAATACTTTATCAAATGATTCCAAGCCTATAAATAATATAATTCAATTAAATAAATTAAATAAGTAATAATAATTAGCATTTCTAACTAACCAATGAATGCTACATTAACAAATTTTGGAGTATTTGGACATTGTATAGCAACTTTAGTAATTACTCCTAACGTTCCTTCCGAACCAATAAATATATGTTTTAAATGATATCCTGTATTATCTTTTTTCAATGTATTGAGGCAATCTAAAATTTGTCCATCGGCCAATACCTAAAACAATAAGTTAAATACATCAATTATAATTCAATTGTTGTATATCAACAAAAATACCGCTTGTAATCCCAACACGCTTCCTTGAAGACTTCCGTATTTTAATAATCTCAAGCCTCCAGCATTAGTCGCTAAATTACCACCAATCTGACAAGTACCTTTTGCACCCAAATCAAACGGCATTATAAATCCTTCATTTTGAACATAATTCATTAAGTTTTCTAATACACATCCAGCCTGACAAACCAGAACGCCTAAATAAATTAAATTTATATTCAAACTTATAAGATTGTATATATATAAAAAAATATAAAATCAATGTAACTATCATAAATGAAGAAAATTATTTCAAACAAATTATAAATTACATTTTACACATCTACCAGAATTTTTAAAAATGTTTTGTGAAATATTATATAAAATGTAAATATAATTATAGTAAAATAATAAAATACACAATTTTATCATCTTAACATTTCTTAAAATATATTAGGAATTGTTAGTATTATAATGATTAGTAATATATAATAATATAGATATAAATTTACCTGATAATTTATTAAAGCTAATAATTTCATTCATAGCAGAAGTAGATAAGATTACTTCATCAAAAACTGGTACACTGCCCCCAACTAAACCAGTATTACCTCCTTGAACACAAATTGCTATACCACGTTTATGACAATATTTAAGGATTTCTGATACTTGTTCTGTTGTTTTTGGTTTCAGTACATACTTGCTGTAACCTATGCATAAAATATCTATATCATTGGGAACAAAAAATATTATTCTTTAGGATATATTTACCAGAAACTGATTTCAACCAATCTTCATTGTAAGGTTTTACTTCTTCACCAGTAATAAAATGATTAGTACCCAAAAGTTTTTTGAAATAGTCAACATCTGTAGGACCTATAATAGCATATGGTCCTCTGTTTATGTTTGGAAATCTATCTTTAGTTAATTGAACAGAACTTTTAAATAATGATTTTGTACAAAATTTGTGAATGTTAGTAAAATTAAAAGTCATTGTTAATATTAATTATTATACTTGAAAAAAATTAACTAAATGAAAAAACTGAAATTTATTATATTTGTTAACTATGTTCTGTTAAGTATTAATAATTTATTATCTAATTAGTTATTACACACACACACGCATGTATATATATATATATATATTGGCAATGTATAAAGATAAAAAACTTCTTTAATTTTAATAATCTAAAGGTCTTAGGCCATATTATATTATATAATATATAATCAATTAAATTTTTTTTTTAAATAAGTTAAATTGTGTGAATCGACATATTTAATCAGTTAATGAAAAATTAAAAACTTATAAATAGGCATTTTCATTATTGTATTTTGTTTTTTTTTTTTTTTTGTTCTGTTGTTAACAACTCAATTATTGTTTATTATTTTTATATTTTATAAGAGATGCAAGTTTGGAAGCTTTCAAATAAACACTAAAACCATTATCAGTATTTTATTACAAATTTACAACGCATTGTGACAATTCTTGGCATTTATTAGATAGCGGTTCCCAAACTGTGGCGCGCAACTCTTTGGAGGCACAAGCGCTAAAAACTAATAGGGAGAGGCGACAGTAAATTTTCATATCATGTGTATTTATTTTTATTTATTCACACACACACACATTACACGGTTTGCATTATAATCGTTATTGTCTATTTTGTTATTGTACTATAAAATATTTTATTATTTTTATCAGTAGGTATTGGTTTTAAGACGTGTTCAATATTAACTAGAAATGCTTGTAGCAGTAACGTTGATTTATAATTTTGAAGCGTTAATGCGTTGGAAAACAAACACATTGTTTTCATTAACTTTAACTATTTTGTAACGCTTTAAATTTTAATAATAATAATTGTTTTTTTGTCATAAAACATAAATGTTCGGATATTTATAAATGAAAAATTGTTATTTCATTTATTCGAGGGAGGCGCGATTAATTTTTATTTTTAGGAACGCGTGAATTGAAAAAGTTTGGGAACCGTTGCTATAATTTATAAGACTAAAGGTGTTCTTTTCTATGATTCACTACAAATCATTAAATCATGCCAATAATATCATATGATTTCTGTTATACGTATTTTTTTTATGTTATCAAATATTTATCATCATTCGCCATATTATGGTTTCAAGGTTATGGATTTATTTTATAAGTGAAATTTATACAGTGTCGTATTTTGTAAAAATAAATTGATAAGAAAACATTTTGTATTTCTCTCTATATTGTAAATAAATGATAAGTATATCGATCACACTTTAGACTCTGGAATAATTAATAAAGACTGTGTAAAGTATACTAATTACTATCAATATTAATAATAAAATATAAATAGTTGTATAGTAACAATCAACCGTCAATTTTAGGTTTCTCGGTATTTTAATTTGGAATTTTTTTGTTTTTCTAGTAGGAGTTACATCTATTAATCTGCCGAATACAATTTGAATTGTACATTTTGAAATACATTTAGTAATCATATTCAGTTAAAATGTTATAAGGAATTAATATTAATTTCTGGCGTCAAAAACAAATTTGTATACTTATCTGTAACAATGTCTTCGGTAAAGAGGCGTCAGAATATTTTACAGTTAATAAGGGATAAAGAAATAAATGTAATTTAAAAAATTTTAACTAGTTAATATTATAATCGAGCTTATTTTAATACTAATTTATAATATATAGGACTGTATCCGAACTAAATATGCATTAAGAAATTTATTGAGTGACAAATATATTTCAAGACTCGGAATGCTTACTGAATTAGAAGGACATCAAGGATGTGTTAATTGTCTGCAATGGAATGAAAGTGGGAGGTATTTATATTAACTATATATATATATATATATGTTACATTTATTATATTATTAATAAATAAATAAATTATGGTGAATATTGATTTTTAGTACATTAGCATCAGCATCTGATGATTTTCGAGTAATTTTATGGGATCCATTTTTACAAAAAGTTAAAACTAACATCAAAACTTTACACCGTGGCAATATATTTACTGTTAAGGTATGTTACTAAATGGTATATTATAAATAGTAAACATACGTTTTATTTTGTTTTTAACAAATGTGTATACATTTTTTATTTTAAATCAAAACATAGTTTTAATGTTATTTAAAATAAGATTACATTCTTTCCATGTTTATTTTGTTTTATAAATTACCTATTTGATACATGTGTAATAAGTATATACATACATGAATACTGCAGAACCAGACGGGTATGATGTATTCGGTAGGATTCAATTATGTTTGATATTAGTATACTCATAATAGACTGTATTTAAAATTCTGATATAATAACTGTTATATTTTTAAGAAAATATAACTTATAATTAATGTTCTATATCAAAAAAACTAATTGATTTTAATTATTACAATTTGCAAACAAAAATTATATTATTAATATTTTATATATTATTCATTATTAAGAGTATGGCTGGCACATTTACATTTGTCATTTAATCATCCTAAAGTTCTTTAATTATGGTTTTTGAGTTGAATTTAGAGTTTAAACATTTATTGTCAAATTTAAATAGATATATAATATAATATAATAGATATTATATAGATTTAAATAGAATACTTTTGACCATTTAGCTTTTTTTACAAAATATCACCTGTCAAAGAAGCTACAACTAGGTAATTAAAAAAATAATTTCTTTCTTTTTCAGGCAATATTTAAAAAAAAGGCTTTATGATGCACTCGGAAATATTCTTTTCAAATTTGGTATAACTAATGAAAATTTAAATTCTAAATTCAACCCAGATTACATTTTACATAATATTATTTTCTATATTGCCTGTTTAATAAATTGAGTCAAGTAATGCAGGTATACCCTGTTAAGAATGTATAGGTATTATATAGTATATAGCTAAACTTTAAGATTTCTTAGTATGCTCTTTTAAAAAGAATCCAACCCAAGTCTTAAGTATACCAGCCCATATTTTCATAAAAATACATTATAGCTAATATATTATAAGCCCATAATATTACATATAAATTATTATTTATTTTATAGTTTATACCTAGTTCTAATGATGATGTAGTAGCAACTGGAGCTGGTGATTGGACTTCACACACGTATAATGTAACTACAGGTAAACGATTGAGTGTTTGCACTTGTGCACGAGCACGAGTAAAACGAATAGCTGTGGCAAATGATACTCCCAATGTTTATTGGAGTGCATCAGAAGACGGATGTGTTAGGTATGTTAGCAGTGTGCTATGTTTAGTTTATCAAGTTTTTTTTTTTTTTTTTAATTTAAGTGAATCTATATTATTTTATTTCTATATTGTAATTAGTCAAATTTGCATTAATAAATAAGTTAATAACTGTTATAATAAATATTTATACATAATTATTTTATATGTTAATATAGACAACATGATATGAGAATGACTCATGATTGTAGTTCCAATCAGTCTAAAATTAGTTTGGTATCCATTTATGGTAATTTGGGAACAAAAATTGAAGCTAAATGTTTAGATATAAACCAATTTAGAACTGAGCAGCTCGCAGTTGGTGCTAGTGATCCATATGTGAGATTGTATGATCGCAGGATGATTCGTTCATTATCTTCTTTTACAATTAATCATCCATTTCCAAAAAATCCTGCAGAATTTGTTTTCAAGTTCAATGGCGATAATAATGCATTTAAAATAAATACAAATACACCTGATAATATTGTTCAATATTTTGTACCCGGTCACATTCATTTAGATGAGCCTAAAATACCAAATAAGAACAAAAATATTGGAATTACTTATTTAACTTTTAGTCCTGATGGACGAGAGCTATTGGTTAATTATGGTGGTGAATATGTGTATTTATATGATTTAATGAATCGGACTGAGAATGCATTTAGCAACATTCCAAAAGTACTGAAAGTTCCTCGTAAGTTTTTTTAAAAATATTGCAAAATGTATTAATTATTGAATTATTAAATGCATTAAATTAAAATTATATGTATATTTTAAGAAGGAGAGTACGGGGAAGGGTCATCGATGGATATAGATGATCCCGCTCCAGTTATAAATTCAACATTACCATATGAAGTAGAACAATTAAAATTAAAGGTTTATAGGCCTTAATATAATTTATTAATTATATTTAAATTAATAAATAAACAAGTATAATTAAATTTAATTTACAGGCAAATTATTTATTTGAAAAGAAAGATTACACGGCCGCAATTGATTTCTACAACGATGCCATCGAAATTTATAAGTCTAGTGTATTGTTTTCGAATAGAGCTGCAGCTTACATTAAAAGAAAATGGCATGGTGACTTTTATGCTGCTCTGAAAGATTGTGTGACAGCATTAAAACTAGAGCCTAATCACATGAAAGCTCATTTTCGTCTAGCAGTATGCTTGTTTGAATTGGATAAGTTAAAAGATTCAAAAATGTATTTAGATCAGTTTACAGTAAAATACCCTTTGTATAAAACTAGTACAGCTTTCAAAGTTCTCCATAGCGATATATTACAAGCACAGCATAAAAATGAACAGAAAATTGATGGTAATTATATAATAATAACAGCATTTTTTTATGTTAGTTTAATAATCTAAATAGATACATTTATGTTTATCAATTGATTTCTAGACATTTAGCATTTAAAAAAAAATTTGGATATATATATATATATCCTTAAGGTCTTCCCAAAAACTTAACTATGTGCATTAAAGACATAA
Organism: Chaetogeoica ovagalla; assembly: GCA_032441825.1. Classification (NCBI taxonomy): domain Eukaryota; kingdom Metazoa; phylum Arthropoda; class Insecta; order Hemiptera; family Aphididae; genus Chaetogeoica; species Chaetogeoica ovagalla. The sequence goes on along the minus strand of CM063725.1, from coordinate 15,140,777 downwards.
AAGTAATACTAAAAAGGTAGCAAACTATGAGTGTTATAGGTGCTGGTTAAGTTTTATAAAAAGAGATTAATTTTATTTTTGCTGTGAATCTGAAAGCAATGATAAATCATTGTATTCAAAAAACAATTCTGAGCGAAATTTCAGTGTAATTTACAAAACTATTACTGTTAGTTTTATATAATAAATTGGTTGTATTTATATATATATTAGCTGACCCGGCAAACGTTTTGCCATATAAATTATATCTAGTGAATATTTTGATAGTCAAATAAAAATAACTAACTTATTGTAAGTGGGTGGTGATGTGGTATATGACTGAAAGAGGAGTGGAGCGCTGTGAACAATGACAGCCTATAAAAATAACGTAACACCAAACATTCATTTTTTGAATTCATTGTACTATTATTATCTTAATTAATAAATTTCAAATTACATCTCTATCACAACTTATGACAATTAAAAAAAAAAACATCCGTCTCTTAGTGCAATGGTGTGTACGATATTTTTAGTGAACCCATCTTTAGCCAATACAAACAAACTGGATGGTTTACCCACACGAGAACATGCCACGTATAACTGTCCATGTGAAAAACACGGTGTACCCAAATCTAAGCCACAAACAGACATCATTTGGCGTTGAGACTTATTGATTGTCATTACAAATCCCAATCTAATTGGAAATTGAACCAGTTTGAATTCAATTGGCACATCTGTGGGAATAATAGGGATTCGTGGTAGTAATACATCTCCCTGGAATTTTGGATTCAAATTGGTTAGGTTAGGTTAACCTAACTGCGAATGTTTTAATCATATATTAAAAATTTAGAACAATAAATTTTGAAATAGTACAGTAGTAGTCTAATTAAATAACATTATTCAAGCATTAATATAATAATAATAATAATAAATATAGCAAACGCGTATATGATTGATCGTTCAGTCAGTGTCAAACTAAACACCCACGTATAAATAAAACATATTCCTATATCACTCTATTACGTTTTACTTCATTTAATATGGATGTTTAAAAATTATAATATTCAAATACTGGTGCTGTTAATTATATAACTTCTATTCTTTAATAATTTTATAATTTAATTAAATCTTTAATTATTTTCAGAAAAAAAGTTTATTGATTCATTACGTACAGAAAGAGATAGAGATGATAGTGATGATGGCATGAAATTTGGACAAACCGAAAAGATTAACTTTGAAGAATACTTTCGTACCAAGGCTAAAGATTACCATCATAGATATTATGGCCATTGTAATACATCTACTGACATTAAAGAAGCTAACTTTTTTGGAAGGTAAATGTTTGTAGTTTTGGTTTTGAGCAAAGTGATAAAGGTATTGGTTTTACAATAAGGTTTTTTTTTCTGTGTATAACTTTTCGACTAGTAGAAGTGGTCCAATCATTAAACAAATGGGTATGAACATTTTTTGGTAGCAGATTTTTCTAGGGTGATACTTTAGGGAGGTCATTTTTTGATTTTCTGAATAGTTTTTAAACGCAGCTCAAAAAAGTACCAAAATATTTTGTTAATAACAGCAGAAATGAGATTTTGTCAAAATTCGATATTCTATATTAATAATAAATAATATTATACCAAAACATCACTTACAATCATTTTACTAAATGTAATGATTTATCATTGCCTCTAAACTTATAGTAATAATGACATTTTAAGCAATTTACTTTAACGACATCTGCAATACCCATTGTTCGTTACCTTTTTAGATTCTGAGCAGAGCGAAGAATCTGATGATGGTTTTACAAATTTTTTTTATTTTTACTCAAAAATTATATCAGAAAGAGTGCTCCAATCTTTGTAGTTACGTTTGTTTCCGGTAGTAAATGGCATCTAGTGAATGCTTTAAAGAGTTAATTTTCCAATTTTCTCAATATTTTTTTTAAGCGTCAAAAAAACTGCCAAAAATTTATATAAAAATGGTAAAAACACAATTTTTTCAAAATCAATTATCATTATTTCTTTGTAATTGTTATACTAATGGCCATTGAATCCTGAAATTTTCATCAAATTATGCATCTTCAGACTGTATTAATGAGACAAATTTTTCAAAAAATGTCTTTAATATTGGGCTATTTATAGCAATTGTAGATTTAGAAATATTTAAGTCATAAAAGAGATAATTTTTGGTTTTGAGGCTTAAAAATTGTGAAATGTTTATTACATCAACTTTATTCAAAAAATCTTAAAAATCGTTAAGTCACAATTTCTTTTTAAAACCATTTTAAATTTTTCAACAAATTGTATTACACCAATACTCTGTTCAGAAACGTTTTATCAAAAGCAATGATTTATCACATTGCTTTTAAATTTATAGTGATAACAATACACTCAAAAATCTTTATTTAAGTATTTCACTTAGGCGACATGCATAACATCTCATGGCACGTTACCTTTTTTTATATTATTATTATTATTATTAATTTTAATTTGATTTATAGTCAAGGTCAATTCATAGTAGCTGGTTCAGATGATGGTTTATTTTTTATTTGGGATAGAAGTACAGAAAACAATTTATTAATATTAAAAGGAGACACTTCAATTGTCAATTGTTTACAACCACATCCCTCAGAGTTCATGTTAGCGACAAGTGGTATCGATAATGAAGTCAAATTATGGACTCCATTGCCAGATGTAAAAATATATTGCATTATAAACACCTATTTCAAGTTAAATACTAATATTGTTAAATTCAATAGGACGTGGATAATGAATATGTAGTAAAACACTATAAAACAACAGCTATGCTCAACCAAAGACGCATGATGGCAGACCCATTTGAAGTTATAATGCGTAACATGAGAAGAACAGTGGAAGATGACATCGATATGGAAAACAGGCCGGATCAATATGAAATGGGACCAATACCAGAACAGTTTTATACTTGTCGTCCAAGTTAATGTAAAAATCAATTTTGCTAATTTCGCACATAATTTGTATATTAAAGTTGTTAACATTTATGATAATTTATCAATAACAATTGTTTGTTTTACAGTTTCCAACTTGAATTCAATTTCACTGACTTCAGGTAGACTCATACCACCAATCTGAAACAAAATGTATAATTGATTATTATAAATTATACTTAATGTTTATATATTTAATATTTTAGAGAAAAAAATTAAAAATTGTGTAAACAATGATATATGTGGTTTTTGCTAATAATTTCTAATCATAAAAAAATATAATAAACATAATATATTATTATTAAGTATGAATTTTCAAATTTTTATGTTACATTTTATTCTTTTAGTAGTTATAATTATTAAATCTAATTAAGATATAAAGTGTAATTATTATTATTATATTGTTAATGATGATTTTTTGCTAAATAAAACACCATACCAATATTTATTATTTGTAATTTTAAGAATAATTTTGTAATTATTCAAGTTTAAAAATTACCAAAAGATCAATGAATACATTATAATAAATTAATATTAAATCTGATAAATTCAATTCATTATCAAGGTTGTTTATTTTGCTATAATTGAATACACCAAAAAAAAAGTAGTATGTATTATATTATATAAAATAGATCTGACATTTTTTTTTAAATATGTCGACAATTTACATGATGTAGTGTAAATAAATGTTTATCGAATCACTAATTCATTTGTAAAGAGAAAATTACAACTTTTCTCACAAAAAAATTAAAAGATATTGTTTAAATTTCTAGGTATTTTAGTTGTTTTTTTATCTAATTAATTTATCTAAACAATAATACTTTATTGTGGTCAATATAAAATAATGTGTTTAAAATCATTTTTCCATAACATTTGTCATTTATGCCTAAATATACAATTTTTAAAAAAATATAAACATATATATATTATATTTATTTATATTTTACAACTAGCATAACATATTTACATTTAATAACATTGATCATTTGCAAGAGTAGAGTGGGAACTAAATTTAGGCCAGGAGAGTGTTATTTATCCAGGCCACCACACATTTACTATAAAAGTTTTTTCATTAGTTTTTAAAACAAAATAATTCTTTTAACAACAACAACAATAATAATAATAATAATAATAGTAAAAACAAAAAACAAAACGAGATAGTTTGAAAAAAAATGTTTAACACTAGGCCATAATCTTAATCATAATATGATCCAGCCAATCCAAGCCATTTGGAAAACTACCATTTTCCAGACTGTCTACTCCACTCCTGATCACTTGACTTATGTTATCATATTACTATTTATAGATAATCATTAAAAAAAATATATACATATATACTTATTTTGTACACTTCGTGAAATAATGAACATTTATAAGTGAAGTTAACATATTTTCATGACATGGTCAAGTGAATAGTTCTTTTTCACTATATTAATATCCACACATTGCAAACGTTTGATGTAATATATTAAGAAAAATTATGAAGAATATTCTAACGTATTGTAACAATATTACTAATATTATACTGTATGTATTACATAATGGTATTACTATTATCCATACAGTTTACAATAAGTATTCTTAATAATTTTTTATTTGTATTTATTATCATGTATATTAAAATTATTGACTGCTTTCTTGGACAAAAGGTTTTTTAAATATGCAATCTACTGGTAAGAGTTCATTAAATTGATTATTAATTAATTCCAATGATTTTATTTAATTAATTATTGGTCAATATCCCATGTACCTGCTACTGCTTTAACAAAAATAATTATTACTAATGATTTTTTTTTGTAATATTCACGTTTTTTTTAGATAACTATGATTTAGTATTCATTTTTAAAAATTCTTATTTTGGATATCTTTGGATAACAGTGTTGTTCACCTTCGGATGTCTAATGCAAGAATTTCTCAAAAAAAAAAAAAAAACAAATTAACATGGATATTACCAAATATTTCCATTATAATAAATAAATCTATAATGGTTATAATAAACTTATAACAATTTTATTATAAGAATAATTATGCACTTTAAATAAGTATACAATATATATATATAACAATATAGTTTGTATATTTATTATTATAACTTAATGATTGTTACAAATAAATTAACTATATTGTATAAAATATTATATATTAATTATTAACATTACTTTAGAATATAACAGAATATATAAATAATACTGTACACGTTTTAGAATACATAGTTTTTCATACAAAAAAATATATTTTACAATATCGAAAATAAATTATCCATTTCATGATATAGAGAATTAAACATACTGTAATGAATAAAAATAATTTATATTCACAATAATACTTTACTTCATGAAATAATTAGATATGACATTTAATTTTATGTAAACTTTGTATAAAGAAATATCGGTTTTTTCAATGTTAATTATTTTAAAATCATATATCTTAATATTATTTACACATTACACTGTAATGCTTCACCATAAACACATTTCATAAACTTAAAAATATTTGTATAATTATTATCATATACATTTTTGTCAACTCAATCTACAATACAAGTACTATTTTAATGAAAAATAAAAATAAATTATCTATTTTTTACTATATTAATTAAATAATATTCAAAATTATATTAGTCTTTAATAAATGTAATTATACTATAAATTATTAATGATTAGTTTTTTACTTTAACATTTTTAAAATTAAATTCTAACCTTTTTTATAATAACTCATAATTAATGAATAATACATTTAATAATTATAATGCAGTTGCAATACTATTGTAAAGTTGTCAATCAATAATTAAGGAAATGTTTATAAATAAGAAAGTCACTTTGAGAGTGCTAGATTTCTAGGTCTCTAAACAAAACTAATATTAATAAAATATTACGTTACCAAAAAATTTATTTTAAATATACATTAAAACTTATTTATATAAAAGAATGCATGTAAAAAATAATATTTTCATTATCACTGTTATTTAATTTAAATTCAAATTTGTAAAACTAACAATAATTTTGTAATTATAGCAACTTTTTAGTGAGATGAATGAATAAATCGATATATATATATATATATATATAGAAATCTAAAAACTATTTATTAGCATAAATAAGTTATTTTGAAATAGTCAAATAATGTGTGTATACATAATTTAGCAGTAATAAAATAAATATTAACAAATAGAATGTAAGTTATAGAAAGAAATTCTAAACTTTAGAAAATACCAATTAATAATTAAAATTAAAAAAAGAACTCTACATTGTACTTACAGACAGTAACAAGTAATTAATATCCAATGATAGTTGACAACGAATTTTATCATCATCAGAATTAACTTTATAATTTGGATCTCTTATCTTTTTCAATTTTCTTAAACTCTCTTCAGTTTTCTTAATAGCTTTCATAACATCATCAACGTAAGCAACATATCTAAAATATAATTTTCAAAATACAATATTTGATGTTATACGAGATTTTTACTACTTACTGTGTAACTACATGATCTAATACTTGTTTTTTACAATGTTTATCCTGTAAGGTTTTTAATGTTGCCACAATTGATTTCATATAAGCACACGGTTCTGTTGGATACTCTCGATTTGTATGTCTGAATAAACGTGGTACATCAGTTACTCTTATTACATGAGACATTGCTTCATCTGTCACAGATTGTACTTTACATTTACTTAAATCATCGATCAACAAATTCAAATTCACGTCTAAAATACTACCTATACAGATACATGCAAATATAAAAATATAAATAAATTTTCAAGACATGATATATTTACTTTTTTGTAATTTTAAAATATTAACAGGCACTTTTGACTGTAATAATTTTTCAAACATTAAATATATATCATTTAATTTTAAACAAAATATTTTCAAATCACTTTCCAAATCTTCAAGGAATTTAATACGACTGCTAAAATCTTTCAAATCAATCTTTGACTTGACATTAATATTTTCTGCCCAAATCTGATATCTAGAAATTAACTGTAATATAAATTTGAAAAACCTGAAATAATACACTAAATGTAAATTTCTTGATCAAGTACTACAAATATTTATAAATACGCTAATATTCTATTCATTCATAATATTTCAACCTATTGCTCAATTGAATTATGAAAACATTTGGGTCTAAACAAGAACACATACAATCCCACACCGTTCTTGTAACTTTAAGTTTAAAATTTTCATCATTACATGGCTCATAACTTTCATTATTCATAACGTTTTCAGCACAAAATCCAATTTCTTGAAACCTATTAAATAAAAATATTAATTTCGAATATATTATTTCTTATTAAATTTAAATTTATATTTATATTACTATTTTTATTTATAAATATTAAATACTATTATAATATACTATAATTATAATAGTCATAAAAACAAATAATATTAAAATAAATCTTACCGATATTGATAATAAATTGGCAAATTCCAGTATTTTTTAAAATCATTCCAACTTTGTACTTTATATAATGGTTCAGTTTCATGTTGTGAAATAGACAATTCAATTAAAAGTTTTGTAAATTCATTAAATGTCACTTTATAATTCTAAAAAAATTTTACTTAATTTTAAAGATCATATTTTAAATATTAAAAAATATTTACTTTTATAAAAATGTCAGGTTCTCTGAAGTTAAAGATACATTGCAAATTAGTTTTTACTTGATCAAAGAAAACAGGCCAGAAGCTTTTTGAAATAAAATCAAATTTACCAAACTTGTAACTTCTACACATAAAGAAAACAAAAATATTACATTTACATTAGTAAAATCCAATAACATAATGAATAATATTTATGTTTATATAAAGAAAACTCATTGGGGAGAAAATAAGTTAAGATAGTTCGGCCATATTTTGAAGAGAGATGATTCAAAGGCAATGAGAATTGTTATGAAAAAGAGTGTTTTAGGAAATATAGAAGGAAAAAAACCGAATGAGAGGTGGTAGGTAGTTGGAATAGATATGAAGATAATTGGTGCGAATGAATGAGAAGTACATTGTGTCCTATGAAAATGTAGGATAAGGGTGACCGACCTCATATAACTGAGAATGTAAGACAAAGAGGAGGAAGAAAAAGAAGCATACTCATTATTTTGTATTGCTGCAGCTTGAAGTAAATATTTCAAATCTTTTTGAAGGAATGTATAACACTGGCTAAATAGTTCTTTTAAATCATTATTACAACTCCTTAAATAATTTTCATTCAGTATAGTTTCCATTGCTGGTATGATAATATCAATCCGACACACATCTTCAGCAGATTGAATTTTACCTAGAGACAAATACATTTCCAAAAAACGTTTCACTGTACTAGCATTTGTTAACACTGAAGAAACAAATGATTTGTTCAATTTGTTTATTAATGAATCGTTCAGCAATGCTTGTCTCTAGAAAATATAATATCATTTATGAATTTATTAAAATATAGTTTTTTTTTTTATTAAGTAATGTTTTTGTAATAAATATATAATTAATGAGATTATTCGTTTTAGATTGTGAGTATACAACCATACCTTTAAATGCACAGTTTTCAATATATTGTTACATTTTATCATATTAAACATGAGCTGATTATATTCAGCAACAGCACGGGTTAAAACAATTATATCACAATCATTTTTGTCTAATAATAATTCATCTAGTTTGTCTAGAGATTTTTGCACTTTAATAATGGCATAAAATGCTTGTTTATCTTCACAAAATCTTTTATTTAATTGTATTTCATTATCCAGATTATGCAACATATTCTCCATATTACTTTTAGCTACCTGCACAACATAATTAGGTAACATTTAATTTCTAGTTATAGCTGCATAAACAAAATATCATACATTAACTGTGTTACTTAATAAACATAATCCGGGTTTTAGGGTTGCTAATTGCTGATCAATGCCAATTAATCCTTTAGATAAATGAAAATATTTATCACAATCATCATTAAGTGAATTTATCATCTTATTCCGTAAGTCTTTAAGAAAGATGCCCATTTCAACTCGCATGTTTTCCAATGTCATTTTATTGCGATTTTCAGTTAAAAATTCATCTACTGAAAATGATTCCTTGAAAAAAAAAAACATAATAATTTTCATTTTTTATTTGAATTATAATACAGTGAATTCCGCTTAATGTGGCCACCGGTTAATATGGGCATAATGGTCTGGTTCCGATTCCAATGTATGTTAACAAGGTTAAAAAACACAGCGTAATGTGGGCACTCGATTCGGTTTATGTGGACATTTTTTATGTTATAGCTTAATATGAACGATATTGAGCATACACTACACAGATAAGATTACACCATTAACTGTGTCGATAAGATTGTAATGTATCAAAAGTAATAAAAAATCATTAAACCTTAATCGGTTTGGTGACCAAACAATAACAACGACTACATATGTACAGAGACGAGCCTAGAACCAACATAATGAGGGAAGGGGTAAATTATTTTCAAAGTGCCGAGTTAATAATTTTGTTTCATGATTGGCAATTGAGTGACTTTTTTGACTGGCAATTGAGTACCTACCTTTGTCAACAGCTGACTTGGTTTTTAATAAATTGCTAACTTGTCATAAAATGTTAGTAGTGGGGTGATGTACCAACTCTCACACCACCCATAGTCTCATCTCTGCATATGTACTCAGTCAGTTCCATGAATTTCAATATGATACAATGATTTGTAAAGATCTTTCCATTAGTAAGAAAATAGCTATTTTGGACAAAATTAAAACGCTCCCGTCATCATCACAACATTAAATCGTTGAACAATTATGTGTTTCGTAATCAACGGTCACAAAAATTCTTAAAGGAGAAAACATTTTACATGAAAGCTTTAATTTAAACTAAACCTTTGGTCAAAAACTAATTTCAGTTTTTATGGGCAACCGCTTAATGTGAGCAAATAGAACTCGTCCCAACGTACCCACATTAAATAGAATCCACTGTATCATAAAACAAAAATGTGTAATATCATTTTAAAAAGATGTCTTTAATTGGCTAGGCTATTAAAAGAATTTAAATATTATTAAATATAGGTATGTTTTAATTTAAAGAGGAAAATGACACTCATACACGAATTGCACATATTAATTAATTTTGTTAGTCTATAATTCCTGCCCCCTATTACTATGCCTGACTGTAATATAATTAGATTAACTGTCTATTATTTAAGTGATTTGTAATAGTTATTATAACTTATGGATTACAATTATGTTCTTAATTTAGTAAAAAATGACAAACAATTAATGGTAATAAATGGTTTCTAAAGTTATTTAATAGTAAATTCTACACTTACACAGTATGACACCATTATAATAAATAATCAAATTTTAAAAATTATTATTCTTTTTGTGTGACTATTCTTTAACATTTTTGATTTCAACTACAATGTCCTGTAACTATATTTTCGTACCACTTCTTTCCAATTGTCTACACCTATTACTTTTAAGTTATCTTCCACACCATCTGTCCATTTCTACCTGGGACCTATGTAGTCTTTTCCTAAGTGGTTTTCACTCAAAGGCTGTTCTTTTAGTAATCTAGTACATATATTTGTATAGTTAAATAGTTTTCACTTCAAATTATATCAATCTTAGTAAATGTATATTAGTAACTGATTATATAAATTTTTAAAACTATTTATACAGCTGTTAAATAAATTTGTGCGATAATTTAATATAGAATACATTTTATGGTAGCGCCAAAAAAATGAAACAAAAATTATCATGCACTGATCCTGGTTTGTTAGCAAATCATTATTATTTTTACAGTATAATATTATTGTACTAATATATAAAAATTATTAGTGCCTATAATAAATATCCAATAATTATTAATATTGTTATTATAATATATATTTATAATGTTTAATAAAATTAAACCAAAAAAACGTATTTTAGATGCATTGTGTACAGACCGATAAGAGATAATAAATAGATAGTATTATATCGACTCTCAATGTAAAAAGTGGATTTGTATTTTTCTATTGTAATGTTTTTAAAGGTTATTAAATGATTTACTATTGTTTTATAAACAAAAAATAGCTTTGGTTTTAATAATCATAGAGTAATAGAGTATTGATCGCTAATCGTTCACTATGCTGACAGTTAATTCATAGTTGGTCCTTCCATAAATTTAAACAGCAATACACATATTGCTGATATATTATAATACTAATTTTTATAAGTATTTTATCATTTACTAGTATTTCTACAGTAGGATATTATAGGATTAAATTTTTTTTTTGGTCAGTACAAGCTGCATCAATAGAATTTAACACTATAGTAGAAATAAAATATTCCAAAAAGACTTCATCGTCAAACTATTATTAATATTTTACGTTATTGTTAATTTAGTCACTTCAATAGTTACATTTAAAAAACACGAAGCAAATGAAAGAATAAAAAAATATAGGTAAATACAATTGTTTTAAAAAAAATGTATACAAAGTACCTTTGAGAATGTCTGCATGTCAAACACGAGAGTACCATTGTCGCTATCCATTTTCAATTTTAATAATTACGATTTCGTATTTTGAAGATTGAAAGTAAATTATAAAACGAATTATTTTATTTTAAAATGGCATGCGAGTAGTACATTATATTACTATAATTACTACAAAATTCAACACAGTATAATTTCCTAGTTCTAATATTTTACAGCACTAATCAATTATTATTTATTCAATAAAATTATTTGAATAAAAGCCGTAAAAATTAAAGTCAAACGCAGTAAAAATTCAGAACTATAACTTTTATTTTAAATAATGTAAATTGTAAATATTTGCAATGATAATACATTATCAATTGAAAAGTTGCTGATAAAGGAATACTATAATGATTGCACCATAGAGTATTATTGTATTTGTAAATTGTACACGTATAAATAATATCATTCATTATGTATAAATAATCAATGATAATATGTATAAATATATATCACGGACTATAATAGATATAATTGACTGGCATCAAATCATTTATACATTTATGCATCACAAAATAAAACTGTGAATGTTAAGGTTTTGACTAAAATCATTTGTTAATATATTACTACATTCAGAGTTTCAATATTAAAATAAAAATTCGTAGATACTGTTAATATTTGTGTTATATCATAGTAATGACCATTCATATGTTTATATATTAATTCTATTCTATTTGAAATGGAACACTTATGTATATATTATATAATAAATAGTTCTAAAATGGACCAAAAGTCGTACGTAGTCGGTTCCAGTGTGAAACCGGCCTTACGGTATTGTCATTTATACACGTAAGATAACTTGTAGTGTAATTATGATTTATAATCGAATTATAATTTTTTACTCGCTAATATTTTTTTTAGAAAAAAAAGGTAACGAACCTCGGAGTGTTGCGGATGTTTTTTAAGTGAATTACGTGAATAAAGATTTTTGAGATTTGTTATTAGGTATTATGAATTTGAAAGTAATGATAAATCGTTGCATTCAATAAAACGATTCTGAGCAGAGCTTCGGTGTAATATTAGTTATTAATTATTATTAATAATATAATATAGTGTATATAAGAGTAATATACGATTTACGATCAACCATTTTTGTTTTTCGTTTTGAAATTTATTTTTCCTTAATATAATTTAAAGTTAAAATTGTTTTTGAATATTTCAAGGTTTTATAACCGTTAGTTTCAAAATTACGAAGAAATAAACATTTCGATTTCGACGAAATCATATTTCTTTTTTTTATCGTTTTTACATAATTTTTTGGTAGTTTTTGAGTTTATTTTTTAAGCGCTTTTGAGAAAATCGAAAAAATGACTTCTTTAAAGTTCCAACTAGATGCAATTTGCTATCGGAAACAGACTATGATTGTAAAGATCGGCGGAGCACTCTTTCTGGTTTTTATTTTTAAGTAGACATAATAAAAAAAAAATCATATCATTGCAAAACCAATAGATTCTTCGTTCCGTTCAGAATTTAAAATGAAAACCATGTAATATTTAATTTTAATACATCAATAAAACAATTCAATACATAATCAGTGTTTTTATCTTCGAATATTAACGATTATTTGGCTAGCTTTTTATCTCATTTTAAATTATTGTACATATTGGCATATTATGTAGAATGGAGACGATTTATCGGCTGGCTTTATTAGGTGTTAACCTTGGACTTGGCAACATCGCCATAAGTCCAACTAAAAAAAAAAAAAAATGTATGTTAAAGAGGAGATATTCGAAAAGGTTTCATTTACAAATTTAAGTTTTCAATGTGAAATGTATGTAACAACAGAAGTGATAAATATTCCAAGTTAATAAATACAGTAAATACAGATGTAAAAAATTGGCTAGACATCTTCCGCTGATTACATCTAATAAAGCCTTTTGAATACCAGCTCCTCCTAGCTGTTCATTACGAATTAATGGACATATATTAATTGCCAGGATAATAATAATATATTTTTACTTCAATATGAGCTAATCACGGTGATTTGTAAAAACACAAAATAAATTGAAACAAGGAAATATTTTACCGCAGTTCTTTGTTCAATGGTTTTATAATTTTGGCGTATTATTTAAATAATAAATATATTTATAGTTTTATAATCTCAAACATAAATGAAATGTTCTGCGATTAAATATACACGTATAGGTACATTTCAATTTATGACTACATTTTTATTAATATTTTTGTAGTCACGAATTTAAAATATCTTAATTCTTGATCCATGCCTTAAATAAGTGTAAGTAACAGCGTTGTTGGTGACGGTTAGTGAAATTGAAACTAAATCGTATGTACGTATTACATAATATGGGTACCGGACAAAAACAAGTCCTCACAGACCTTATCTTTTGATAAGGCCGAGTATTTTAACAATCACGATATCACATACTATATACAAAATAAAAATTCACTATATATACATAATATATTATGTTCTGTACTGTTATCACTAATCAGAATTCAGTGAGTAATCATCTGCTGATATGGGTATATTGGGTAGCAGTTTGTAATCGGCATACTTTTCGTTCCTGCAGTGCTGTTTTTATATCGGTTTTAACTTGTAAACGAAATTAATAGAAACATTAATTTTCGGATTCAAAACGTTTTTCCTTCTAGTTTTCCTGAGTTTACCGTATACCAAAAATACTTCACTATGTGTGCGAAAATGGCATTCACTCACCAACCTGGCACCGCCATGGAATGCCTCAGTGTAAGTATTGCAATCGAATTCAGGATGTTCAACATACTTTTTAAATACCACATCTAATATTTCAGATACCAATTACTTTAACTAAAGAATCGGCGATTGATACCGATGGCCGAGAACTACTAAAGTGCGGGTTTAAAATCGGTGGAGGTATTGATCAAGATTTTAGAAAAAGTCCTCAAGGATATACAGATAACGTAAGAATTATTTGTCCGTTTAATATTGATATTTCAATTAATTAATTACCTACACATCTTTAAAGGGAATTTATGTAACAGAAGTACACGATGGAAGCCCTGCATCAAAATCGGGATTACGAATACATGATAAAATATTACAAGTACTTTTACACAATGGCTTCCTAAAGTTCCTATAATTATGCGGTTAAAATAATTTATTTTATGTAATTGTTTCTTAGTGCAATGGGTATGATTTTACAATGGTAACACATAAAAAAGCTGTGGATTATATTAAGAAGCATAAAATACTAAATTTACTGGTTGCCAGAAGAGGTGTTACGTCGACATAACTCGCTTGAAAAATTTGTCTACATTGCTACATACAACCAAAGGTTATTCAATTGTTTATCCTACTATACCCTAATAATAATAAAGTAGTAATTTTTAAAAATTTTCTTATTTAAGAAATTTGTTTTACTTACTATTCCAATGAAATGTTGTTTTTCATTTATTTTATATTTATATATGTATCAAAACTGTTGATCAATATTATTTTACATTCTAAATAATAATCAATTTCACAAGTGTATTATAATTTATCAAACCATACTTTTTTAAAGATCTTATTTGATTTGTTTCTATTTTATTAGTTATCTCATATTAGAAATGTTGCTTAATAATTATATGTTTATATCCAATAATCGAGAAAATATTTAGTAATTTCTTCTTCGATTGCAATTGAAAAAGTGAATAAAAATTTACCCAATGAATTCAGTTTTAAATAATTACATATACATTTATTATATTTAATTGTTACTTTATTTTTTAGTCATAAATACAAATAAAACAGCTTAATTATACATACTTAATGATATGTTTTTGAAATTATCTACTGATTACACTACATATTTATTGAATGTAGTTCAAATTATTATAAACAATTTTAAATGTACTTTTCATGTATTTATATATGCACACTATATATTACAGTTTATTATTTTTTTTATATTTTATTTAATAAGTTACCTAATATAAATGAAAAAACTTCTTAAGCATATATTTACATTTCTTATAATATAAATGTTCTATATTTGTGTATGTACACAACATAAATTAGAATTATTAGTATTTATTGTATAAATATATATTTAAAAGTATATTAGATTAGAAAAAAAATCCTATAATATTTACAACACACCGTCCAATGTTCTATGAAATTAACTAACTTTTAGTATAAAATATAATTAAGTTTGAATTACATTTTATATGTTAATACTCCGTACATTGTTTTTGTATTTTATAATATGTTGTTAATGTTTAAATAAGTGAAATATACACAATTTATTTAGTTTTGTTGAACATATTTTTATGGATACCTTAAATTTTCCAAGTCTTCTACTAAATCATTATAAACATCATCTGTAATTACATTTTGCATAAGGCTAAGAACTTTTTTAATGAACTGTTTTCTTCTAAAACAAAAAAATGAATAATTTAATAATATGGATTTACAGATAAAACCTTTATTATAATCATTATTATTATTAATAATAATAATAATAATAATAATAATAATAATAATAATAATAATAATAATAAATAATAGTATACTTTTATCTCACCTTGAAAATAATTTGTGTCTAAGGTTTTCAACCATACAATTTACACACTTACCATGTTGAATTAATTGAAGAACCTAATATAACGGTCAATTTATAGTTTGCTAAAAAATAATTAATGAATAAACAATATACCTCATTAGCTCTTTCAATAATATATATTGGTAATCCATTCACTGTTGCTAAAATATCTGCCATACTCATGTTTTGGTCTTCTATTGTATTAACTACTTTATATAAATATACAATTTTGGAGTTATCTATTGTATAGCTCATGTGCTGATACTAGAACACAAGTTAGATATATATATATATATTTTTAGATTTATTATATTACCTAAAACTATTACAACTTACTTTTATATTTTGGTGTAAAATATCACTGTTAACTATTTCTTGAAGAAAATTTGGCAATGAATGAAAATGAGTGGAAATAATGACGTGAGGCAATAAATGTTGTTCTCTATGCATAAAATTATTTATACTTGCCAATAGTAAAGCTAATCCATTAATTTCAGATGTACCTTTCCCAAATTCATCTAATACTATTAGAGACCGACATGTTGATTCATTTAAAGCAACTGATATCTATTTGTTAGTATAAATAAATCATGTAAGCAAATGTTTTAAATTTATGTAAATCATGTGAATTATATTTGTTTTATATACATTTTATTTTAAGTTACTAACTTGTCTCAGATCCACCATAAAAGCTGACATTAAAGTGCTTACAGATTCAGTTGATTGAATTCTAGTGAAAATATGATCTAATACACTAATTTCTACATATTCTGCTGGTACATAACATCCAATATGACATAAATATGATATTAAAGTTACCTGTTTATAATAAAATACAACTGTAGTGTATAGCTTATATGACATTTATTATATTATATTAATTCTGGACCTGTTTTAAATAAACACTTTTTCCGCTTGAATTAAACCCAGTTAAAATTTTAATGGGCTGATTTAATTTTGAAGAATTATAATTATTAGGTATAAATTTGTCTACATATTTTTCTTGTAAAATGTGTCGCCCATTAATTATATTTATTACGCATAGTTCTTTTGGTAAAATTTTAGGTTTTGTCAATTTTAAATCCTTGGCTACATTTGCAAATGCTATCAAGCTAAAAATATTAAAGTATTATTAGTTATTCAATTTAACTCTTATAAAATTAATTTCAAATATCAATAATTTTTTATTTTGTTGACATTAATTATTTGTCAACATAATTTTTTTAAATTTTTGTAAATACATTATGCATTAAGATAGTTAGGTAGGTATTATATACTACTTAATAAATAGTACTTATACAATATCTACTGAATTTGTTATTACTATTTCATTTTATAGTGTTAAAAAAATTTTTTTTTTTAAATTCTCATTACATCAATAATAAATCTAATTATTCCATTCTCAAACGAATAAATAAAAAAAATTATTCCATTATAAAAACAATATTTTAATAACAAATAAAGATTGTTATTTGTTAGTAATGTTAAAATTATTTTAACTTTATTTTATGTTATGGTTAATAGTAAAACTTTAATCTATATATTTTACATACCAATCTAATTCAGCAACTAATATTAAAATTTCATGTAAATCACTTATCCAACATTGTGTAATGAGTTCAGATAGTTTTAACATAGTTTGAATTTCTTCTTGAATAATACTTGATTCAATGTTACTGAAGAATTGATCTAATTCTAATAATAATATTAAAATGAAAATTTATAATAAAACATATAAGTATTAGTAAACAAACCATAACATCTTGTTGTTTTATAATATAGTTTTTCTCTTATTTGAAACTAAAATCAGTAAAAAGTTATTATATATTTTGAACAATTTATCACGAAGTGTATATATTTCATATAGTATACCTTGAATTCTAAATTTTCGATTATGTAATCATTTTCTGTCATTTCATTAGAAGGCTTCCAAAATTGAATACATAATACAACTCCAATTTCCGGTATTTTTTTTACAGAACATTCTTTAATGTAAGGAGGTAACGTTTTTAGTTCCTGCAGTGCTGTTTCCTCCAGTATTTGAGGTAAATTTACGATTTTAGACTTTTCTAGAAAAATTATTATTATTATTAATTATCAGAAACATAATTTATTATGATTTTATTACTATACTTTCATCAAGTTCTGGTGAGAATCCAGTTTTAACAATAAATTTATTTTGTTTAGTAGATTGTTCAAAGTCAATTATACAAGACATACAAGTAACCATGGTAAGAAGGCTATCTTTTAATGTTTCTTTAATCTATAATTTAATTGAGTATTAATAATTATAATTATAGATTTAATTATTATTTAACTATACCACCTTTCTAAAAAATGTAACATTTTCAGAATATTTTTCACATATTTCTCCAATTGTAATGACATTTAATACCGTCTGAAATGTAATCATATTTTTTTAATGCAATTTTAATTAATTATTTTAAAAATAATATTACTTTATAAATATTAGTACTAGTTATTAAGTAATTAAAATATTATATGTATATACTATAATTTCTGCCCACCATTGAAAAGAATATAATAAAAATGATTATATATTTATTTTTATCAATAATTTTTCCCATATACATATAATAAATACAATAATATAGAATATTATTGTAATATTTTTTGAGGTGAAAAATAGTTCGTTGGAACCTGTAGAAAAATGTCCAAGGGGTTACAATGCTTCTCCCTTCAGTTACGCTACAGATAATAATAACAGTAGTAATAGAGTGATGTCCCATCAACTATTATAACAGTTCATCTTATAAAGCCGGATCCACACGAAACGAGTAAAACCATGTTCGGAGTGTTTGGTGCGGACCTAGTCCGCGCACGAACAAACATGTTGCGCGTTTGTTCGGGGTACTATGGGAAATGCGCGGTGGTTTTGGTTCGGCTCGTTTTGTTTATCCGGTTTGGATGAGAATTATCACTATCATAATATTGTTGCTGCTACAATGAATTGTTAATTTATTATTTTAATAAACTAAAATGAAAGTACCTTATACCTATAAAAATGAGCTGCAATTCAGAATATGCGTGGGAGGATCAAGTGGGATTAGTTATTCGACTGATTGAGCCATATCGCGATAAACCAGTTCTATCAATATTAAAATAAAACTTACCTTCACATACATACGCATGTAGTAGTACTTCAATAATAGCTTTACAAAATTCTGGTACAATATTAATGATATGCATTGTTTGGAAATTTTAAATAAATACATTAAACTTGTAGAAAAATCTCTAGTAGCCAAATGTTTCAATGTTACTGACAATCGCTCTTTTACTGGAATAGCATTTCTATAATTCGTATCTTTTTTTAACAATTTTGTGATCAATTAAATTAATTAGTACTCCAGTCTTAAGAAGATATATGACAAAAGTTTTTAAAACGGCGGGCCGCATCCTGAAGTATAAAATCAGTTAACAAATGTGTAACGTTATAAATCTTTCTACTTCGTAAAACAGGAGTGTCCCGAAATCGGCGTAATTTACGGTTTTCACTTCTTGTTTTTTTTTTTTTTTTTTTTTTAAGTAGGCTGTGTATATAACAATAAATGCAGCACTGGTAATTTGATCGGACATGATTTAAATAATTTAGGGAAAAACAATAGCGGATAACACCATTTTATGAACAACACAAACACACTGACGGAAATTGGAAAACATTTGATCATGTTGCAACATAGATCTCTACGCGCGGTATGGACGCTGTTATACCGAGAATGTTGCAGCTACGTTACCACAAACGTTGCGCGCGCGCGGGTGAGCATTTGGTGTGAATCCGGCGTAAGGTATTCATGCAATGGCTCATTTATGAATATTTTTTTGAATTCGAAAACAAATTTGAAATTGGAATCTAATTTAAGTTAGATTATATATGTATAACAATAAACACAGAGTTTATTTAATTATTATGTACACCTTATATGAACTTGAAATATCTTTGGAATGGACAAATTTAATCATAAATACATTTATGTATGTCTGAATTATTATTGTCCATGATGGAAATATGTTTTTTCTATTATTATCTGTAGCGTATTAATATATAGTAATATTAGTCTAATGCAATATAATTACTTAATATAAATAAATGTAAATAGTACACGTAATTACTTGATATAATAACTTCCACTTATACATTGAGGCATTATTATTATTATTATTCATTTTTACCACAGTAGACTAAAAATAATAAGATATTTTAAAAATACAATTGTTAATGTAAGGAGGTAATATTTTAAATTAAATAAATATTAAAATTGTTTAAGCTATATGAATATTCGGAGGTAGGTTCATTTTTTGGGAAAGAACCACATGTTTTACTATTGCTGGGAGAAGGTAACTAATCTAAACATTACAATTATCCAATTGCAAAAAAGATGCATTTATTCTTTTTTATCAATGAATAAATAAATAAATGTAGAATAAATAATCTGATATGTTATAAAATAAGGAAAACCTAAGGGGTTAGGGTTCCCTCGTGGATCAAGAAGAAGCTACTTTAAAAAGGTCATTTTTCGATTTTCTCTACAGTTTTTTAACGTGATGGGAAAAACTACCAAAAAATTACGAAAAACCGCTAAAAATGTAATTTCATCAATATCGCTTATAGTTATTTTTCCATAATTTCGAAAATAATTGTGAAAGTTTTAATAAAAATGTATCTTTGTACTATACAACTACGAAAATATTCTCAAAAAATTTCATTCAATTTTAGGCTATTTATAGCTGTTTTTAGCTTCTGAGATAATTCATAAAAGTGTTAATTTTTGGTTTTAAGATTTGCAAATTTAAAACAATGTTAGAAGTATTTTAGTTAAATTATGTACAAATTTTTAAAATTGGACCACAAGAATTTATTTTATAGCCATTTTAAAACTTTTTACGATGTTATATACAGGTATATTTTATATACCTAGTAAATTTCAACTGTTCCGATTACTATATTCATAGCCTAATGGATTGAACCCATTGATTTGATACGCGTAGTTCTCGGTTCGAATCTCTCTATTTGAAATAATTCTATGTACCATTGGTTATGAATAATTATTGGTAATACCTACTATATTGAATAATTAAAGTAACCTACACATTACATATATTGGGTAATTTTTTTTAAACCTCTCTTTCTAGACGCCTATGGTTTCTATTTTGAATTCCTTCCATAATTTTTTTTCATTATATATATATATATATACACACACATCAATGAATTATATTAATGAGCCTTTATATAAAAATATAATTAAAAATATATTACTTACTAGCACACAATAGCATTGTTTAATGCAATGTATCAATGAGAGTGTTACACTCTTATTACAATCATTTAAACAAAATTCTATGACTTCGTGTCTACTTTCAAGCACATTAAGATTTTTGTTGGGTTGAGTTAAAATATTCTTTAAATACTTGGAACCTAAATTTGAGTTACATCTATTTAATAAACTAAAAATGCTTGAAGCTTCTTTAGGTGCACTGATGGACCAATTATGTGTAGAAGGATGTTCATGTTCTGAGAAAATTCTTAATGACTCATATGTATTATTATCAAGCCACACTATATTGTCCATGTTAAGAATTCTTAATGACATAATAGGGAAGTTAAGTTGTAAATTTAATTTTGCCATTGAAGTATTCATAAAATATAATAATGCGCCTAATGCTCGTACAACTAATTCTTTAGTAAAATCAATCAAGTTACGTATATAATTGCAAGATTCTTCATTTTTAGATGCAGATAGTAATGACATAGATAAAATGGATCGCACACAGTTTTTATATTCTAAAAAAAAAATTTATTAAATATATATAAAATAAATGTAATATTTTAAATACAACTAAGATTAAAAATAAGAGTATTTTATCGTATTATTTTTTAAACAATTTTTATAATGTAGATATATACACATTTATTAATTACTTAAATACAATTTTTCTCGAGTACCTTAGTACTTAGTTATAGAATTTTAATTATACAGATATATTAAGTATCAAAATACTAACCGAAAAACTGTTTTGGTAGTATATTCACTTTTTCATCTGATTTATTGGTAGTAGTTGGATTACTAAATACATTTATTTTTCCATCATGAGCTAATTGCTTGATTACTTTTAAAAATGTTTCATCTTGCGAATTACAAACTATAATATTTCTATAATAGTAATATTAGTATTTTTAATTCAATATATTTATTGAGTAGATATAATATATATATATTAGATGGTTAAATATGAGTATAGTCTTATAGGTACAAGTTTACAACTTACGTAGGTTTGATTTGAATAAATAAAGCATTTAAAATTTTAAAGTCTAACTTATTTTCTATGACATCGTGCAATACTTGTATCTATACAATTTTCAAAAATAAAATAATGTAAGTATATATAATATAAGTATTTTGTGTCAACGTTTTTGTAATACTTCAGATAAATGACTATTATAAGACGCAGCTCCCAGCATACTATTTTTCCAATAGATTGAGAGAATTACTTTCTAATGAGGAAAATAAATTAAATAGTTTAAAAAAAAAATACTTTTGTAAAAATAAAACAGATGTTCTGACTACACTTTAGAGTTTATAATAAATTATTCATTATTATATAAAATAGTTAATATTTTAATTATTTTAAATAGAATTACCACCTCTTCAGAGTTTGATGTAATTTCATTTGAATCACGATTGTAATTTGGGTAGTAATTATCAGAATAATCTATAGAAATTGAACTTGTTACACTATTACTTGAAATCCTAAAACAATGATAAGAATTTAATAATAATAATAATAATAATAAACATTTTTAAAGTTAAAATTATTATAGAAAATACCTATTGTTACATAAAATATATTTTAAATGATAATTCAATAGTATTATATTATCTTGTATAGCAACAAAGGACCACTTTTTCCCCTTAAAAATATGCTCAATAATTTTGAGCATAAAGCATAACTAAAACAAGTTAACAATGAATTATATTTAATAATTTAAATTTATATACTTGTTTAAAAATAATGTAAGTATTGATTTTTTTAAATAGGTATGGGAATTCATATCATGATATGAGATACAAAAGTATTTCCTTTTAATTATTTACTTACATAATTTAAATTCATATTTGGTAAATGTTGTAACTATATATTGTTATATAATATGAGTATCTACCTCAATTTGTAATTGTATACTTTGAAGTACACTATAATTTTGAAAATGTTAATAATAATATAAATATTAAATTAGATTATAGGTAATTTGTTAAATATTTAAAATTTAGTAGAATAGAATAATTCGGTGGGTATAAATTCCTAAAAATATTATTTAAAATATGCATAAATTGAAAATGTAATTTGTAATATATAGGTGATTAAGTTAATATTTCTTTCGTATTAATATATACATAATATGAAAATCGATATACATATATATATATATATATATAAACAATTTGAGACAAAAAATTTAATTAGGTACTTTTGATTTTACAATGCATTGTTTCTTGTGCTTGTTTATTAACTTATATGAATGTGCTAAATACAAAACACATTTTATTTAGTTATTGTTTATTTTATCTGTCATGTTTTTCAGTTTTATCAATAGTTTTCTTTAAATAATTCTAAAAATAATAATAGGAAACATTCAAAATGTTTACCAGTATTCATTTTAATATTATAAACATATAGAAAACCATTGAGACTAATACTGGTCTGTATATAAAATTTTGAAAATTAAACAAATCCCAGTTTTATGTTTCATAATTAATAGTATTTAAAGTCCTAAAGACTGAAGTTTTACAAATTTAATATGATGTCTACCATGTGATATTCTAACATTAAACATTTCATTAAGTGTGTTCGTTACATCAATATTATTGACAATAAATTATCTTTTTAGATTATTTAAACTTGAAAATTGATGATTACTATTACCATTTTGTAACAGTATAATTATTCTGGTGGTTAAGGTATATATGAACACAAGTTTTCTTAAAAATCCTAGTCAAATAATACCCTAATTTCAATATACAAACATTATTCCAATCACATTGACTGATTATAATTTATAATATAAACATATTGTACAATAAGTAGTACATTAAATCCGTATTTTATAACAGCGTCTCGCTTAATCTTTTTTCGATAATATAATCGTTTATTTATTGTTTTTAAATTCAAATAACTCAAAAATCGTTGTGATTAATTTCAACTAAAATCCATATATTTATACCATTAATATTTATGAAATTAACAATTTTGGTATTGTGAGATTGCCCCACTCGGATCTTTAACTACTATTACACATAATGGTTGTAATTTTTATAAATATGTGCTCAAGTGTCTATTAGTGTATTTTTTGTTTTATAATTACATATTAATAAATGATTACATCATACTTACATCGTAAATTTCTAACATAAGATATAAATGTAACTTTACGTTAAACTCTAAATTCCAAAATTATTCACTTCGGAGACTACAAAAAATAAATAAAAACTTACAACCTTAAAACTATGGAAATATTAAATTTCAATTCCTATTTTATTACCAATCAATTAGTACTACACAGTGCCACCTTCATACAATATTCCCTTCGCTGTTTCTACCAAGGTGGATTGAAATAGATTGATATAAGTAGATCCACCTTGCAGGTTTTGTTTACATCGCATAAAAGTCCAAGGTACACGGACACTAATATAATATGATAAAATAGATTAATTTTAGATCAATTTTGAAATGTATACTAATGGTTTTATGATCTGTGGTCCCACCCACCACGAATTAATAGACATTATTATTAGAACTTGTAGCGTTTCTGTATTTGTTTTACAATCGTAAAAATAGCAGAGTACAAAACAAATACGTTTCGCGTTAAAACACATCTTAAAAATCCTTGTCCGCCTGATAGTGAAAGCCGAGCAACAGCTTGACATATGTTTATTGTATTTGGAACACCTGATATTGAAATAAATTTTTCTTCGCTTAGAGTAAATTGATTTTTAGTGAATAATTGATTTAAAGCCCCATTCTTAGATCCTGATTGACAAAATTCTTAGTCAATAACTTCAATACAACAATCAATATTTATATTTTTAAATTAGGTAAAAAATGATCACCATAGAGGTTACAACAAATAATTAAAAATTAAAAGTTAAAAAAAATAAAATAAAAATAATTAATTTTGTTTAATAAAGAATTTAAACAACTGTCAGTAGTTTGTTTTAATAATATATAATTATAGTTTTTACGTAGCTTAAATTTAACTGATTACATTTTGTGTCTTGTATTAATTATTTAATTTTTATTAATTAAATTTGTACATTTAATTAATATATATAATATAGGATATACACATGTTTAGTAAAAGTCCAAATAACATTATAAATTTCAGCTTTTACCGAGTGCAAAGAGTAAATCCTAGCATTAATTAGTTAAACCTAGTTTTATTTAATGATTGGCCTTTTACGTTAACACACATATATATATATATATATAAGTAAAAATTTTTAAAAAAAATTTCTTTCTATTTTGTGTGTTATTCAAATCAATTATTAATGTTGAGCCATTTGTTATAAATGGGTAACTTTTGGTTTTAAAGGTTGAACATTGTATACAACACAAAGGTCCTACATTATTTCTAACTGTATTAAAAAAATTTTGATAATCCTAAATCACAATTTTTAATACTATTTTAAATTTTATAATAGTCCTCTGCCCTAATAATTATAAATTACTAATTAGTTCATGGACTTAATCACCAACTAATAAACATTATCTTAGTTCATAGCGTTACAGACCAACAGCACAGAATAAAACAATATTTAAACTGCGCGTAACAGCATGACCGTCTATAAGATATTCAAAAAACACAAGCAGTCATACAAATAAAAAACTGTAGATATACAAACAAATTATTATGATTAAATTTATTGCGATTCATGAAAACATGTCATATAAAATAAATATCTTAATTAGTAGGTATTTATTATTTATATTATTTATTATTCTATGGCCTATGCTATAAATTATACCATGATGAAATGTCTAATTTTTTTTTTAAAAACGAATAATTTATATTTATTAAACATTTAAGTTGACACGTGATAACAGAACTTTTTAATCACATATCTACATTTTTTTTAATGCTGAACAGTTTAATACTGGTTAAGTTTAAAGCTATATATATATAAGGATTTTTTTCTTCATACATATTATAATAATTTAAACACATTTTATGTTTACCAATTTAAAAATATTGCTTTTTTTATTTTCGTAAAATATTGAATAAAGAATACATAATAATAAAAAAGATTAATGATCCAATATATTTTACATTTAATTTATAAACATGTAGAACAATGAATACTAGTTTTTTTTGTTTTAATACATTGTTATAAAACAAATGGGTCAAATAATACACATTTTTGTTCAATATTTATACATTAATACTTTTATAATTAAAATTATTAAGCATAATTAACTATTGATTAAACTATATGCAAAAATTGTTTACAGTTATTTAACAAAAGTAACTTTCAATGGGTTCGTTGACAAATTTTTCCATTTGTTGAATAGCTTTGCGAGTTTTCTGTTCAATATTTTCCTGTTCATCTTCCATCAATTCAGCTAAAAATGGTATTGAATCGGGCAGTAATGGTAAGAAACTTTCCCCAAGCCTCTCTGCTATAGCTAATGTAGTATCAATGCATGTTGATCGGACTTCAGGTAAACGATGTCTTGCTTTAAGCATAATTTGACAATTTATATCTTTCCATAAAGTGTCATCTGTTACAGCAGCTATTAAATTTGATATACACGGTATTACATAATTTTGACATATGTTATTGTAGTCTTCTAAGTCTACTGCTTCTAAAAGATCAACTAGTGGATTCATAATTATTTCAAAACGTTCTTTTGTAGTAAAATTGATTGTATCATACTTGAACACGTTGGACAGTGTTGACACGATAGACTGTATTAAAGATGTTTTTCTTTTTGATGTGTTGGTTTTACATTGTGTCAAAATAGAATTAGCAGTGGGTATTAAGTTTCCAGCGAATAAAAGATATAAACCTTTAAGTTCATTTGATAAGTTATTTAGTAGTTTGAAATAGATTAATATACGAACATCATTATTTGCTCCATTCTTCCATTCATGCAGTTTAAGATAAAATGTACGGAATGTTGATTCTGAACATTTTAATGCCACTTCACTTATTGCAGATATTACTGAACTTTCCACCATATTTGTTTTTATATTTTCGGATTCATGAGTAAAACAACAAAAATCTAAAGATTTTAACAAGAATGTTGTAAATTCTTCAGTCATAGCATTTTTAAAACTATTTTTTGCAATGTTTAACACATATTGGAATGCTGTAAATTTTAGGTTTCTAATAATTTCTATTAAAATATTACTCAAGGCGGGTTCTAAAATTCTTCCGGGTATTTCAGATAACTTTTCACCCAATTGCTGAAATTTGGTTCTTATTATAGATTTGTAGTTATCATTTTCATCTGTTGGACTGCCATCGCATGTAGCTGATAGCAATGCTAATTCGTATATTAGAGGTACTAGATAAGGACTCAAAAAATTTTTAAGTTCTGATATTATTCTTAACAAACCAGTCAATATGCTTGGTAATAAAGCTCCATCAGCCATAACAATAATGTTGTTCAATTTATGCAGAACAGAAATTACTGTTGGTATTATCAATGCAAAACTCGAAATAGCTTTAGTTTTTAAACTAGAAACTAACTCTGCAATACATAGTATAAATGTTCCAAGTAATGGACCAACTGATACATCCTGTACAGATTTTGTAACCTTCTGAAGAATTCCATTGAATACATTTAAATTTTCATTAATATTTGAGCACTTAGTGACTAGTGTAATGGAAATAAGTGCAGTTTGTTTAACATTCAAATCTTCTTTTGTATTAAGGCTAGACATATTAGCTATTTTTGACAAAGGTTCAAGTAATTTTAATGTTTGCTCTTGAGTTAATGACTTGGATTCCAATAATCTTTTGTTTAATAAATCCATAGTTCTGTGTTGTGTAGATTTTAGGTTAATAAATGTCAATATGTAATTTATAGCTTCAACAAATATATCTAATGGGAGCAGAGCATTGACTTTATCCAAAATACTGTAATATTTTATAGGCATAAAGTTCTTTGAACAATTATTATTACCTTGATGTTGAACAAACCATAAAGTATTTTTTATTACTTCAGTGAAACCTTCTTTTAATATATCATTAGATGTACAATACATAACCTTAGACACAAATGTGTATGACGATAACAGGTTAGTCAAAAATGATACCAAACAATATTTCAATTTATGCAATTTGTTTGCTGAATAGTTTGAAATATCAATTAATGTAGCTTGATCTGTTTGTCCCGTTTTAAGTTCTAAAAATTTACAATAATTTAATATACTGTTGCACGTATCAAGTAAAATATTTACTGGGCACTCTGCACAAATATCCAAACAAATAGTATTACTAGATACTTTATTTTTTGTATCTATTGTACCACATATATATTCCTTGTGAATAAGAACAATTAGTTCCCATAAATAACTGTCAGTATTTAAGGCTTGAACAAGATATCTTAATAATGTTCCTCGTCTATGTTCAGGTATATCCAAAATACTACGGGCAAATATAGATAATGCTTTCCTAGTCACAGTTTGGCCTTCTTTTAACAAAATTGGAATTATGGTATTTAACACTTGACAAGTAATTTTAAATGTATATTCATCATCTTGGCGCATGACAGAATTTCCCATAAATGTGAATATGGTCATTACATGTAAAATAATTTGGTCTGGAACCATTTGAGCACAATTCGACAACAAAATTAAAGCATGATGTTGAGTTTGTTGATTAAGAGATAAACGCATAGTTAAGACAATTAATTCTAGATTAAGATATTCAGAAACTTTGGATTTTTCTGAACTGTTTTTAGTCATTGTACAACAATTAAGTATACAACTTAAACATAATTGTTTAGTGTATTCCAATAAACTTGACTGGTCTTCAAACTCTAAGCACTTCTTCAGTATATGAAACAGAACTGGAGTCAACCGAGTAACATTCTCTAAACTGTTTTTGTTTTGAATTAATTCCAACAAAGCAATTCCATTTTTCCATCGGACACTATTTGGAAAGTCACCATACATTTTTTCAAGATGTGAAATAAACATTACACTGTCAAAACTAACTTCATGAATAAAACTCTTAATGGAGTCTATAATATCGTTATCTTCAACTTTTGCTTGTAAATCAAGTAAAGTTTTTATAAGGTCTAATTTTAAATCATCTGACATTGTGTTAAACATCTCTGTTGTTAAAGTTTGAATAAAAACTGTTACTGGGCATATCATTTTTCCAGTGCCAAAATTTAATGCAGGAGTGGTTTTTTTTAAATATTCTTCACAAATGGGCCATATATTAATCCAGTTTACTACACTTGGATGTAGTTTGTTGAGAGCAAATTTTAAAATATGTGATTCTGCTACATCAATTTCTGTTTTTTGTAATAATTCTAAACCATGGGACATTACACTCATACACACATTTAATGAATTAAGTGCTGATAAAACGTCAAATATTTTAAGGCGTAATGCAGAAGATACATTAAAATTACATGCAGTTTTAAACAAAATATCTAATGTCATTCTAGCATCAATACTATCAGTTTGTAATGTTATCATTAAAACAAAACGAATTTGGTCATTATCTACTAGAATATCTTGACGTTTAATAAGAATATTTCTTATTAACCACAAATAAGATAAAGAACTTGTATCTTTATAAGTTTTGTTTAATCTTTTAAAACAAGATATTATTGTTTTTCGAACACGATGGTCATCAGAAGCCAAACAACATAATAATGTTGGAATTATGACATTGTCGGAATTTAATGATATTAAAAATGGAACATTATTATTGATAAGTGAGTTTAGACTGTTACAAAGTTGTGTTATCTTTATGTTTTCAACCCATAAATTTTCACAATATACTCGAATACGCTCATCATCACTTGAGTACTGTTTGACAAGCACACTATTTGCAATTTCCATTTGATTATTTTCTGGTTCTTCAATAACTATATCTATGTCCATTTTCTCTTCATCATTTGATGTTACATCATTGGAATTTAACTCACTCATGAATTTATTATTTTCTGTAATTTGTAAATTTTGAAGTAACTTACTCGAATTTTTCCATGATTTTTTATATTTATGCTTAACACTTTTAACTATTTCTATATACCATGATTCATCAATATTACAGTCTATTATTAGTTTTACTAATTCAGTAGTATAGTCATCATCTTTTAAATCAATTAAATTTATTAAATTCAAAGCAAACAAATAAATACATTTTTCTTTTTGTGCAAGTATTATGCTATCTCGTACTGTTAATAAATAAAATATGCTTTTATCATATTTCAAAACTTTTTTAAAAGCATCAATTTGCAAATCAGCACGTTGAGACATGTATTTAATACATGACTTGGGAATTTTAACATCCGATGAATTTTTTGTTGATTTAAAAATGACACTTAATAATAAAGTACAGCTGTAATATAGTTGTTCATGTTTAACAAATATAATTTTTTTTACTAAGTTTGATTGCAATTTTTCAGTATATGTTATATATTTTGACATAACACCAATAACTATTAGAGAAGAAACTGTAAATGATCTGGTGTCAGATTCAAGCCCAGCAATTATTGATGAGAGAAATATTGTTATTAAATTGTTCTTAGAAATAGAAGATGATGTAAAAGCAGCAACTACAAGTTTTGCATAAAAATTAGTCCAAACTGTAACTAATTCATCATTAATCTTATGTTCTTCAATTACTTTGATTGTAAGTGAACATACGAGTTTTAATAATCTTGTGTCATTAATTGCTTCTGCAATGAAACTTTTTTCATTAATCTGAACACCAGTTTTTCTTGATCTGGTTAGCCACCACCAATTTTTGGCAATCTCAGGATTATTTTTAAGAGGAATCACTTGAATTAATCGTGTAAATACTTGGGTTGAGACATATGGCAGAGCATAGCCAAGTAATATATCAGCATTGTATTGTTCAATATTAAATCGATGTACTAACCACTCAAGGGCATACAATGCAGGTTTTGAATTAAAATATGGAGATAACAAACACAAAAATTCTTCTATTAATACATCAAGTTTTTTATTCTGAGATGGACTTAAAATTGCTCTTTGTTTAGTTTGCCAAGAACGACTAAATAACGTTGATTCAAATTTAATAAATTTTTGGTTAATATTACTCAGTTCCTTGAAACCTTTCACACCAACTTCAAAAAATGCTGACAAGTCATGATTTCCTATATCTTGTGGTTGAATGAGAAGTGATGTTTTTTTGTAACCGAAGCTCAATATTGATGTTTGAGGAGCACTTAATTTTTGTAATTGTTTAGCAAGAGATGTGGACGCCATATTTATAAACCAATAAAACTGTTTTATGTTACTACTTACAGATTTTATTGAATAAAATGTTGATTTTGGAAATATAAATAAAACAAAAATCTGAAACAAAAATAAATAAATGTAAATTAGTATATAAACCTATATAAAATCGATTAAATAAAATGGTTTTCAAATAAGAATATATTTAAATTTAATTTGTGCTTCTTTCTGTAATTAGGAATTAATATTAGATTATTATGTATGCTCATATACAAAATTAAAATGTTATTTTATTTATACTTAATACAAAAATAGATAAATTATATCAATTATCATTATAGTACCTACTATACATATAAGATTTTATAATAAGCATAGTATGGAATATATTGGTTTTACAACGACTTATAATTGATACATTTACATTTTAAGGTATAAGAAAAAACTAATAATCATAAAATGTTCATTGATTATTTTAATTTGTTGAAAATGTAATTCAAAGTGAATGGTCCATGTACAATTCATATTCATCAATAATTCTAATTCCAAAAATTGAAGATATTCGGCCAGATAATAATTATAAATAGCTAAATTATTTAAGTCATTGTATTAGTCTATGGCGCGGTTTTATTTATAAGTGGCCTATATGTACAAAGTATATAATATTAATATATAGAAAAATAGAATGCATTTATATTTATTGGCGAAATAACGCTAATATTTCAACCGGTTATTATTTTTATTTGAAGTAAAAATAATGTTATTAATTGATTATCTTTCCAACATTCTTCACTTTCTGAATTTCCTGGTATATTCAATTAATTGAACAACAATTATACTAATATAGTTTATATTATTTAACAGTACATATTGTTACATTTACATTACATGATATACATATAAATAATTTAAAAGTAAATATTGAAAACAATTTTCATTCAGCCAAAATGAATTTTTGTATTATTAGCCATCCAAGGTGGACTTTTAATTTAATATAATTTTTAATTTGTGAACCAACTACTTGCCTACTCAAAATACATTTTCATATAAATATCCTTCATGCCCATTTTTACAAACACTAAAATAAATTATGAATGTACAATACTACTATACATTTGCAATAATTAAACTGATTATTTCAATAATATTATTAATTTGTAAAGAATAATTTTTATAGCATATTTCTACCATTGTTATAAAATTTTGACTGTACGTCAGTCAGAAAATGCTATGTAGTTTTATTTAACTTCTTAACGGTCACGCCTACGGTGTTTACACCTCGATTTTTAGAAAAAGTTTTCGGTATTCCAACACTATATATATAAACTAATTGCAATCGTTATCTATTTTATCGGTTCACTTAAATTCACTTGCAATTGGTCATAAAATTTTAGTGCAAGTTATTGGACGTCAGTGCGGTGTAAACATTACGGTGGGACTATTACTAACTATTTTTCATTGTATTATCATTGATATTGGAGACACTTTATTATGTAAGTAATACATTCTACATACAATTCTTGTATTTTGCATACTAAATTAATATATATTATATAAAATATAATATAATTTTATAACATAGATGAATAATACATGAATTATACAAAATAATGTTTTTGCCATTATTTTTGTTTTTTTTTTCAGCGCACATGAATATAACTCTGATGAAATTCGTCATCTTATTGATTTTTCTGATGAGAAATCAATCTTTCTGATTTAATTTATTTAGTAATACAGTATAGTAGTATTTAATACATATTTAAAAAATTTATTAATTTCTATTTAATTTTTATAATATGTATAACATTTTGTTCTAATAAAGATATTTAATTAATTTAAGTGTTTAAAAATGATTTTGTAAATTCTTCAGCATATTTATGTATAATAAAATATAATAATACTAAAAATCTACAATAAAAATAAAGAAATTAAATGGCGATGTTGACACCACAGCACGACCAACAATGAGATTCTCAAGAGCGCGACTGCTAGGAGGTAAATAATATAAACCAGCGGTTCCCAACCTTTTTAGTTTCGCGGACCACTAATTTTGTAAAAAAATATTTGAGGCCCACCCATAGCATTTTAAGTATAATATATTTAAAATTATATATTATATAATGTTTAATATTATACCTATGGCTCGCGGCCCACAAGTGGGCCGCTGCCCATGGGTTGGGAACCGCTGATATAAACCATAAAGACGTTTAGATAATTCATTGGATATAATAGAAAGTATAAGAATATTATTTAATACAAGTATGTAACCAAAATTTCAAATATCAGTAAATGATGTGAGAATAATTGATAATTATTGAATTAATCAACAGAAAGAACATAAGTTTTAATTTCTGTACATTCGTACATTTTGAAATCATTTAACAGTGTATTAGATTTTATACTCCAAACTGAGCAATTTTAGACATAAGACAGACAACATTAATTACTCTATAAACCATTATAGGTTTCACAGTTTAAATTATAATTAAAATTGTTTTATAAAAGAAAATGTTCTGGAATCTAGCAGAAAAAGGTCAAATAGAAATTATTACAGTTAATAATTATATGTATCTTCTAAATTCTTTACATAATAATAATTGACATTTGAAATACTTGCAAGTAAAACGATGTAACGTTCGCATGTGAAATAAAACACGCACAATCATTCAAACCATTTTCGAATATTTGAATAACACGTGACTATTAAGTGTTAACCAAGAGTACCACAGAGCAATGTTTGATGTTCAAAAAATCAGTGAATGTCTCTATACACCGTGGGTCGTCGTCACGATATCTTAATTCGTGATATCGGCTTACCAGTGTTACCATTACTATTACGTGGTAATTGTAAGTTCAGTGCCATTATCGATGAATTAAATTAATAATAATAATAATAATAAATGAATTATTACGGTAAACTAAATAAAACAACAAAAATATTGTGTATAATATTCGTAATAGATTTGTTTAAATTATTGTTTTAGAATAAAAAAGTTTCGAGGTAAAAAAGTTAATACAAATACTACGAAAAGATAGCGTTGCGTTATTCTTTTGTTGAGCCAATGATAAGAGTGTCATTATCATTATTTTATTCCAACTTTCTTCAATGTATATTTTGTAGTAGTTACTATAGTTATAGAAGTACATAATCTTATACAATTAAATTGCATCGAATTAGTTTAATAATATAACGAAACATATTTTGACGTCTCGTCCGAGGTAGTGACAGCCACTGACTATACACAGTTAATTATCTAGCAATTCATTTCATATAAACATAATAACTATGATTAAATTATATTCATTAAAACAACATAAGAAAGATGGGGAAACTCCGAAGACAGGAAATCAAAAGAAAGCATCTGCTGCTCAACTTAGAATAACAAAAGGCGAGTTTTATAACATTTTTAAAAAATATTTTTGTTTTTTTTTATGTCGTTTGTATATTTCACAGGTAATTATTTGTTTTAGAATTATTTAAACATTGGTTGTGTATCCTCATTTATCGATAAGAACCTAAAAATGCTTAAAATCTGTGTTTCGAGTTAATTGAGTCTTTAGTTGAGTTTTGTACCTACTTGTTAGGTACAAACATGGTACGCCATTTTTGATTTTAGTTATTAGTATTAATATGTAGGTAATATTGTTTAAAATAGTTAAAAAGGTACGTATCGGTAGAAAAGATAATATGATTTTTTTTTTTGTGCAGGTTGTAAATAATATAATATTGTTTTACCTAGTTTAGTTCATTGTTGGCAGTCTAATTGAATTTTATTTATTCTTTTAAAATATGAAGTAATGGATGTTAAGTTACACTTTTAATAGAGTTTACAAATTATAAGCGTTTATTTACATTTAAATTAGATAGAAATTTGTAGAGCAATTTATTAAAATTCAAATATTAATTTATAATATTCGAGTACATTTAAAAAAAAAAGAGTTATAAATAAATTAATATTGCCACTCATTTGAGTATAATATGGTTGTTGCATTTTTAAATGTTGCTTTCACAATGTATCCTAATTCCATTATAATTATTATTTAAGGTTATCCATTCTAAATAAACTTGGCTTAGATAAACCATGTTTAGCAATTTGTTTCATATTTAAATATGATTTTAGTGACATTTACTTTTAGTTGTGTCCTGATCATTTTATATTTCTTCGAGTAGTTTTTGTTTTACCAACATATATAAAACTGTTGCAACAACACTTTTTACTTTCATTGTTATTAAATAATATTTAAGAAAACTCTTAAATAACTTATACCAATAAAATTAACAGAATGTTATCAAACTAAACTTAAAAGTAACAAGTACAAGTTATCCCAATAAATTTCATGTTTTATTACAATTTTTTTTATCCAGTGGCGTATTTTTGGAGGAGGGAGGGGTTCCCGGTTCTCGACCCCTTCAGAAGAAAAAAAAAGGTTTAGAAGTCATAAATGATTTGCTATATGTATAAAGAAACAGAATATTAATTTATATTATGTTTTTAATGTTTGTATAAATAACTTGGGTTTAATTTTTGGTCGCGTCGTTGCCGTCCGACAACGATAAAATGATGGTAACGATGTTAGTTAAATATTATGAATATAGTTATTGAACTGTTAAAAAAAAAGTTTACCTTTTATATTATAAAAAAAATCTTAATTTGTATTTATAATAATGGAATAATATAATTATTGATTCATCTCATATGTATTTTTTATATCATAAACTTACCTATTTTTTAGACCCCCCACCCACAAAAAATCTGAAAATACGCCACTGGTTATATCTATAAAGTATATTTACTATTTTTAGTTATATTTTATTAGAAAATTAAGAAATAATAATCTAATATATTTTTAAAAAGTGGATTTTTTCCTTGTACCAAATTTATCAAATATTTTTTGTCATTATTATTAAAAAAATAATAAACAGATTAAAATCATGTTTATATTAATATAAATTATATATAGATTTGTTTAATTATTTTTACGTTTAGATTTAAATGAACTTACTTTACCGAAAACGTGTACCACTGAATTTCCTGATCCAGATGATCTATTAAATTTCAAATTGACCATTTGTCCCGATGAAGTGAGTGTTGTTTTTAACACAATTTGTTGGTTTTATAGCAATCTTAAATGTTGTTTTAATAAAACTTGTTTTTTTTTTTATTTAAATAAGGGATCATATAAAGGAGGAAAATTCAATTTTAGTTTTAAAGTTGGAGTTAACTATCCACATGAACCACCAAAAGTAAAATGTGAAACTATGGTCTATCATCCAAATATAGATCTCGAAGGGAATGTGTGCCTGAATATTCTAAGAGAGGACTGGAAACCAGTATTGACTATTAATAGTGTAATTTATGGTTTGCAGTATTTGTTTTTGGTAAACTTTGTATTTTATTTTTAAATAATATTTTGAACTTGGGAGTAAAAATAAAATCTGTTGACAGGAACCTAATCCAGAAGATCCCTTAAACAAAGAAGCTGCAGATGTTTTGCAAAACAACAAACGATTGTTCGACATTAATGTACAAAAAGCAATGCGAGGTGGAATAGTTGGCAGTACATATTTCGAAAAATGCTTAAAATAACAGTAAAAAAATGTCATCCTATCTGGACAACGTGGCAATTACATTAATGCTAATAGGAATTGATCTTTTCGTACAAACTTTGTATGAAATAAATAATGTAATTCTTTAATCGTTAATGTTCATTTTTGTCTCTAAAATTATCTTCAAATTGATAAAAATAATTATAGTCAATAATCACAAATTTTGCGTCAATATTATACATATATTGCCTTGATTAATTTATTTTCAACCATTTATAGGTAGGTAGGTACATAATTTGGTAATTAAACATTAACTTCAACACATTTTCATTTAAAATTATGATAACAACATGTGTTTAATTTGTTTAGATGATATTGTATATATAGTTTGAACATACAATAATAATGAATAGTAAAAGCAAAAATTATTTGTATAATAATTGTCAGGTTACCGGCCAAAAGCAAATGGCGAGTTGCTGTTGTTACTAAAACTGAATGTAGTTGGAAGTGTTGCTTGGTCAAATTTAAAACCTGAAACAAAATTAAATTACATATTACTTAAATGTCATAACATAATTATTATTTTTCTATAAATATCAAATACCTAATTAAGCAATTATTATTATTATTATTATTATTATTTAGAAAGTGAATTGTATAAACACAATATTTAACTTGTTTCTCATAAAAAAAAAATTAATAAATATTTTTAAAGCTTATTAATATAAATTTGATATTATATTACTTGATACTTTCTCTTAAATATAAGAGAAGTGTTGTTACAAATAAATATAATTTTATGTTTATTGATCAATCTATATATATAACCTAATTAAATTAGGAATGGAAAAACAATACCTGCTAAATTTTCTTTCTTTTTGTTTTCAACATCAGCCCGTCGTTGGTCGGCTAAAACCAGTATTTCATTGATAGATTTTTGTTGTTCAGAGTTTAAATCGTTGGTGAGTGCTAAGTACCAAGCAGGGTCATTTTGTTGAATAGTCAATAATACATTTTTAAACAATATATACACATCGGGTGATTCACTACTATTATCATCTGCATCTAATGGTGTTGTATATACTTCAAGCATAGTTTCTTCGG
Source organism: Chaetogeoica ovagalla (assembly GCA_032441825.1). Classification (NCBI taxonomy): domain Eukaryota; kingdom Metazoa; phylum Arthropoda; class Insecta; order Hemiptera; family Aphididae; genus Chaetogeoica; species Chaetogeoica ovagalla. The sequence goes on along the minus strand of CM063725.1, from coordinate 15,102,708 downwards.
GAGGTTCATAATCATCATCATCGTCATCGTCATCATCATCACTATCACTCACATCCCCAGCGCTTCCAAAATCCTACAATAATAAATTAATTTAAAAGTGTTATTCAAATAATCTGTGTATAAAATTAACATAAATTACATACAGTAGTCATGAACATGGATTTTATACTTTTCTTGTTTACTTCTTTATTATCAACTTCATCTTCATCAGTACCCAATTCTATTAAAATTATAAATAAATTAATATATATAAAAAAAAAAAAAAAAATACTTCAATAAAACTCACCATCATCAGATTCTGTATATTCGTCATCGCCAACAACACTATTATTTCCATTATCTACAACATCTTTAGCTAGTTTATAACAAATTTATATTAAAATTTAACTTTTTTACAATATATATTATTTAATACAAAGAAAATGTTTACAATGCTTACCACTGTATGCACGGTTAAGTCCATCAAATAACATGAGCATCGATGGCACAATTTGATTAGCATGCTGATTGACAGCAATAGGTCGATTTGGTGACAATGACATTAATGTAAGTAAACCCAAAACACATAGTTTACGATCGTGAATACTAACAAAAACAAAAATATCATTTAGTAACATAATTGTTTATTTTGAGTAATAAACAAACCCGAAAAAGCAATCTGTATCTTGTAACCATTGACGTACAAAGTGAACAGAAATTGATTCGGTTGATGACATAGATACTTGTATTGTATCTAATGTTTCAAATAGTAATTGTGGATTGTAATAAATAGCAGCTACAATAACTTGGAGGCACATTGCTCGCAATTCGGACGATTTAATTTCTCTTATCAGCCTCTGCAATGCAACTTCAACAATAGATGGTATACACTGGAAATATAGAAAATAATATTAATTTTAGTGATGATTGTAAAAAGTAAATTAATTACTTGGTCGATTCGGCCTCTACATTGTAAAATTATAACCTCTAATAATTTTGCTGCGTGACATTCAGCTTCTTCGCCAGATTCCAACATCAAAACCTCAAAAAAAAAAAAATTAAAAAAATAAATAATCTTAATAAAAATTATTTACATTCCATAATAATTTAATAAAATTAAAAAATATATATAAAATAAATACACATTTTATGTGTATTTTATATTTTATATATATATATATATATATATATATATATTAAAATATTCAAGAAGGCCAATGAGTATTATATAAAATAAAATAAAAGAAGGTTAATAAAATAATAAAATAATTTTTATTTTAATAAACATACAGTTTTGCACATATTGAATATAATCAACATGTAATTTCCATTTGTAACTAATGTTTCTGTTCCAACAGTAACATAGTTGTGAAGACAAGGCATCATATCAACAAAATAATCAATTCCATCATTTTGGAAAACCTAAATAAGCAATAAATTAAATGAATTAAAAATATTAAAATACCTATTATAATTTTAATAACATACTCTAAAAATTAATTCCAGAACATTCCACATATTTGGTGACAATTGTGTGTTGGTCAAATCACATATTAAATTTAAGGCTTCTTCATAGTACTCTAAAATATAAACAATTTAAATTTTAAAATGATGTACAATGGTTACTGTTATTGATTTATGAATACCAGACTCGGGTGTAGTAAATATTTGTACAATAACTTCCAAAACAACTGGCTCAAGGGCTGCTAATGTTAAAGGCTGTTCATCGTTCACACTTAGTATAGTTTCTATACAACTTAAAATACTCATACCAGTAATTTCTTTTTTATCATTCATATCATCAGACTTCAAAACTTGAAGGAAAGTTTTTACCTGTAGTAAATATTTTAATTAGATTATAACTAGTTAAACTAACATATTTAAAAGCATTTACAACCAATTTTTTAAAATTGTAATTTTATATGATGTACTTAAAAAAAATTATAATTGAAAACAAAATTAAAAAATAAATTATTTACAGAATTATAATTAGTAAAAGTATAGGTTGACATAATTGTATGGGAGACCACAATTCTTGGCTAAGGGAAATGGAGAGAAGTTCTATAACTCAACATTACATAGCATAGCGTATTATACATATTATACAGGTGGTAAAGCAAAAATGACCACATTTGAAATTAATGCCACACTTTTAATTTTTGAGTTACTGAGATGAAAAAAAACCAGTTTTAGCAAATTTCGGGAAGTTTTTATTAAATATGAAAAAACTTATGTATGAAACAGAATATTCGACAAATGGCGTCCACGCATGGTAATGCATTCTTGGAGGTGCTCACCAAAGTTTGTCATCACTTTCTCCAACATTTCTATTGTAATTGATGCAATTTCACTTCTAATTGAATCTCATAAATCGGCTAATGTTCGTGGCTTATTTACATAAACTTTTGACTTCAAATACCCCCACAGGAAGCGAGATAGGGTGAGCGTGGTGGCCATGGAATGTTACCGTTTCGAGAGGCCAGATGTCCGGGAAAATTAATATGTATGAAATCTGTAGAAATTCTCGACGTGTGTGCAGTGGCACCGTCTTGTTGAAATCAGATGTTTTTAGCGTCTATTTCATTTTCCTCCAAGGAAACAAAAAATCTTGGAGCATAGCAACGTAACGCTCAGAATTCACTGTCATTGTTTGGACTCTTTCATTTTCAAAAAAATAAGGCCCAATTATTCCAACTTTTGATAATGCACACCAAACCATTACTTTTTCACTGTGAAGTGGCTGTTGGTGGAATTGTCTTGGATTACCATGTGCCTAATGTCTGCAATGTTGCTTATTAACGTAGCCGTTCAAGTGGAAATGAGTCTTGTCCGATGTCATGAACAATGCATATTGGTCTTGTAAAATTTCCAACATGCACAAACTAAATTGTTCACATTGAAGATGGTCACGTGGAAAGATCTTCTGGACAAGCATTATCTTGTAAGGATGAAATTTTAAATGTTCATTTAAAATGGTTTGAAGGCTCCGACGCGAAATTCCGAGTGCTTGAGTGCGATGTCTCCTTGACCGTCATGGGCTTTTTTTAACAGAAACTTGAACACGTGCTATATTTTCTGGTGTCACTATATGGGGAACACGTCTAGGAATCTTTGAGGCCACATTACCATGTTCCTGAAAATCCTTAATCCATTTTAAAATCAATTGGTGGTTGGGAACAACTGCATATGAAGGAAGTCCGAATCGCGTGTGGATTGTGCGTTGTGTAGCCACAATTGATTCATTGTTTCAGAAAAATGTCTCTATGGCGAACAAGCGATGTTAAATACTCCACTGCGCCATTGCAACTAAACTTATCATCACATACTATACAATGAGACGTTCCGCAATATTGTGCAATGTCTCATTCCAAAGTCACGATTATTTCAAATGTGGTCGTTTTTGCTTCGCCACCCTCTATTAAATTTGTGAGAAATTCTCATATGTGTGTAAACAATGATACAAACTAAGTTATGTTTTAAAATGTATAACATTAACCTAATCAAACTACAGCCTGGACTTATAATGCAACTACTATCATTGTTTAACACGTTTACTGCCACCGCCAATCACGGATCGGCACTAGTAGTGGCGTGCTGACGGCCGCCGCCGATCCGTGATCGTCACTAGCACTTATATTTAGATAATCTTGCCAACAGTTACGCGACGTGTGGCGGTAGACTAGGAATATACGTGCGGAGGTGAATGTGTTAAATTACTAAAAAAAACCATTAGAAGATTAGAGATTCAATAATGATGCAGTAGATGTGTTTGCACGCTATTAGTTGAAAACACAATTATTTTTGTTTTTTGATTGATATAGAAAAATTAAAATGTAATGTGAAAAGCTTTTTCAACATCAGGATATTATGTAAGTATTTTTATTATGTTAGAACTTTTACGTTTCAAAAATAAACCCGGTTTTTATTTTGTTGATCATTGTAGTATTATGAAAACCATGTCTAACAAGAAAAAAATATATTTGTTACATATCCATATCAATATTATAAAATATTTGAATTGTATTAGAGGATATTTGGTCTGACAATTCCATTTTATTTTTGTATTAAAATATTAATAATCAATAGAACAAAATACAAACCAAATTCTGACAGATCTCATACATAATAGGTGCAAGTTTGTTATAATAAGTTGCAATAATCTTTTGTACAACACTAGTAATATCTTCATTCTCAGTTTCCTTCAGTACATTCAGAAGCTCTAGCATAATTTCTTTTACCTGTAAAAATTGTATTAATAAAATTTCACATATTAGAATAATATATTTCATGGAAGAACATGTTTTATACTTGAGGTTCTAAAAGAGGTTCAACCCCGTCTTCAGACATCAGTAATGAGTGGACGGCTAATGCAGCTTGAACTTTAACAGGAAGTTCCTTATCATTTAATAAAGCATTATAACACAATGATGTTAAATCTTTCCAAATGTTATCATTTTCGATTTTTATTTCACATATGTGTTGTATAAACCAACATGCCTAATAAAAAATATATTAAAGTAAATTGAATTAAAAAAAATCTATATACATACTCTAGCTCTTAAATGCCCATGTGGACTTTGAAAAACCGGGAATACATGTTGATATAGCATATCACCCACTTGGTTCTTATACATATCTTTTCTAAATATAACTTCAGCTAATGATCCAAGCTAAATGAAACAAGAATTATAACACAATAAAAAAAAAAAAATTGTAATGTATAAAGTAAAATAATGATAAGAGTATAATGTAAATATAGCATATACCATATGAAGAGCACCATCCTTTTGAGACGGTGTCGCATCATTAGAAGTTATAACACCAACAATGAATTGGACTGCTTTGGGTAAAATATCTTTACGTTTTTTACATGAAGAATGTAACATTGTTTGTGCAGCCATTACAGGAGATATTAAATCTTCAAAAATATCTATTAAAATCGATAGTTTTAAAAATAAATTTATTATATTATTTCAAAATATATATTGTACCAAATTTCTGAGCAATGTAATCGTGTGGATCAGTCTCCCATAATTCCTGATCTGCTTCTGAATGGCACATAAGGGGAAATATTATATCTTGAATAATAGCAGCCATATGCGGTTTAATTATTTTCCATGTAAGTGAAATACCAATACTAAAATTAGAAAATAATATACATAACTAAAATATATTACAAGATATAATTAAATTTATTTTTGTATTTAATTTATCAATTACCATTGATTCAAATAATTTAAACTCATTTGCATGACTCTAGGAGGGACATATACTTTATTTCGATATTGATCTAAAATTCTTAGAATAATATCTATAGTTCCAGCACAAAAAGCTTTAACATAAAATGTGGCGAAAGACCGGTATTCCTGACTAACTGTTCCTGGGCTTCCGTACCTAAAATAAATATTAAAGAAAAAGAAAGCATTCAAGTATTTTTGTTTTTTTACTAGTGTATATTTTGTATTTACCTCTCAAAAATTCTAAACATAATATGTAATGTCCATTTTTTAATTTTCCACCAGGGTAATTGATCTCTTTCACTAAAATCACAATGGTTAACTTCTTCTGGTATTGGATTACATAAAATTATGCTCAACACTTCCATCCATTTTGTAAAAGTAGATTTTTCCATAAGATCAGGACTTAATGTAAACTGTAGAATTAAAATTAATTTTTTATATATTTTTCATATAAATTTCAATGCCAAAGAAATAAAGTGAAATGGTTGTTGTCTGTTATTTATATTATTAGATTAATGGATTTATTATATTTACTTGTATAAGTTTAAAATACGTTTTCACTATAGTTTTCTGTAACGAAACAGATTCAGCTGTTGAATTACTGATTAAATGACCTAGGACATTGTATACACTAGGAAGCAATATTTTCACAGCCCCATGTATAGGGGATTTATCTGCCTTTTGATATTCAAAAGCTTTTACCAAAGTTGAAAATCCAATAATACCAGCTACCCAACAAGATGAATTATCACTTTTTAAATATACATCAATTTTATCTACAACACTGATCCAACGTCCGGGAAAATCATTTTTTATTATTGTTACTAAACTAACAGTTAACTGTGTTCTGAAATTAATTCCAAGAAATTAAAATATAAATATCAAAAATTAAAAAAACATTGCTTACCTTAGTAACTCAGGAAGTTGAACTATAACATCTAAAATCATATCTCTAATTACTTCTTTATCTTGTTCGTGAATTGAGAATTTATTTGGATCATCTTCACGAATTGCCCAATTCTGATATATTAAATTTTTCAAATAAATAGCACCTTAAAAATATATACAGTATTTCTCATGATTAATCATACAAACTTTGAAAATAAAATTATGTCATTAAGTAGGAATTAAAAACTATTTATATATTTTTGTCCACTTTGATTTTTAAGGTTATTTACAATTAAAAGGGCAATCAAAATTTAATTACAAATTTTATATTGGGGAAACAAAAGGAACTCATACATTAACCAGAAGTTGGTTTATCATTGAAAATTTATTGGACTACCAGTTAAATAGTTAATATAAGTAGTAAATAGCATATGATTAAAACTGAGGTTACAACATAGTTTAGTTACCGCACTGACATTTACAGATGACTTAACATTTTTAATGATTAATCAGGAAAAATATACAAAAATTATGATAGTCCTAACAATATATAATACAAATTAACTAGTAAATTAAACACTTAGTTCAGGAAATTTTCAATGGAAGTGTGAGTACTAGCGGTAGTTAATTGGTATATATAATAGTGTATGGATGTGTACACCTTAAATTTCGATATATTTTAAATGAAAACCTTTTAACCACTTTTTACTTTAAAATTGTATACTATTAAGTAGTAACATTAGACAGGCTCATCAAAATGTTGGCATGCCAAGGATTAACAGTATTGTACTATTGGCCGACGGTGGCATGTAAATAATTGTACACTATATGAAATATGACCAAATGTGTTAACGAAAATTTATTATGTACATTTAAAAACTTGGTAATTGATTCTTATGATCAGTACACAAAATTTCCTCCAGTTAGTGTTCATTTTCGGTAAGCCCGATTATAGTACCTTGGTTGCTTTACTAATTTAAAATGTAATATCTTATATATTATAAGATATTTCAAGTTTTTGTGCAATTCATAGCAACTGTTGATAAAATATGGATGCTGGTGCACATTTGAAATATGTTCATTTAGTGCAAGTACATTTTGCACATTTTACTCTCCATAAAAAATACTATATACATTTTTTCAATTTGGAGCACAGATATCTTGTGGGAAATAACAAATTTAATTTGTGTATATCTTTTACAGTATTTTCAAATGTGTCCCCACCAGCTATTAAATCCATGAACCACCACGGGTTGGTAACTATATGAAATTGTTGATACAAATTTACAAAAACCACAGAATATATTACATATACAGTATACATATATAATTTGTTATCTTACTTGCTTGTCTTGTTGATATTTCAAGATCTGAAGCCATAGTAATTCGTAAGAGAGCTGGACCAAATCCAGCAATTTTATGAATCTAAAAATAAATAAAAGATTGTTAAGTTCATTTGTATGAACCTATAACTATAGATTATCACAGAAACAAGATTATATAACTACATTTTGTTAGATTTAGGTATATTAAAAAAAAAAAAAAAACAAGTATAATAAGTCAATAATGTACTATGAAAACAGAGGTCCGTTAAGGGGAGAGGCAGAGTGTATTTGGGTGGCAATTTTTAAGAGACGACACACTATGACATGAAAATTTTGAATTTCGTAATACATAAAAAATATAAGGTTTATAAATCTAAACTTTTAAAATATCAAATATATTTTAATGTGTGTGTGTGTGAGAGTAATAAAATATTTTTAAAAATGGGAATTGTTTTGGGATAATTAGAAGAGGAACAACGAAGTTCATTAAACAATTTGTGAATAATATAAATAATTACAAAATTATAAGTTAAAAATTAATTCACATGGATTTGAGAAGGGGTTATAAATTAAATATGGTATGTTAAAATGTTTTTTAAAAGGTGTATTTTATCTCTTTGCATCCCCACTCGCCCTTAAAAACCAGTAATGAATTATAATAAAAAAATATTTTGAGGGGCATTCTCCCATATTTTATTTTTGTGTGAGCCATTAAATTATATTTAAGGGATTTTAGTGGATAGTGTAAATTTAGAGGGAAATAAAATTCCTCCTTCCATATATTGAACCTTAATACACCATTGTATGAAGGACTATTTACATTTTATTGAATGAATTTTTTCACATTTCATAAAATTGCAGGAATAGCAGTTGAACATAACTTATGATAGAAAGATAGAAGAGCATTGTAATGACAGTATAAGGCCTTGGAAGGTCTGTCAAACTGTGTATGTGATGATAAATAAACAGTTATAATAAATATTAAGAAATATGCATTATGTTTTGCCAAATAAAGGGTTTTTTTTAAATGAATTTTCTATTTTTCATTCTTTTCAAAACAAATCAAAGACTTTTAAATTACGCAGAAACTGCTATGTGAAGATTTCAGAATTTTCTCGGAATAGCAAATTGAAAACAGGAAGACAGAATTATAACTAATCTCTAAAAATAAAGACAGGGATTTTTTGATTTAAAATTAGAAGCACTTCGTTTTAACTAAAACATTAAACTACATTCGGAACCTGACATTGGAAAAACGGAATGTTCTCATGCACTGAAATTCAGGATCCATTGGAAAAATAAATCATTCACAATTTAAAAAAAGACCATGAGCTACTTTTGCTGCTTACTTCAATATCTAATCTAAAAATAAAAAGGAGTTAAGTTAGCTAGTAATAATAATAATAATAATAATAATAATAAAAAAATTAATCTTTTTTTATCAGTAGATATTATTATAACAAAATTAAAATTTCTCAACATCAATTTTGATGTAAAAATTATCTAAAGCCTATCTCATCAATATTTTATTATCATTGTAGACAGGAACGAACGTTTAAGTTCAGTGCTTAAATTGGGAAAATTAAAGAGCAGTTCTGCTAATGAAAAAAAAAAAAAAAATAGAGCTCAGTCCTCCTGTAGTCCAATCCTCTCGCGCACTGTTTAGGTTTTATTCTTGTTTATAAATGTTCAAATCAGCTGATTTCATTTTAGTCAACGCAGACTTTAACAGCATTCTAACACAGAAATCAAGATTCCAAGACAATAATAACAGTAATGAAATTGCATATGATGCAGTGGCAGCTTGTGTATATGTTTACAAGTGCATGTGTACTACACAAATCGAATACAAAATCAGCTTAAAATTATTATAAAAAAAATGAATAAAATAAAATATAATATATTATTATATACATAATATATTGTATGAATATTTTAAAAGGTCAGAAATCAAGAAATTAATAGCAGAGTTATAAATATATAGTTAATATTCATACGACTGATGTAACATACTGACCGTACATGAATATTATAAGTTGTGCACAACAGTCTTTGTTTATAGTGTATAAAATGGTATATGTTTGTACACGCAGCTCGCATTTCAATAACATATTATCTATTGTACTCAACATGACGACAATCGGTTCGTTGCCATAATCGAGCAAATTGGTATTATTATACTAATATAGTTTTTAATTGTGTACTATTTATTTAAAATTTCACAAGCCGCCATTGATACGATGGCAATAACAACGAATCCATAGGGTATCCAAAAATTACAAAATCATAAGATTCCAACATTTTTGGGATTATCTAATCTAACGGCTGCACTCTTATATTACAACCTTAATATTGAACAGTAAAGTCGATGACCACTGACCAGAATGAAAACTTGTTTCCTTCTGGCGGTGTACCGCATACTGTTTTCGGTGGGTCATTCACATACAAACGACACCAATCTCTCGGAAATAACATAAAATTATTGTGATTTTTACAACGAACGGGTGCGGAAACACACCTATTCGGCGATGGACGAAGGCATCGAATTTAAAACGGGCTCGTGCGTTACACAAAATAACCTTCAAATGGGTACATAAGCATACGGGACGACACAACGAATAACGAAAACACGAGAAGGGGGATTCGTGCGGCGCGCGCTTTCATAGACAGTACGACTCGATTGCTGTCCGTATCAACAAAAAACACGTTTACTTGTTGTAACTGTTCCTCGGCGCTATTCCTGTGCGGCTGATATAGCGTGCAATTCAGCAGGGTCTTCAGTTTTTCGATGTCCATTATGTTGACGGTGATTTTGTGTTCTTTGCGGTGGTCAAGTCGTGTCCACCTGACCGGTCGTCCAGTGGTTGCGATGTGAACGTGTAAGAAATCAGTAAAATAATTTACGTGCACGCACAATAAAACGTGAACGCGCGTGCGAGCGTGAAATATGCAGTTCGCATGTGCGCGTGCGAGCCGCTTAGTACCGTACCGAGCAGCTTCAGAGGTACGACTCGAGGCGTCGGCGGCGGTGGCGGTGGTCTGCGGAGGCAACTCAATTCAAACGAATCACGTGATGACAAAAATCGCATTCCATTTTCCTAATCATCTCAACAACCGCCATAATGGAAACATTTTATTAATTTTTTGTTTTTTTGTTTTATCTTTATCAACAGTGTTTCAACCCCACAATAAGAATATTAATATGAATAAAGAAAACAATATTACAGTTATCAGAACATAATATCGGTATAAATATATATATACATATATATATATAACATCTCTGGTATAATTTCAAGCGGTCGATAAAAAATTTTCTATTGTACTGATCGGCAGGCACTGTACGAAGGTTATCGCGAAGTGATAGGAAACATGTGTTTTACATTTTTACAAAAAAAAATTGGGGTGAAATCAATTTATTAATTTTACTGCGAACCGTATACGCACTCCAATCGCAACTCACTGTTCGAAGACGTTTTTCTGCGGAAAACTGATTTTTTATACGGTTCGTCGTACAGTTAATATTTACAAACAAGTCATCACAATGAGTTACTGGAGAGCCGCTGGTTTGAAGTATGTAATTTACGTTATTCACGTACACAGTCGTTGTTGTCAGTTCTAAATCACATAATTCATTGTCAATATTTCTTTTGAACTTCTGGGAACCAATTTGGTCGTTTATATTTCCACGATTTTCTTTGTGATCATCTTTTTAACATTATAAAACTAAATTGTGTTGTAAAATTGTTCTTATATGTATAAACTAGCTAATGGATAATATTATTGATCGATCACATGGCATTGTATAATACAACTTTTTTTCTCCTAAAACGCTCTCGTGTTCTGTAATCCAAATTTTGATAATCATTAAAAGTATAAATACAAAATGTATTTGGTTCATAAATGTAATATTTTTTTTCATATTCTTATTGTTTTATTCCTATATCCTTACATCTATGAAAATAATGCAAGTATTTAGTTTTGTTTGAAATAATATGAAAAATATATTAATTCTTAAAAAAAAGTTATATTCTATATTTGTGTTTTTGTTATAGTTTTATATATTTAACAAAAAAAAAAATTATTTAATATACAAATTTAATTTACTTTTTGTGATTTTAAATTAAAGAACTTTTTTATTTGTTATTGTAGCTATGTTAATTATTCCAATATCGCTGCTAAAGTTGTAAGAAGGGTGTTGAAACCTGGACTACAAGATAGTGCAGTCAAGCGTGATGAGACACATATAAAATTTACTCCGTGGATTAAGGGAAAGCCATCTAGTAAGAAATTTATTTTTTAATTTTAATTAATGTTAAAAATATGCTACTAAATAATTATGTAAATGTAAAAAGACAAATTGAAAAAGAATCATTTTATCAGCTTAAAAAAAGGGTAATTAGTAATTCAAAATATTAAAAAGCGCATTGAATAAGAACTAAAAATATGTTTTATTTTTTTATATTAACATTTTCCATTTAACGGTTGGCAAGAAAAGTTTTGCCACTGTCGACTAATGTTGTGTTAATTTTAATAGTACATAAGTTTGGCTTGCAATGGTTGATCTCTTTTGTTTTTACTGTGACCAATTCGTGATTATTAAGAATTAAATAGTATAATCAGTTTTAATATTATACTATATATAGAATGTATATTTATTATTTTCTTGTTTAATTTGAGTGATTTATGATAGGATGACTTCCGTTGGTCATACAGGTACCACCAGAAATTCAATGAACGTGTTAAATAATGAAAATTTTAATAAATTATATAGAGATACTGTAATATTTTCAGATGAGAAAGCTTGAATTATTATATGCTAAAATATTGAAAATTGATATGAATTTTTAGTAAGTTATAGGTAGTGTGTTTCCGATTTTTGGCATGGTTGTGTTGGTGTTATGAAATATTTTAATAATTATTAAAATTGGTTTGCTTACATTGATACTTTAATTTATATAGGTTTTCCATTTGATTTAATACTTACAAAAATGAATATTACAAAATTACCAAATGTTTATACTCTGTATTAGAGCATGTCAAATTTATTTTTATATTTGTAAAAAACCTTTAATTTCTAGCAAGTCTTTGTATTGAAAATGTAGTAGTTACTTTAACAATTTTTGTACTATGATTATTTTAAACATTGTTGATACTTAACAATTATTAATTTTTTATATACTAAGAAATATATGTTTTGTGTGTACAAATAATTTTATTTTTATAATTAGTATATATATTTTTATATTTTAGAATGTAATCATTCAATTCATTTTTTTTTCTATTTAGAGCCAGGCCAATAGTCGATTAAACAACCACATGGACACTAAATATTAAGTGAAATTCAATATAATATGTTTTAATAGTTGTCCTGATTGTAATTAGTTATTGTCAGTTATGATAAAGTATATTTTATATCAAACCATACAATACATTTTTTCAGTAGGGAAACCTGTAAAAAAAACTTATTTAATAAAAATGTATAATTTATAGCACTACAAGTCTTGTTGATTTAAAAATACATTTATAAAATAATGTTCAATAATATTTGTTTGTGTTTGTTCAATATGTTCCGTTTTCAAGTCATAATATAAGACAGGATATTGGTGATATAAAAGGTTTAAGTAATAGAGCTTATCATTAAATTATGTGTGAAATATAACTATGTTTAAATTTACATATAATTTGACCACTGTAAAAAAAAAAAAAATTATTGACTCTTTTACCACTAAGTGATATTGATTTAAAACAAATAAATTTCTGTAGTATTTATTTTAATTTTTATAACTGTAAAAGGATATACATAAAGTAATAATGACATATGTTTATTGTTGAGTTAAGATTTTTATTTTAGTATTTATTTTTCATAACATAATTTTTGATTGAACATGTGTTAAGATGATAAACACGTGCCCAACATGCTTTGTATATTTTTGTTTAGTACAAATGCTTGTCAAATAATGTTTGATTTTAGTCTGCTACTTTAATAGTAATTAATATACTAACTCAGTATTAATATTTTCCACCGAATGGAATTAAACCATTAAAATATATCAATTGAATATTTAATTGCTATAATGTATATTTCATTCAATTGGGCAACACATTTTTCATAAAAACGAAAGAATAGAATGCAATTTTATAAAATTATAATACTAAGGTTATAAAATAAATAAATTTTATTTGACCGAAAAATTATAAAACCCATAGCTAAAAAAATTTGGCAACAACAATAAAATATACCTTAATTATGTAACAATAAATTAACATACATTTTGATTCATAATAAATTTAATGCTTCATTTTGATTTTAGAGTACCATCATTGTTTAATAAATGATCAGCAACACGCTTTGGCCCACTACCTAATTTAGTCACCATGATATATTTTAAAAGATTTTTATCTTTAGATTCAAATCCATATGGTCTTGTCTGAAATGCAAAAAATACAATTAAAACATATAACCATATTATATCGTTCACCATCAATTTACTAACCATATCTGGTTCAGTCAATACAATTCCTCGTATATAAGAAGAATTATGTTGTTCTGATGGAAAAACCTCAATCAATTCTGACAAAAATTTACTTAAATCTTTCTGCTGGATAAATAAAAATGCATTTGGGCCTGCATCAAATGTATAAGAAACCTAAATGCAAATTTTAAACAATTTGATTCTATTCTAAATTATTTTTGTCTTAAAATATAATATAGAAAAAAACTAATGTATCTACATATTTTAGTTATATTTTCAAAATTGATGTAGATTTTAATATTTTCTTATGAAAGTATAAAATTCTGTGAAAATGTTGGGTGTTTTAAAACTTTTAAATAATTTTCTAACTAATATATTTATTTTTTATACCACCCATTTAAATATTAATCTTGATTGAAAATATAAATCTATTAAGTGCACAATAATTATGTTTACTTTGAAAAATGTTTATATCTCCCTGTAATTGCTTAAAATTGTTACAGTTCATATACTATTATTAATATTAACGTAAAAGTAATTTAATATTTGGATAAAAATTATTTAAAAATATATTGAATAATTTTTTTTTTAATTATGTTTAATCCATATGTATTATTTTAATTTTATTCATAAATTCCAAAGGAAAATATCACTACGTAGTTGATTTTTTTTGTGTTACGTACACTGTGATATTTTATCGAAGCAGTGTATTGGCTCATACTATTATATATACATATAATTTTACTGCCACCTTATCAATAAGTGTAGACCTCAATAACATGATTAATTACTTTGATTTGACCAGCAGCTTTATTATAGTCGTGAACAAAAGACATTATTTCATGTGATACTTGATTTAAATAAACACAAGGAGGATATGTATCCAAACAAACAGCATGAAATTGATTACTATCTCGCATTGTAATTTCGGAGAATTTTTCAAAATTATTTTCTTTTATTGCCTAAAAAATTTATAAATACATAAACATTATTACTGGATAGTGAACAATTAACAATAGATTAATTCATACTTGAATCATTTGTATTGTTCTTTCAGGAACACACTTTTGAACTCTGTATTTAAGTAATTCACTAGTTTCTACAGATTGCTTCATTCCAATAGTACTACTGGTCTTTTTTTGAGAATCGTTTACCTTTACATAAAAAAAAAATTGAAATGAATGTATTATATAATATGAATTACAAAGAAAATTAATAGGTAGTGTAGATATTAAAAAAATATTGTACCACTAGTATGAGTATTCTCATTTCTGGCCAGTGTGTATCGGCAGCAATTTGAACTGCTGTTGAATCAGAACCCAGATCATCAACACCTGCTTTCCAATGAACAAATCCTCCATAAATACTTCTACACGCACTTCCACTACCTTGCCTTGCTATAGATGGTAAATCTTTCTCGACCAAGCCAAAAGCATTAGCTAAAGTATAAACTGGAAAAACATTTATTAAGCATATAGTTATAAGTTGTGGAACTTTAAGATGTTGATATGATTCATAAAAATGTACAAACCAAGACATGCATAACCAGCCGCTGATGAAGCCAGACCTGCTGCGGTAGGGAAATTATTTTCAGAACAGACTCTTATCTTCCATTTAGCCTCTAGACTATTATCACCTTTTTGTATTGTGATTAATTTTCTTACTGAAATTAGACATACACATTTATTTACTTATTACATAATATCATATCAGTGGCGCACCCAAGGGGATGGACTCCGGGTCCGGACCCCCCCCTTGACTAGTGCAATAGTATTACATTTATAGATGAAAATCCAAATTCTGATACAACTTTCATATTTTTCTGTTAGAATTTCGCATACGATATAGATAACACCAGGTGTTAACAATTTATTGATTATATTATATTATTATAATATATAATCTATTTTTATTATCTATTAAAAGTTTTATTTTTCATAATGTAGTTTTTTAGACCCCCCCCTTGAAAAAATCCTGGGTGCGCTACTGTATCATATTAATATATTTTTACTTGCTAACTTATTTTCTTATAACTATCTTCTAATAACCTATAGGGTTATTAGTAGTCGTTCAAATTTATATTGAAGTAAAATGTACATTTTTTATGCAATGCAACTTTCATCGTATATTGATATGATATAGACTAAAAAATATTTTATTTTAAAGATAGAATTAATAACAAATAAAATTATTACAAGTCATTTTCATAGAAATAAAACATATCCTACAAAATAATTTTCAAGTTTTTTAATTTTCTACATATTAAGAAAAAAATTTAAAAATGAAATTTTAAATAGAATTTCAAAAATCATGTAATAATGATGGTTATCAAAATTATTAAATATAAATAATAAAAATAGTCAATTACGCTATCACTATATTATAAATGTTATAAAAATATATTCTCACTTAAATTAAAACACTTTTTTAGTCGTTCATTTGTGTCAATTGGCATAATCCTGTAATTTTATAATCATCTCATTAATTTATATTAATTTAAGTATAAATTATTGCACATGTATTTTAAAAATTATGCAATATGAAAATTCTTTCAGTATACTTAACTATGATAAATCATAAATGTAATGAATAATGATCTATCATATTTAATTAGATTAAATATGTATTGTAACCAAGGCCTGAATAGGCTGAGTAGATTACAGCCTAGGGCGCCAATCAGTTAATGTTAATTTATGGGCGCCACAAAATAATTTTCTTATGAACATAGAAGTCGTGATGTTCTGCTCTTGGGCGGATAAAGAACATTTTAAGATCCCCTTTACGCAAGGACAAAATGAAGGAACTTGCACTTTTGTATAATGAAAGTGAGTTTATGGAAAATATTTCTTTCAATAAAATAGTGGAAACTTTTGCGTCCTTAAAATCAAGAAAGAAAAACTTTTTATAAACGTTTTAAACAAATGTTTGGCATAAATTGTTCAAAAAATATTCATGTAAATCAAGATAATTTTTTTTTATATATATTTGATTAATAATAAATTTTAAAATGTTTATTTCTTTTGTATAATATTCTGTCAATTTGAAATACATTTTATTTTAAACATAAAAGTTTGATGCTATATGTTTTTTATGGCTTCCTCAAATACATCTTAAGGGCACCAAATTAACCCTAGCCTACTGGCGACAAACTCCTCAATCAGGACCTGATTGTAACTAATAAGTATGTATATTAAACTACATTTATTTTTAGAAATTTTTATGATTTACTTATTTAAAAATCAATAATATTCATGATCTCAATAACTATACAATATAGCCATTAGTTTAATATTTATATTTAAAATCAATAAAAAACAATTATTGGGAAATTTAAATTTGCATAATTATATGAATAATAACTATTTCATATGTATTTAATATTAAGAATACAATATTGTGAATTGATATCATACTGTAAAAAATAATTTTATGTTTAATATTTCCCATAATTAATAGTATAAAAAGAACTATACATAAAAGTATTATTAATAGAATGTAATTAATTGATTTGAATGAAATTCAAGCTATGAATATATGTATATTATAATATATTCCTATAGAAAATTTTTTTTATTATTTTTTAATCTTCATAATATTTTAAAAGGTAAATGCAAAATAATTATGTATACAATATTATTTCTACTTATTAATAATACCATTTTAAAATTAATATCTAATAATAATAATAATAATAATAATAATAATAATAATAATAATATCTAATAATATGTATTTAAAAATTTGGTTACATGTTTATACAAATAAATATTTTTTCTTAATGATGTTAATCACAATGTTGTATTATGTCATAAACAGGGATATAAATTTTTTTTGAAGTAAAGGAAAGACTGGCAAATTCCCTTACCTAAACAAATGAATAATAATTGCAATGTAAAAAAAAATATTTTTGTTTCGAATATAGTGGTTATTTTGAGAAAAATAAAAATTGGAGTTTACACATTTATACAAATGGAATTATTTTAATTATACATTTATTTCTCATTATTTTAAGAATGAATTACTTTTGCTCGTTAACACCAATACCACCACTGGCCTCAGCCTTGAATACGAGTATAATCACGTAAATCATAAAAATCTATGCGTATTAAATCACTTACTGTCCGTTTAGCCAAACACCGTCTTCTTCAATAAAAGGTCCTGCAATAACGGACGTCCGGCTGTGCATCTATCAACAAAACATTAAACATTAATATTTTGTTCAACATGTGTCTATGAGAAAAAAAAATTATAGAACGAGTAAAGTCCGACATATATATATATATATATTTATTTATTTTTTTTTTAGATACATATAATAATATTTACTTGATCGCAGTCTAACGTTAAACTAATAGAATCGTTCAAAGGCAATATTAAACGTTCGTCTCTTTTGCCCCCTGAAAGAAAAGCACAAAAATGATAATTAGAACGCTTGATTTTTACAACGGTGGGAGGAGAAACTCGCAGTATTTTATAACGGCTATGTTGACGGGAGCCACACAGGTCACGACTTTATCCATGGCGACAATTTACGAGAACTGAGTTTGTGATCCAGAGAGAAAATAAAATGGCACATTAAACGGAATAATTCCGTTACTCGAATAGTAGCCCTTTCTGGCTTGGGTGTAGACGAAGACTGACGTCCACACTTAATACCACTGTACTCCACACATATCACGTATATCGCCATACCGGTAATGAACTCGGAAGAGACGATAACGACGGTGAGGGTGATGGCGGTGGTAACCGGTAAAGTGAAGTTTTCTTACCAATGGCCGCGCGTATCGCCGCCGGTGGACAGTAAGTGCTCACGCGATTGGCCTACCGGCACATTTGTGTAAATATTTATCTCTTTGTTTACGTCACCTTCTAATCGCGAGGCGCACGCGCGTGTGTGCGTTCGCGCTGATAACGTCAGCTGAAGTTTTTTTTTTTTATTTTTTTAATTGAATTTTCGTTTCGTTCTTTTTTTCCCCCTATATTATTATGTTATAATGCAGTTTATTACGGATTACCAATATCGAAATGTGTATAAAACAATAATAATTATCTCGATACGCACACTATGATAATAATACGTGCGCGCACATACACACACACACAGGCGTATATTTTTTTCCGTATTGTTGTTGACGTACTTACCTTGTACATGAGAGGCGCATTATAATATACCGTTTGCCGATGGCGCATTCGACTGCGAGTTTCGTTTTCGACGGCAATCGCGCGTGTTGACTTGAGAAACCGCGCGCGGCAGTGTGTGTACGGACGACGAAAGGTTTTTTTTAGCTATTTCCGTGTATGGTTGTGTACCCTGTCGACGAACAAGTTTCGAGAAGTCCATTTTTTTTTTCACTGCGCTCGTTGTTTTCATGGGTGCATTTCATTGTAAATCGTGCGAGAACGGCGACGATGTCACGCACATATTCGGTCGGCACGGTGCAAACAGAGGCGAACGAAGACGTTTTATATTTGGCAGGCATCGTAGTCGCAGCGGTTCTGTTAAACAGACCGATTCGCTGGTGCTGCAGACGTTGAGTGTTATCAAGAACTTGGGACTGATTGACAAGTGAGTTGTTTGAGAGTGCAGTGAATTCGGTAAAGCGTTTAAACATAATCGTAAATTTGAATGCAAAAGACATTCTATACTGGTTTGTCATTAATAAATGTTTAAATGTTTAGGTCCACCCACACTCCTCAAAATTTCACAAATTCTAACAAATTGGTGTTTTTCTATATCTTTTTAAAAATATCTGTTATAATGAATGCGAAATTTTTTATTGCCATCAAGCTTACCGTTCTTTAATTTTTTGACATAAGCTCCTTCCAAAAAAATTCCTTGCTACAACGCGTTCCTTAAAATGATCAATATAGAAATGTTCTTCAAATTATTGTAAAATTTCACTCGACCATCAATGGATTTTTGTGATTATTTTAAACTCATTTATAAAAGAATACTGGTATGACTTATCTGTACTCTAGTTATTGAAGTAACTAATGTAACATGTAATATTTATTGAAATCAAAGAAGACTTTGTTTATGACTCTTTTAATGTCTGAAAATATTACATCATTTCCAATAATCTCAGGAAAATGCAAATATTGAATGTAGTATTTTAATTGATCTGTTTGTCTATATATAGTTTGCGATAATACGATATTTTTTCTATAAAACATTAATTTCTTTCTTTATACAATTTATCTATTTGTTATATTTTTATATATTATGGTAGGTTTTTATTCTTATATGTTTAGTTTATAATTAAAATTGTGTTGAAATAGAATCAATATCATTATTAAGAATAAAATCTAATATATAATCTACAACAATTTACTGTTAAATAATTTTTCATTAACAATTCACTTGCAACAGATCTACTTGCAAACATTTTTTAAGTTTCTTTTTTATTAATTATATAATACCAACCAATAAATTATCTGATGAAATTATATTATTTCTTTATTTAAAATATAACAAAATCTTTAATTTATCAAATGTGTATATATATATATATATATATATATATATATATATATGACGCCTTCTGATAACCACAATTTTTTTTATGTATAGAATTTCATAAAACATTAACATTGTCTGTCTATTATTATTATTATTAAATCTTTTAACCTTACACTAAATCAATTTTTTCATTAATTATTCTCAATACTGCCATCTTATATCATTGTAATTTAATTTTTATTGTATAATATTATTCAATACAACTTTTACCATATACTACAATTATTTTTTTCTTTAATAAATAGTGAATTATAATTATTATTACTGCAACACACACCTCCTACCTATAAGCTACCTACAAAATTACCGTAATAAAATGACAGTTGACAGTATTATTAACTAATAATTATCATTTAGTTTTTTAACTAGGAGCCTAGTAAATTCCTTGAATATCATTAGTTCATATTGTTTTTAACTTGTTAGTCAATTATCCTTATCTTTTCCTTAAAATTATAGAAATTGGTATACCTATAACATTTTACATTTTATCACTTTTTTTCTTTATATCTAATCTATTATTTCTGTTAATAGATGTTTGAATTCACTATAAGAGAATGTAAGCTGAATGAAATATGTTATTAGTTATGTGATAGAATAGTAGGTGTATTGTAATAAAATATTATATTTTGTGGTGTATTAATGGAGTTTACAAATAGTAAAAACAATCAGAAAATTTTTAAATTTTGCTCTACATAATATAACACATAAGAATATAAATCAAACAAATATTATAAATCTATCTGTTATGTTTGTCTAAATTTATAAAAAAGGTAATATTTATTTTGTGTAGGTATTGCATAATGATACGGTTTTACTTAGAACTATTTTCAGAAGTTAATCTATCAATATATTTAGTTGTATGTAATAAGCATTATTTTGATTGATTACAAATCTACATATTAGTTGCAGTTATTATAACTGCTTTGTTTTATTTAGTTTCTTTAATTTAATTTCATGCTATTACCATGGATAGCATAATTTTGTATAGTAGTACCTAATTTACAACTTACATAATTGGAATTACTTATTTTATGCGGTTTAATAATGTAAGCAAGTATTACTATATTATTACCACCTATGTAATTAACAATCGAGTCAAAGTGAAATTTTTCAGTAGGTCCTCGAGTTATTTATTCAAAAGTCATTTACCTACACTTTTTTAATACCAAATTTTTGTAATAACAATAATTAAATTTAGGTATTTTATCTAATTATCATTTTTAATGATTTTTCATTTTTGTTTTACAGCGGTTCTGAAGCTCCAGAAGCCTTGCGAAAGTTACATTGGTTAGCTGATGATGGTGATGGTTGGATTCAAGTTGTATTATCTATGATTCATGTCATTCCTCTTGACGATCCACTTAGTCCAGCACTAATAACTGTTATTCTTGACGATTGCCCTCTACCAGATAAAGTATTTATCTAAAAAGAGATAAATTTGTATAATAAAATACGTTGTATGGCGTTTTGTTTGTTTTCTTATTTTCAGGTAACCATAATGAAATTATCACAAATGTTAGATTTGTCAAATAAAACTCCTAAATGTAAAACAGTTGACCAACATCGAAATATTTGTGTTATATTGGGTATACTTGCTGACAAGTTACCAGGACCTTCTAGTATTGCTTTATTAACTAAAGATACATTGACTTATCTATTCAGTAATATGGTGAGTAATACAAATGTATAAATATTATTTTTCAGTATTTAATAATATTTTAATTAATATATTTTTCTAGGATTTGCAAGTGCATCCATCGATTATTCTTTTTTCATTAATTGCGCTTGAAAAATTTGCACAAATAAGTAAGTGGTACAGTTTCTGTTATACATAATTTTATTTAACTTTTCTTATTTTTAGGAGAAAATAGATTTACAATTGAAACGTTTATGAAGACTGGACCTTTAGCAATGCTATCAATATTTGAAAGGTTAACAGGTTCTGATCAGCCATTATATGCCCAAGTTGGATTTTGTGCCGAATGGCTACTCGATAACATATGTAAAATGCTGACTACAATATATATATATATATCATTTCAAAGAAAAATAATATTTTATTATTTTTAATAATTAGTTGTGGATAATCAGAGAACATTGTCATATTCAAATGTTTCTATGGATGGTGTAAATGCAATATTAAATCAAGAAGATGCAAGCGAATATTTAAAGCTTGGTCCTTCCGGTTTAGAAGTACAAATGATGTTTAAAATATCTAAATAAATACAATATCTTAAATTATTTCTATTTTATTAATATTAGGCTCGATGTGATGCATGTAGTTTTGAAAGTGTTCGCTGTACATTCCAAGTAGACAAAGGAACTTGGTACTATGAAGTAACAATACTGACATCTGGTGTCATGCAAATTGGATGGTCAACTAAAAATTCAAAATTTTTTAATCATGTAGTTCAATTGTTTTTTTATATACACATTTCATTTAATTTACCAAAGTAAATCCAATTTCAGGAAGGTTATGGTATAGGTGATGATGAATATTCAGTGGCGTATGATGGTTGTAGGCAACTAGTGTGGCATGGTGCACGGTGTACAAGTTGTGTATCTGGAAGGCCCTGGCGAGAGGGAGATACGGTTGGTTGCTTACTACGAGTGGAGACTCCATCCCCTACTGCAACATTCTATTTGAATGGTCAAATTGTTGCTTCTAATGATAAAATATTCCAGCATGCTAAGTATGGCGACAAACATTTCCCAATATATTATAATTTTTATTTCCAATATTAAAAATAATTATGAATGTAAATAACATGTTATATTAATTATACAAATATAGGTCAGAATTTTTCGCTGCTGCTAGTTTTATGACATTCCAACAAAGTCGTTTCAACTTTGGTAGCAAACCATTCAAATATCCGCCCAAAGGTATGAAGTTCAGTGTCATGAATAAGCATGGGCTACTGAATGAAAAGGAAAAAACTATTTTACCCAAGTAAGGTAACAAATTTTAAAATATTTGTTCAATATTTTTAACATTAAATGTGTTAGGCGAATGAGACTGGAATTATTGGGAAGGCAAACAGCTGATGAAGATTCCTGTACCATATGTTTTGACCATAAGGCTGATGTTATATTGTATCCATGTAAGCACGAGTAAGTAATAACATTAGTATTAATTTTGTGTCCAATACAAATGCTATGAAAATTACAATTATAAATTACATATATTTGTGGGAAAAAAACAAATAATTTATAATTGTCTTTTTTTTAAATTCAAGTTAATCGTGTAAACATCAAACTTTATCTTAGTTAGGTTATGTAGTAAAATAAGTAGGTAATAATAAGTAAGTATTAAAATACTTAATACATTTTTTTTAAATTCATCCCCCCTTACATGGCCTTTATATCCACCACTGTGACTTGAACAGACTGTTAAGTTTACAAAGATGAAGAAGCTATGATATTAGTATTAAGTAAGGAAATGACAAAATTAATATTTTGAAAATAATATCAAGTTTTACAAGGGAAGTAAACATCTTAAACCTCATATTTTCCTATTCTATAGGATCCTAAACTAACATATTGAGAGATATGTGTCATTAGTTATCTTCTATTTTTCTATGAGTGCAGTATGCCTAAGGTGAATATGTATGAGTAAGATTATACATTTATACGACAAAATAAAATTGTCCTATTTGTTCAGTAAGCCAACATTGTTTTAATATTAATGTTTTTTTCTTAATCAGAATTATTATGCACATCCCAAAAAAATTATAAATTCCTCAATATTACTGGACATCTAAAAGTGTGGTCTAAAATAGTGATAGGTTATAAATAAATGATTAATATATTCAAGTTAGAATGTTATTTAAAATGTATTTGTTAAGTTCTATTATAGAAAATAATGTTGAGTTTGTTTTTTACTTTTGGTTTATTGTTCAAGGAAAATATTTACTAACTAAAAACATGATATAGGTTAGAATCAAAGTCCCTCAATACTGTTTTCCATTTTCATCATTTTCGTGTCCAATCAATTTTTCCTTCCCCCCCCCCCATTATTTTTCCCTAGATACATACTCCCCTGCATACTTGTCATGAGGTTAACAACATTCAACATTTTCAAATATGTTTTTAAATATATTACGTTACGTAATATACTGTACCAATTATGCTTTTTCTGTGCATTTCAGAGGTTATTGTAAACATTGTGCAGAACAACTGACATTATGTCCAGTTTGCCGTCAATTAATTGACAGGTATCAGGAGAACATTCAACAACCACCTGCATTAAACATCACTGCTACAGCAGTAACAGCCCTAGTCAGTTAGCCGTAATGTGATCTCTTCCAATATTACAGATGATTATATTTAATGTTAATATATATATATATATTATACAATAGTTTAATTGTGTCCGTATTCCCTACATATAAACATTACTTAATACAGTATACACGAGACTAAATATATTTTTTGTTACTAACAATTGGTCTGTTTAACCAGTCTTTCAAAATAAAACATTTTGTGTATTGCCTCATTAACAAAATATGTTGTGATCATAGCATATCTTAAAATCCATTGTCTAAATGTATTTCCCTTTGAATTATCAGCCTCCACTCAAGCGATATCCAATATTTGTTAAAGATAATTAGATTTATTAGTTTCAATTATAAATTAAATATCAAATGAATTCTCATTAAATACAAGCTTGGGTACTCGTAATGTGAGAAAATGAAAATACACACATACCAAATAACTCAAAATAAGAATTATTTATTTCAAACATACATAATTATAGAAATTTCTGAATATTAATGTGAAAAAATTTAATCTATATATATAGTGTGGATAATCCACAACTTTCAGTACACCTGTCATATATATTACTTTAAGAGTATTACAATTTTTTTAAAAATTTTATTTCTTTATAAATGTGTATATTGAATAGTGAAAGTTGTATATAATATTACAGAGTTTGAACAATATTGGATGTGTGTGGTTTTTTTAATATACAATACATCAATTCATAAGTGTATTTAGCTGCTAAACACTAGTTTGACTATATTTTTTGATGCAGTCAACGGAAGACAGGTATTTTTGAATAAAAATATTTAAAAAATATACATTGTAAAAATAAAATATTTATTTATGCATATATATCAATTGCAAATAATATATTATAACAATAATAAAATTTCGTAATATAATTGAATATCTATTTATATGCAATTAAAGATTGGCACAGCCATTACTAGATGAAACTTATAATCGTTATTGTAAAAAAAAAATATATATATATGTATGTATAAAATGATGATCGCACATTGTGCATTTATAAAAATTAATTAGCACTAATGCCAAAGCTTCGATTGCCATCAGCAAAGTAACGAACATCCCGATCTTCATCTACCTGTAAACTTGTCAAAGTTTCGGCGAGCAAGTTAAATTGAGGATTTTGTGTATCCATGAAAACGGCTATAAAATGATACATAATTGGTTCAAATCCTCTTACAAATATTTATAATAATTAAACTTAATTTTTCACTCACAATTGTTAGCTACTTGTGTATAAAGAGTTTTGGCAACCATCAATCGGACATTTGGTACACGGTCAGAGCCTAATTTTAGTAAACAGGGTAACAATTCATTACTGAAATCAATTGTAGACAGACAGTGGTCCCCGTAATTTAGTATATATGAACATATTTGAGCATACATCTGTCGTCTACTCCATAAATCTGCTTGACCGAAACGCGTTACTAGTTCATTTAACATTAATTGCTTTAAACTTAAATCTTTATTTAGTACCATCAGTAGTTCAGGAACCTAGACAAAAACATAAAAAAAACAGGGTTTGTTATTTATTTCGTATTACGATGATAGAAATGGTTATAATAAACATTAAATATACCAATGACAAAGCAGACTGACGAACTGACGATATCCTGTCCATAAGTAATGATAGACAAACCTCATGTATATGACGGTACATGTCACGAGGTGTGAACAAATGCAGAGATTCTGCTAATTGTTCACAGAAGTTTTGACGAAATCGCCAATTCCATTCATAATCAGTTTTCAAAAAACGACACATTGTAGGTGCCAAATCACTACGAACAGTTATTGATAACATCTACAAAATATTCATATGTATTATCAATTAAACATTAAATATTTACATAGAAAGATTTTTTTTTTTTAGATTTTTATTTAATGAAAAGTCTATTTATAACAGAATCATTTTCAATATAAATTATATTATAGGAAAACACCTTTTATTAGGAAATTGTTTGAATTATCAGAAAGTTTTGGTAAATATTCATCAATAATGTATCAGATGAAACACGGACCATAAGTTTTTCATCATATTAAAAATATATTTATAATTTTCATTATTTAAAAGAAAAATGTTAATCAGAAATAATTTGGTAAATGCTCATCACTAAGGTATCAGATGAAACACGGACCATAAGTTTTTCATCATATTAAAAATATATTTATAATTTTCATTATTTAAAAGAAAAATGTTAATCAGAAATAATTTGGTAAATGCTCATCACTAAGGTATCAGATGAAACACGGACCATGAAGTTTTTCATCATGTCATTGCACATTAATATATAATTTATTAATAAATTTACCTTGAGAAATGCAGCAAAATTATCTATAGCACCCGATCGCACTTCATCCAAATCCAATACAAGAGACTCAAATATTGGTAAGAGATCTCTGGATGTGGCTTCTTCACCAATATAAATTGCTAATTTATGTATGTAAGATGCAGCCTTTCTTCTAACTTTCCACTATAAGATAGAAAATATATAATAAATTTAACTCAATTTAAAATTATTGAAAATAATTTTTTTACACAACATACCGATCTGTGTGAAGCAAGGACATAATAAGTATGTCTGAGCAATGACCAGTGAGCAGGACCAATGGTGACAAGTACCGCAGGTAACATAAAAGCACACTGTGAGGCTAAGTCACTGTCATCAAATGCACCAGCCATATCAGCATAATGATCAAGCAGTAATGAAGGTACAACAAGATCACGAACATCAACAACTTCAGTTGAAGGTTTAGAATCTAAGTTACCTTCTTCTTCTATAATTGGTTTCACTTCAAATTCCGATTTCTTCATTTCAGAACAATTTAAATTAGCTATAAAATATATTATTTATTCTTACTTATTCAAAACAAATAAAATTTAAATTTAGAGAAATTTTAAGTTTTTCATATTACTTACAATTATTACTCATTGGCACGTACCACAACTTATTTGGTATCATTGTTTGAAGTCCTTCAACTTCAGTTTCCGTAACACCCCAACCTTCCTGTAAACATAAATCATTTTACTTAATAGTAATATATTAAAAAATAATTAGATCAACATACTTCAACACTGATAGATGATTTAGTATCACTTATGGGTTCCCTCCAATATGCAAAAGTGCTGTATAATTCTTCTGATTCAGTCTTGACATTATAATCAGCTACCCAAAACCTAAAAGAAAACATATATATATATATATATGATGATAAAGTAGAATATAACAATTTTGATCCTTGAATATAAATGTTTAATTATACCGATATGGTTTCAATTAACTTTTCATTAATGAAAAGTAATTGTGAATAATATCGATTAACCATTTAGTATAAGCCTATTAGAAAACTCGCATTACCTAAAAGAAAATTAAGGTACCGAGACAAGCAAAATAGGCTAAAATATACACATTTTGATTTTCTTTCTTGTAAACACAAAATAAAAAATAACTCAACATGCAATTATAACATTTAAAATGTCTCAAATTCTGTATGCAAATATAAGTGACATTTTTTCTAGAATACGTATTTGATTAGTCATTAAATATAATGACAATTACAAAGTAGCTAATATGTATGATAAAAACAAATTATAATATTAGAGTTTAACTATAGTAGTCAAATTATGTTACTTTATAACAGTAATAAATAATAATGTATCACACAGAATGTTCTTGTACGAGGTGTGGCTATTAAATAAATAAGAAGACTTTCACGATAAAAACATGTTTTTACTAACAATTTCAATAATTTAACATTTTTGCTCTTCACATTTACATGTTTAATGTATCGTTCATAATTGCTGCTAATGATAATTTGCGTTATTTATTATTTAAAACAGTGTTGGAACTTTTTCATAGTACATTTATTTCTAATGTAATTATTAATCAACTTCAAATGTCACATGGAGAAAACTTGTGAATATGGAGGGGGGAGTATTGGAACACTGTAACTCAATTTTTAGCCAAAAATTACTTTACAACAAATATGAGATGATACATAGTCATCAGTTAATAGTTCTGTATAAATTAATTTTCCATAATTCAAGTGGACTTTCTTTAAATTCCTCCAGAGTGTTTTCAAAACTTATAGATGATTGATGTTGATTTAGTTATTATTAACCAAATACATTTATATAATACGGTAGGACATAGATATTAAATGTTTATAATAACAGGAAAATTAAATATGAATTTATGAATACAATAGATCATAAAAAATATGAATATACAACTAAGCGAGGAGTATTATATAAAATAAAGAAATATATGAGTTATTGTATTGAAATTATTTATTTATTACCATTAGGTTTCAACAAAAAGTCAATGTCAGGTATTATTAAGGAAAAAGAAATATACAACAATGTTGATTTACAGTTGGTACAGATTTGTCAGTAATAATTACACCTTTAATACAAAAAAATAAAATAAATATGGTCTTCAATAATGCTGTATTTTTTTTTTTTTTTGCTAAATATTGGATGATACATTTCTGTTGAAACTGGTAGTAAATAAACTTAATACATCAATAATTCTTATAGCATTTCCTTTTTTACGTAATACTCTTCAGTTATTAATTGTATATTTACATATACATACAAATTCATAATCTTATATTTTTATGGCAAATTAAATTTGTTAAATAATCAATAGATGAAAATTGGAATTTTATAAAAGGAAACGAGTTGACAAAGCTTCATGATCATAATTTGAGATAAGCTTTCTATTATCTCTTAAAGAACCTGTATTTTAATTCTGAAATACATACTTTACTAGAAAAATTCTCACGCCATGTGGAGTAATTCAATTTTGATATTTTTTTTTTGGAAAGAAGAAAACATTTTATAGGGCGCATTTAACTTTAATTCTCAAAATTGTATTTCTACAAGTTATAATAAAAGTATGTATATGAACAATTTTTAAAAGTATTTTTAATATTTTTCTGTTTTTTTGTAAGGCAATTTAAAATTGAAGTCCAATGCACCCCGTAGGAAGTATTCCTTTTTTCAACAACAAAATTAATGAAATCAGACAACTGTAGAAGGTGTATTTTTCTTGAAAAGCAAATAAAATATCAAATTTTTCAATTTTTGTTTGCTATTGCTGTTGATATGTACAAAATAAAATTTTTGAGAATTGAAGTCCAATGCGCCCTGCAAAATGTTTTCTTCTTTCAAAAAAAAAAAAGTTGAAATCGGATA
Source organism: Chaetogeoica ovagalla (assembly GCA_032441825.1). Taxonomy (NCBI): domain Eukaryota; kingdom Metazoa; phylum Arthropoda; class Insecta; order Hemiptera; family Aphididae; genus Chaetogeoica; species Chaetogeoica ovagalla. The sequence goes on along the minus strand of CM063725.1, from coordinate 15,072,793 downwards.
CAACAACACATGAGTTTTTCCAGTCATAAATGCATTTCAGCTAAAATACAGGTCACGCATAGGCCTCTTAAGCAATGAAAATATATTGTAAATACATGAAGTATATAAAAAAAACCCACACCCAAACTGGTATTGGAAAAATGACTGTCTAAGTATTAAACTAAATTTAAATACAACAGTTATACCATCTAGTGTTTTGTTTCTAAATGAATCAAGATAGGAATCTGTACAATAATAGTACTTTATTTGCGTTTTTTTTTTAAATTATTCTTCTCAAATCGTTTTGAGTTGTGAAACTTTAAACTTGTATTACTAAAGAATTTTAGAATATTGGTTATAATAATTTTTCCCACACCCTTCATATGATATGTATCTAAATATCTAAATAAATTTATAAAAAATATATTACTTGTTATTATTTTTCATTGTAGTTTCATTTGACCATGGTTTCTCTCGATCCATTAACAATTCAGTAGCTTTAAAATATTCTTGACTTGTTTGACACTTCATACTGGAAGTTAATTTTTTTAAATTATAAACATGCTATTAATATAATAAAATAGTAAAACACACTTTCAGTAGTTCAAATAGGAGCTTAATTAAAAATATGGATGAAGCGATATTGAAGAGTACATTGAATATATAAAGAATATATTAAAAAACTTCAAATTCAAAAATAAAATATAGAGAATTAACAAACACACACAATGTTTATTATTATTTATTCTCCATTTACATTTAATAGTTATACAATTTATTATTTTAATTTTTTTTATAAAAATAACAGCGAAAACTTTGATACAAAAGGATTTTAATACATACTAGATGGTAAAATTTTACTTTCATAAATATTTTTCTTTTGCATTTATTAATTCTCCACATAAAATATAAATAATATATTTGTAAAAATTGTCAAAAGTAGTTTTTTGATAATATAGAGGTTAATTCTAAGCCTGATAGGTAACAATATCTAATTATTTAGATAAAACATGAGCTATATTCTATTCATTCTAAGAAACCAAACATGGTTTAGATACATGATAATTGATTTATTAGTCATTTTATTTTTTAGTTTAGTTTTTATTTCTTTAATAAGAATTGACAGATGAATTTTATTTTAATAAAACCATATGAACCTATATATTGATGTATTTATAACGCCATGTCTATTAATATATAATTATAGAATTGAAATAAAAACATATTATGGTGTTCATGCATTCTTTCTTCTTAAAGTGAATATAATACATTTAAAAACCAATTATACATTCATGACAATTGTATTATAATGAATAGCAATAAACAATAATATTTTTGTAACCCAACCATTCCATGCATGGATAATACATACCTGGAGTATAATCCATATTTGAAGTGGTAATAATCAAGGTGCAGTCATTTCAAATAAATATGGATAGTTAATCATAACAATGTTTCAGATGAAACAGACTATGATTTTATCATAATATTTAAATTTATGATCTACTAACAGTAATGTTTTCGATAACTATTAATCAGTGCTGGGACCTTTCTTATAACTAAGAATTAAAGAGACCCATGGATATTGTATGTGTGTAAAATATATTCATAAAGTATAGAACTCACGTTATATAATGTAGATCATCAGTGAAATTGCTGACCATCATAAGAATATATGTACGAGTAGTAACCAATGATGTAACAGCAGGACTTGCATATGTAGTTATCAATGGGCCTAAATTTTCTAATGCCGTTTGTCGCACAAATTTACAACTGTCACCAAGTAAACGCCCAGCTGCATCAGCTATAGTTCCTTGTCTTAGAGTATTATCACAACATGCTGATAATGGTGCAATTATGTCGGCACATGTTTTCCGAATAGTACCAACTCGGTCATTACACATCTCTACGAAACGAGGTAGCTAGGACAAACAAAAATAAATTACAGAAAAATACTTTAATTATGATAGAAGCTAAATATGAAGCAACTTACCAATATTTTAGTTTTGTGTTCTATGTCCAATATATGCCCAAGTTCTGGGAAGCTTAATAAAGCAGCTAATCTGACATATATACAATCACTATGACTTTTGTTGATTAAGAACGGTAACACAGTCTTGCACAGCACATTGTCACTTATTTTTAAGACAATTTTCCCTACTAACTGTTAAAAAAATAATAATAATTATCAATTATCTAAGAAAAATGTACACAAAATGTTAACATTAATAATAATTCTTATATCATTTTTAAGGAAAACAAGTAACGGTTGTAGAAATTGCAGCGCTCATACAAAGCTGGCTGTGATACGATATTAATTGAATTTAAAAAGAAAACCAGAACGTTTCACACCAACCTTGACGAGAACCACAATTCCTTAGTTATCAATGAAATTATGGCTGCTTCATGAAGATATCTCAACTCGTTACGCTCATCAAAGCTGGCTGTGATATGATTTTTATAAATTTAACATCTCACAGTTACTTTGTGAGCATCTCAAGCCAATATAAAATATAGTATGTTTATGACGATTATAACTGCTCGCCAAAATTGTCAAAAACGGCTGTGATATGATTATAAATATCAACACGTCACAACCGATTTGACCATTTAGACGCATTTAGATCATTCTGGAAATTAAATACAATGTACATTTAAATTCTGTAACAATAGTTATTCATTACAGTCTATGATATATGCAAATAAATTAAAAGTAAATACAATTATAATTAAGATAAAAATAAAAATGTTGTCTATAGTTAACTATAATGAAATAAAATAAAATATTGTCTAGTAGAAACTACACTTAAATATATTAATTAAGTTACAAGATTAATTGGTCATATTAAACTTTCCAAAAAAAAAAAAAAAAAACTTAATATAATTATATTTACTCTTATATTTTTGATTACAGATTTTGTAAGTTCATGTTTATACTAACATCATCTATATTTATGTAGAAAGTTTGGAATATTAAAAATATGTAATTTTTCAACAAAGTTAACTAATTACAAATTATTAAGGAGATTAACAAATATAAAATGTACATACTAATTATCTAATCTAAGAATGATGAATTAGTAGACTGTACCACATACACTGGCTCATCAAAGTGGCTGTGATATGAAAAGTAAAAAAAAAAAACACTTCACATCCATTTTGACGGCCTATGCAGGGCAGCATTCATTATGCAGATAAAGAACTGTTGACCAACATCAATCCGGTGCTCATCAAAGCTGGCTGTGATAGTCCAAAGTTAGCACTCTACGACAGCCCGCTTTGACGGCAACAGAACGACTCCAAAAGCCAATTAGTTTGCTGTTGATTTAAATCGATGCAGCATGAAAGACAAGATAGTGAGACGAATTTTAAACACATACATCTCACTACCCATGTCTTTCAATGGGCAACGACCATGTTATATTATATAAAATATAACTTTAAATTCATGAACTTACAAAATTAAACCATTTATAAACAGATAAAATCAAAAGATGAATCACAATTATTTACCGTGACAATATTATTTTGTACATGGAGATCATCCGTGGAATTGGCAGCTAATATAAGTGCTGGGCATACAATTTTTTCAACAGTCTCGTTGCTAATCACACCTTTACTAATAATGTACGTGAGAACCATCTGAGCACGCATTATTACCTATAAAAATAAAAATATTTTTAAATATATTTTACCAAGTTATATTAAATATTTAAGTAATATACCTGTTCTGCAGGATCAGATAACGCTCCGATAATAGCCGGGAGTAGAAAAGAATTTATGTAGGATCGAAGATTTTCATGTTGATAAAAAACAGTGCATAAATAACCAACAGTACTGACTGTGTCGAACCGCATTAGTTTGTCTATAAGCGAATACACATATTAAATAAATATATAAAAGCAAAGTAATGAATGCATCATTAAGTACATTTTAGGGTTAAATAAATACCTTCGTCTTTCGTCATTTTTTCTATCACAGAGAGTATATCTGGAATCATTTCCAAATGATCCTTTATCACAAATTTCATACAGCATGATATATATTTGGGTGTAGTATTTCTGTAAAAAATAAATTTTAACATTTCAATTAAAAAAAAACCCATTAAAAATAAATACATGAAGTCATCACAATGAGTCACTTTGGAAATTAGTCACAGCAAATATTACAATTTCCCACATAAAACTTAATGTAAATTCCACTGTAGTGTTATTTTACTATAATTATATAATACTACAACTTTGTAGAAAATCTAATTAATCTTAATACAAAGAAATTACATTAGGTTTAAGAATTTACTCAAATTTCCTATAATAGACGTGGTTCCTGACTTATAGAGCCAAAGCACTCACTTAAGTACTCGGATTGTCTGTTAGTAGTACATAGCGCTATTCACAAGTAAGCACCCCCTACTCAGAAAATATAGGTTACTATGGAGACCATCCGAATTTACACATCTATAAATATCAATGAGTTTGGTAAGTTCAAAGACTTTACCGTTGGAATGAATACTATACTCTGCGCCACGAGAGAAGTAAACAGTATCCCAACCAAAACGCGTTCAATTTTGCGTATCCCCACCAATTTGAAATACCGGTATAGCACGATCACAATCGTTCACGGTCGGCACAGCTGTATATACATAATATAATATACTGAATGGTACAATGTGGGAGAAACGGTTTATTTCTCTTGTGGTGCGGAGTATAGAGTAAACAGTTACAACCACCAATACATTTACGAAAGTCAATATAAAAGAAGACAAGCTTATATATAAGCTCTAAACATACAGAGTGCATCACAGAAACCAGTTATTTTGCAATTTTAACTGGTTATCATCACATATAAATAAAAATGACTAGGAAAGAAACACCATTAATATTAGAATTAATAGTACGATTGTTGTGTTTGTGGTTCGAGTGATCTGAGGAGCATTTCTTCTCTTATTATGTCAACGTTTTCTGGGTTTTGCATAGTTTCATCAACAGATTCACCACACTGAATGAAAGTGTCATTTTCATACACAAACAATATTGCTACTCTACCATCAATTGTTCAACGATGACTAGATATAAATAGAGCATAAATATAGAGTTATTACAATTCATACTAAAGTAGTATCTATATTAAAATAACAACCGGTTTAAAAGACGTATATAAAAACATTCATATATTATGTCAATAATAATATTACATACTATGTCTATGGTCAAATATTTTTCTTTCAAAGTCTTCCATCTACCTATTATATACATATAAAAAAATTTCAGATTCCTTATATTAAAACAAATTATTTTTTATTCGAGAAAAAAGAAATAATTATGAAGCAATAAATAATATAAACTACTGAATTTTAAAAGTATTCTAACATTTTATTTAAATTTTTCTTAAATTTAGAGAATTATACAATCAAGAACGTCGAACTTTTTTTCCCCAAAGATACGAATGTTATAACAACATTTGAATATTGTGTAATGATTCGCGCGAATGGAAAATTTTCAAATTTTTTAAACCGCCATCAATACATACTGGAAACATACTACATACAAATATCTAAAATATTAAATTATAAATTGACGAAATTGCAGGATGACTTTGGAGCTTAACCTACTCGCGATTTACAAATATAACCAATTAAACAACACATTAAATTTAACAATGACATTATTACATTTTTTTTTTTTTTTTTGACGGATTATCGGGAAGAAGAGGGGGAGGGGTAAAAGCAATGACTATTACTCAATAACAAACGTGCAAATCGATATGGAACGCGTATAAAATTGGACGATACACCGTAATTCCTAGTTAATATTTCGATTGGTGCGGAAACGTTATATTACATTACGTACGGATTTTCAATTGACGCATCCGATTTTTAACTGGTTATGATGATGGCCCCGAACTATAAAAACGTCTTTTGATATCAATATAATTATATCGATTAACCTATGCGTAACACAACACATACATCGGGAAATTTGTGGAACATTGTTGGAGGTTATATTATTAATCAGGTTAGGTTAGCCCTCCTCTCCCTCATACTGTTGTTTATTATCATAATATCAAGAATAATAAGCCAACCGTGCTCCCTCCTCTCTCCTTCACCGACACACGTGTAGGTTTTATAGTCAAAACCGCCAATTATAATATTTAGTAATAAAACGATTCTGGAGTTGAAATGTTTTGTTTCTATTTGCAATGGCGCGTGCAAGATGACGACAACGACACATTTCAAAAGGTCGACTGTATTTCACACGTTTTGCGATTCAATCTGTTTGTAAAATTGAAATTGTTTTTTTTTTTTTTTAATTCTATTAATTTACATACGCGAGTAGAAAAAAAAATGGTAAAAATTAAAAATATCAAGTCTCTACCACTGGACAACTCATTTTTCTAATTAATAATATAAATCGTTTTGGATCAGATTATTGAAACGGATATTCGATTAATTAATACCGGGGTCCAATTATATATGACCTACTGTTATAAATATTGTTGTTTTAATAGGTACGTGACCTACCGCGCACGCGCGCGTTAATGCTTACTAACAATTTGAGAATTGCTAGAAGATTCTGAACACGAAACAGTCAACAATATTTTATTGACCCACCCCGCACGCGCTTAGCAAACCGAATTGAATTTTTTCCGTTACAATATTATAAAATTAGACACCTCGGCGGCACCTTCTCATAAACGGTGTGGCAGTCCGACGAAGAAACCCTCGTTTGAAGAACGTAATACACAAAACAACGCGTATATTATGTATGCTAACAGTAATTTTTTTTTGTTATTGTTGTTGATTTCTCGCCGGTGCGTTACGTGACCTACCGGAAACGCGTTGTACGTCTTTCTCTCTCTCACACACACATTTGGACCGATCAATTAAAGGAATTTTTATGTATAATACAACGCATGGTGTACACGGGCGTGCGATGATGACATTTCGCGTATCGCCCCGACCTCCGCGGTAATATAAAAACGCGCACGTACGCCGCCCGGGAACTCTCGTTTTTACGTAATAACCGCCACCACCGGTACATTGTGCGTTAAGAGTGCTGTTGTGCGACGTGCCGTACATATCGAGTGGCGGTGTTGAGGAGGGGCTGAAAAGAAAAATAAACGTCATGATGGCAACGTTTATATTTTTGGGGTGTGGTGGGCGTTCTAAATATAATAATGAGTAGAAAACACAGGGGTTGAGGAGAGATATACACTAACGCGTCAGTGCCCGCGTTTCCGTCTTGCGTCTCCTCCACTCGGTTGCGGTACACAGAACGTACATACGTAGTACACACACACACACCACACAGGACTACCAACCAACCCATACCGAGTGCACCGACGCCGCGTCGTGCGGCGCATTTGAACCGAAAATTACATCGACAAAAAGGGCAGCGGCAGCGCACTTCGCCGACGCCGCACACTATAAACCCGGGAGGGGGGGGCATTAGAAGACGTACTACCACCGCCGCTGACGGCGGCCCGGTTCAAGGTCAACGATTCTAAATCAAACGCGGACGAAAAACCGTGTTACAGAACTTTCAAAACACTTGTCGAAGAAGAGAACGCGGCGGCCGGGACACATGGCGGACGCGACACCGAAAAAAGCGCACGTGTTTTTTTTATACAACTAGTATAATTTTTTTTTTTTTTTAACACGCAGACGTTCAATTAATACCTATTGAAGGGAGACGATATATTCCGGCGCAAATGTGTGTGCGCGCAAGACGGGTAAGCGGTTTCTATGAAAACGCGACTTTCAAGTTCAAATATCACATTATTTATTTACGTTCACCACGTGTGTACGAAATAAAATTCAGAAGAGGGGTACTTTTTTTGAATTTTAAAATGACCCGCCCGACGAACTTTTCAATCGTATACATCATCATCGTGTTTATTCCGTTACAGCGCGTTTTTGAAAAGCGTACGGGGAGACGATAAACGTCCCTAGAATATCATACTTATTTATGACGAAAACGATCATTAAAGGTATGCTCACTGAGAAAAACCATTTTTTTAAAGTAAAAAATAAAAGATTAAAACAAGCCGGAGAGCGTCATAAAATATCCCCCGGGTCGATCGCTACCGTCGGAAAGACACACTGGCACACGAAGTGTTCTTCTGCGCGATCGATACGTTATTTTTCTCCCTTCTATCGTACGTTGCTACCACCACCCACCGACCGCTATTACTGTAAGCGCCGCGAGCCGTAGTACACGAGCTTTCAACGTGGGCAACCACCACGTACCGCCCCCGTCCCACAACAAACACGTTGGTCCGCTACGCGAGTACTTCCGACTTCCGATAGGAGCGTCGTACGTAACCACGCGACGTATCTCGCGTGTCTGGAGAGAGAGCAGCAGCAACACGCAGATTTTTAATCGATTTTCCTGGTAATTTTTTCAACGGAAAGTGGCATTTTGTGATCGGCCTACCACGTGGTGCTGAACACGTTACAACAACAATGTCGTGTGCGACGTGTAGCCGGCCGGCCATCTGCGCGACACGCCAAGTTCTGAGGGGGGGGGGAGGAAACACATTTCCGGCAGTCGTTCAAACGATTGTCCGTCCGGTTATCGCTCACGCGGACCGGTACGCAATTGTTGTGTTTTCACGGTGACGGCGGGTAAGCGACCAAAAAAGTCGCGAAGGAAAAAATGTTTATCGGCGACAGAATGTACAGTAAAATATATTATAACATGTGTGCGAACACAGGCAGATCCCCTCTCCACGGCCGTTTACGAGTCGCACGCACGCACGCACACACATACAAACAAAGCGCGCGCGCGATCGAGTACAAACGATTCATTCATGAAGACACGAACGACGAGGCGCATTTTAGAAGGGGTCAGGAGCAGCGCTGCCGCCACCGTCGTCATTCGTACCGACTGCGGCGCACACCGTCACAACAAACGATCGGGTTCATTGTCGGCCGCCGGCCCCGAGTTACTCTACTGCGCAGAAACTGCGAGAAGAAAAAAAAAATTTATAACGGCAACGAATCTATTTGAAAAACTCGAGTCTCGTGGTTTGTGCGCGTGTAACGCGGACAACCGTCGAATCGTTGAGGACCGAGAGTGCGGCGGTGAGGAAAAAAAACGCGGGAAACGCGCGATCTAAACAACCGTGTAAACTCCTTACCTCGGTAGACACGACCATGATATGGCTGGCAATTATTACTGCTGCTGCTGCCGGTTCCAAAAGTAGATGAAATATTTTACCGAAATCCGGTATACACACGAACGAGTAGACGACTGGGGGGTGAGGGGGAACGAAGTAAACCGAAAACGCAACGGCCACGCGAATAATTATAAATAATTCGTAAAAGAACAACAAACAAAGCGACGTGGAATAATATTTTAATGCGGCGGAACGAAACGCGTAGTTTTTATTATTATTATCATCCGGAGGGGGGAAACTAGGAGACGCGCACGTGTACGGAGGATTTTTCGGGCGCGAAGAAAGTGAAAAATACTGCAACGAAAAAGCACGCGCGCACGACGTACGCACAATACTACTACACGTTACTACGACGCTATGGCGGTGGTCGTGCGTACAATGAAGGCCAGCGGTGGTGGCGGCGGCCGCGGCGGCGGAGGAGCGTACTGCCAGAAAGAGAAATGAGAAAGCAACCGACGACGCACACACACTCTCGGTGGAATGCGCGCGCTCACGTGAACGTATAACGCCGTACGCGTAAACGTTGCGCGTGCGTGCGACAGGCGGCAATGGATACGAGTAAAAAAAAAAAAAAAAAAAAATGAAAAAAAAAAAACAAAATAAACAGGGGGGACCCGTCCAGTGGGACCAACGAGTAGGTATCCGGTGTGACAGCAGTGCCGCCAACGTTAATCGGGCAATAGCGCGCGCGCGCAATGCACAGCACCATCGCGACGACACCGGGGTCCCGTCAAAATAAACACCAACGGCGGCGAGGCATACGTCGTAGAGGAGACCGCCACGGTATATGTGCGGGGGAGAGGGGAACGGTGTCGCCCCTTTTGGTCGGGCGGTCAATGATAAACGGCGTGCGTGCGAAAACGCCCGGAAAAATAAGGGCGGCCGGGATCGATTATTGGCACGCGCGACCGTGAAGAGAAGAATAACGCCTCGCCTCGCCTCGGCTACACGACAAAACGTGTAACGATACGCATCCCGACGCCGCACACGAGCGCGTCTGCGCGACGGCGGGCGATTTTTTTAGAGGGACTCGTCGTCGACGCACGTAATTTCCCCCTTCCATCACCACAACAATAATTATTATTATTACTATTATTCGTTGAAAATATAGCGCGCGCACCACCGCCGCCGCCGCGACTCTTTCATATAATAACGCGCAAACGTTATATACACACACACACGCGAATAGCGCGTCCGCAAAATACGTTATTATAGTAAAAACCAACGTAAAAACATAACAACACCAGTCAAGCAGGGGGGGAGGGGGATTGATTTTTTTTTTTTTTACTTTTCATTCATTTGTTATTTTTCTCACACACGATTTCCATGATTTTTACACATACGATCGTACTTTTAATCAACACATATGATATCGTTCGGTTTTTATTTCAGGCATGTCTCCAAGGAGAGAGGGGGACACACAGTCTATCGCCCCATCCCCTCGCCTCGCGGAAAACAATTAAAGGAAATTCGAATGGTTTTTTTAAACTGTTAAACGAAAATTCTCTACGAATATCAAAATAGATTATTTTTAGCACATAGTGGGGTAAGTAATAAAGAGTTTTGTAGTGATTTTCCGATACTTATTGGTGAAGGCTGTAGTATTCGCGGACAATTTCAATTTTTTATCATATCAATGGTTAGTAGCGAGACACACAATGCACTGAAAAATGTCCGCTGGTAAAAATCTTAGAAGCCAACGCGGATTATACCGAATTACGAGAATTGTGTGAAATACTTCTATAGAGTCATTCCTGTAATGACGGCTTTACACAGTAGTAGAAAGAAGATCGTTTAGTACAACAAATAGAATTATGAGTAAGACCAGCAATACGATGCTACCAGCTGGAAACTCGATGCATTGTATGATAATAAGTATTGAGGGGCGTGACATTCCAACCGACGAATTTTTAAATAAAGTGGTAGACTTGTATGCAGCGATGAAGAGAACTCGCCGAATACGACGATTACTTTTAAAAAATGTATAAGCTATTCTCATTTTATATTTAAAAATAAAATTTATTTTTAACAAACTAGCGAAGACAAATTTGTCCTATTTGAGCGTATTTAATATACCTCTCGTAATCGAAATTTTGAAACGCCCTACCCGCCCCGAAATAAAAAATGCCTGAAAGAAACACCGAACATCAACGCGCGCGCGCAAACTCAGCTTTTGAGTATATTGTGCGACATCAAACACGGCGTGCAACGACCAACTCTCGTTTTGGCAAACGACCAGAGGGGTTTATGACCGGAAGAGGGGGTTTATTTACGAATTGATAAAACGCATACGACGTTATAATAATAATAATAAACTTTTTGGGAATTTAAAAAAAAAAAAATGTTCAAATGAAATTCGCGACTGTTTTTGTTGTAATTTAATTATAAATAACGGTTAAATGTCGAGTAAGCGTGCGCGCGTTTTCTTAGCAGGAGAAGCAGCGAACTAACATAAAATTATGCACATCAAAACACTTTTTTTTTCGATTTCATTAAAAAAAGTTGAAAAATTCACCGAAAATTCTACAAGTCTGTTATTAAATATACTAATATTTTATATTGTTATTTAGAAAAAATCATCTTGAACGATTTTAATATTTTAGATGTTTTCAGGGCTTTGCCTCTCACGATATAACAGCAATTCTACTTAAACGTTACACATCCCTTCCCTCTCATTGAACATCATACTACTCGTCAGCACCACTGGTTGCAATATCATCGGCGTGTACTTCATTATAGATTTTTAACTAAAGAACGTAATTTATTATTATTATTATTAATATTAAAGGACAAACCCTATTTTTTTGTCTAATAAAAATTGATAAATTTCACTTGTAATAATCATTTTGTTATGTACAATTTTTGAAAGTACATACAAAATATTGTCTGGAATCAAATTGCGAGAATAGGATATTTTTAAATTAAAACACTAATGTAAGTACATAAAAAATAATTTGCATTTAGTGGCGGCATAAGTGTTATCGAAATTTAACCTAACCACATTTTGGTCAGAAAAAGTTGAGAATAGGTTAATGGAAAAATTATGAAAAGGTTTGTGAAAATAATGAGTTCACGCTATTTCGTCACCAATGTTGTTAGCAGATATTCATTGTAAAATGCCTAAAAGTCGTGTATTTAAAGCCGCCAAGAAGACACGCAAATTACAACAAAAGTTATTTTTAAAAGAAAAATAAATTCATCACAAACGAGACGACAATTGAAATTTTATTTCTGTTTAGCTGTTAATGCTATGACGTTACGACCTACTTTATTTACATGCCAAACAAACAGACGATGTGAAGACTACTGACACACTGGTCAATTTTTAATTATTCACGAAATTATCCTTTCATGCTTGTAACGTTAACGATTAAATCACTCACGCTATGTAACACAGGTACAATACATTTAGCAATTCATTATTAAAAATCTACTGATCCACGTAAATAATAATTACATAATAATCATTTTAAACTTCAACAACAAATAAAACGTTTAACTGATTAAACTACATTAAAAACTGTACTAGGAAAAGTCAAAATTGCTTGTTCTTCGTTTAACGGGAAAAACATTATACTGTTAACGTATTATTTTGTAATTATATTTCTAACATCATACTATTAACCATTGTAATGTTGTATTGACTAGTATACACTAGTATTCGTATTAAAATTTGATCATATTTAATTTTGACGAAAATGTATGTTTAGGGTGATATCTACAATAACACGGGGAAATATTTAATAAAATTATTTCGCTTCATTGTAAAACGGAATAAAAGAAAAAAAAAAATATATATATAGTGAAAACGTTAAAGAGAGTAAAACATTTTTTTTTTTTGGTTATGTTTTAAATCGTAATGTTAGCGGACGTTAACAGAGCAGCGGTGCAAAGCAGCAACAGCACCAGACAGGAAGTAAGAGTTGATGTGTCTGGCTATTTTTAGGACCACCAGGCACAGCCGCGATGCAGTCAGAACGGAACGCGTACTACATGACCGACACACACACTCTTGTACCATATAATTACGATACAAAATATGTCTATACGGCGAGATTACGTAGGAGTAATATGGCGAATAAGTTAAATTATTCTCAATATGTGCATTAAATCGCTAATGGAGAAATTTAAAATTTTTTCAATTGGCAAAATTTTCCTATCGTCGTAAGAGTCTCGGCGGCGGACATTGGCAACGGACGAAATTCTGCGATTTTATTTTAGCCCATTATAAAAAGGCACGGACATAGTATATTATTCGACTGTCTGGCAATAACAGTAGCCAGTTGGCACGAAAAGGATAATTTAATTTTAGAATACACCACCACCATCGCCGCCAATCGCCACGAAGACCCTCGGATTATTATACATCGTGTACGGTGTATACGCGACTTCTCCGAACCGCGTTCACCGATTTCTCGGCGAATAGAAGAAAACGCCGAAGAGAAAACATGTAGGCTGCATCACATCATCACAGGGTCGAACGAAAACGCGGCGTTTGTTTTTAACTCGTGGACGAGAGGATGGAGAGTAGTAGTAGTAGTGGTACGAGACAGCTGCAGTCTCGTGTACGCCTGTTTCTGAGAATAGTCCGTAACAACCCTCCTCAACGGGGGAAAAAAACCACCAGGTGGTTATAGAAACTCGCCGGTCTAACAACCCGCCGCCAGCTCTGCCAATTTAAAACATTCCGGACGACATACAGAGCGATCCTGATAGCTGTTAGTCATTTAAAATTACCTGATTTCTTCGGCAGACGCGTTGTACATCTGTCGGACCGTCTCGTTAGGCAAGTGATCGCCGTGCTGGTTGCCTACGTAATCGAATATTTCCATAGACTCGTCTTCACCTTGCGATTCATTATTTTGTATTATTAGTCTTTCTATGCTAGCTCCAACTGTAATCAAATAAATCGCATATACATGTAATCTCTGCGTTCTAAATGTTTTTTTTTCCTAAAATACGAGTCACCACGAAACAACACAACAATTCGTGTACTACTCGGGAGATTATTCGTGCAATATTTTTTTTTTTTTATTTAACCCTCCAGCAGCAATGTGGCGGGTGTTAGGTTGGTGGTCAAACGTGTTTGTTGCCGTGTGGTGCTACGAATGGGCGCGCGCGCGCGCGCGGTGAAGTCAGACGACGGACGCAGAGAGGTCCGCATGGTTCATTGATCGCCGAGGAAGCCATGAGCGCGCGCAATGCTACTACTACTACTACTACTACTACTACGGTGGCGGCGGCTACGCATATACACTAAGACGCGCACAACAACACACCACGTGTCATTCACATGGGTCCTCCCATTGCTGTCATAGGGCGTTGTCGTCGAAATTCTGTCCGAATAGGACTGAAAGGGGGTGAAAAAAAACCCGACTAAAAATCATCGTCCCGTTGTGTTGTCCGTGTAATAACGCAACGTATTCTTCTTAAAAAAAAAAAAAAAAAAAAGAAGAAAACCCAAATGCGTCTACACACACCACACGACACGACCCCTATCGGCGACCAGAAGCACAGAACCTATAGCGATGGCAGCAGGTAAACAAGAGAAATGAATGCCAAGAATTTGTCCGACACAAAACCGGTTTCGATTACTGTACAGTGTACATAATGTGTTGTACCACGCAACGGCGCGGCGACGGTCCGCGTCGAGAATGGAGATCGTATGGTCCAATCGGGTGAGGCGATATATACCTCGCACGGACGAGAAGTAAACAATGCGCGTTTATAACTACGACGTTAAATAAATGTATTTTTTTTTTGTTTATATACAAATACACACACACACACACACACATAAGAACAACTCGAATGTTGAACATTTTTTTCCCCCATATACGTACATAAAATTCTTAAAGATAATTCTTTCGAATTTATGTCTTCTACATATACATTCGAAAGCCAACGCGTTTGAGGAAGTATCGAGAAGAAGATCATCAAGCGCGTACTAAGGATTTTCGTTTGAATATTGGGGGGGGAGGGGAAGGTTTATAGATTTTTCTGCTTGGCGGTTCACCCTTACAGTATACGCACTATAATAATATAGTATTTGTTTTTGAGAGTGAGGGTGCCACTTTAGCCTTAAAGTGCCTCCTCCCAAAGATGTACAAACGAGAACGACTATCCACTTTCAATTGAAAAGAATTACAATTTATTCATGACGAATTTGAACAACGTATAATAAATTCATAAACAATATATATTATTATTTATATAGTATTCATGTTGTTACATTTATAATATTAAATTAGTTTCATAATAATGAAATAAAAAATGATTTTCTCGTTTTATTAAAAAAAAAAAAAATAATACAACAAATAAACAATTAGTTTAGAGATAATATTTTTTTGTTTTACTGTATGACTTCATTTTCATCGTTACTTTACAGTTTTCTTTATTTATTAATCAAAATAAAACCTACTTTCAGGTGGTGTTATTTTAGATTTGAAATTTAACAAATTGGTAATATCTTCGCCAATTACGTTATAAAATATGTAACACATAGGTACTACATTTTTATTAAATATAAATAAAAACGTATTGATTTTCAACGAAAACAACTTTAAATGGGCATTGTGAGCATCAGTTCAACAGTGGATTTATTACTTAAATAGAGATTTTTTTAATTTGAAATCAACTTGTTTTAAGAATGGTAAGAACAACATTTATTGGTTAAGACTAAATATATGATTGTTAAGATTTATATATAATTTGTAAAATACTAACAATTTTCAAATTAAATTGCATATAGACGTAACAAATGATTTTTATGAATTTTGTAATATATATCTTTAATCTTTTATTAAGTGTTGTTTGAAATACCAAAATTGTTTGTGTTATGAATTATAAAGAAAAAAATTATAATAAAAAGTTGCAATTGTTTTTTTTACCTATATATAATATTAATTAGTAAAATAGGAATTACAAAACAACAAAATTTAATTCTTTGACAATTAGCCGATAATTTTGGACATTTTGTATTCTTTTAAAAATCAAATATCAAACAGTTTAAATAAAATTGCAATCAATGATTTTAAAACTGTTTTCAATATTGTTAGAAAAACATATATGATAGACCTTTTAAGTATAATTAGTATAGGTTAGGTATAATAATGTATAGATATAATTTTCAGACTTGTGGTCCTAAAATCTCAAATGTCATTAATGTTTAAATAAAAAAAAAAATCCGAAAATTATAAACTTCAAAAATGTTACATTCGGCCTAAATTAATTACAATTATTTCAAAAAATTGTTTGTGTATTTTAAATATAAAAGTTAATACCTAACTAGTAAAAATTGAACGTGTTAACAATTTTATTACATAGAATTTTCTTATGCTTAAGTGAACAACTGAGAAAATCAAAAATGTATCAACTGAAATCAATTTGCTATCAGAAAATAGTGTTGCACTCACATGTAAAAATTAGAGCATTTGTGCTATACAAAAGTGTTCACATATAGAAAAAGAAACACATCATTGTAATTCAACAGTACCCAATGCAAATACCATCACTTTGCTCGGAGTCTAAAAGAAATATAGTAATTAATACTTTATAAAGGTAACTGACAAAAAATTGTATGCATAATGCATATATGGGTTTATCCTAAACATGACTCAGTTATTAATAATGTAAAACATTATTGCCTACTTACTTAAAATTTAAAATTCTTTTTTAGGTAGGTAATAGGAACAGTAGATTGGTGCATATTATATTTTGTTCTTAGATATTAAATTATTTAAATATAAGAAACGAATCTCAATAATTGTTATAAATTATCACTTAAGACTATAAATAATTGTGAGATATAAAATATCACATATTTTAAATAGTCAACATTGTTAACACATAAGACATATTTAAAAAGCATACCTACTTAAAAAAATGTGTAAAATTAAAATTTTAAACTTTTAAAATATACCTGTACATTATATATATTTTTATTTTATAATTTATTTACAATGAGTAAACATATGGATTTTGGTTTCTACAATAAATAAAAACTGGGTGCATTATGAAGAGTTTAATGACATCACATTGTGAATATTCGAATAGTTTCATTATCTAAAAAAAGAAATTTAGTAAATAACATTTAAAACAATGCTGGAATTTATGAATATGTTTAAGCAGGAAGATTTTAAATTAAGAAATAACCTATGTGAATGAAGAAAAAGAATTATAAATACAATAAAGAAAATGTAAACCATTTTGTAAAAAAATAAAAACTATATGTGTACATAAGTAATTATTAATTGATAATAAAATAAATCAAAACAAAATTTTGAATTAATGTAGACATTATAAGTATACTTTTACATTATGCAGTACTTGCAATATTATATATATATATATATATATATATATATATATATATATATATATATATAATATAAGTACATATAATATATTGGAACTAATTTAATAAAGTTAATTAGTGTATAAATACATACAGAGAACACATTATACACAGGATAGTTGTAAATTTAAATAGCTCTTCTTGTAATTCCATGTTTTTATTCCTATAAAATTTTTATTTTTATCTTTTACAATTGAAAACTTATAAGTATATGATAATGTAGAATAGTTTTAAATATCTTTCATACCTACCTAGTATCCAATAATATTTAAATATCTACTTTTTCAATTAAAAGTAACACATTGATTATTAATTTAATTTCTAAATAAGTGTATTTATATGAGATTTATCTTAAAAAAAAAAAATACAGTAACTGAAATATTTGAAAAATAAATGAAAACGACAATTATAAAATAAAAATAAGCAATAAATTATGATGTCATCTATGAATGTTAAATGTCATATCTATATTATGAGTTTATAACATGACCAATTATAGTCACATAATTACCCAAATTAAAATACTACTAAAAAAATGTATACATAAAAAATTATGCGTACGTAAATAAAGGATACATTTTGAGTACTGATAAAATAAAATATTAAGCACACAAACAATATTGTATTGTACTACTATGTATACATACATGTTATTTTTACTTTATATTTGTTTGTTTGTTTTATTTTATTATTTAAATAACCCTAAAATGTGAATTATTGACAATCATAACTGGACACGAGAAGAAGAAGAAGAAGAAAATTGTATTTACTTATTTACAGATAATTTCAATATTAATATTTACAAATATTCTAGTTTGTTTAAAAATCGGATACTACTTTCCCAATGAACAGGTATTAAATACAATGTACTTTCAACAATATGTGGACAATATTACGTACCTAACATTAATAATAAGATTGATTAAAATAATATATTAAAAAAAATGTTTAACGAGCATATTTACTTATAAAAAAATTTATATTTCGTACATATAAATAAACAACAATGCCGACCTACTTATATGATTCATAAATAAACTAGAAAAATACATTTGAAATAAGTAGAATAAATTTATTATATCCGAAATCTGAAACGATATGTTTACGTTTTATTAATTATTGCAGTCCAGATTATTCCCTACCAATTTATAAAAATTCCTAAAACACAAATATTTACCACCCACCCATTAAGTATATATTAATATTTGGAAATTTTATAAATTGTTTATAAAAAAATAATAAATGTTTTATTGTGTGTTATACATTAAAATAAAAATATTAATCATCAACGAGTATTTAAAAATTACAACGTTATCCACTATTATTGCCTATGACTATGTTTTTGATGAGAATGCCAAAATGGACAAAATTTGTGTTGTAACAACAACAACAACAACAACAATAATAATATGACGTTATGTAAACGTAACAATTGTAACATAAACACTTACATAAGAAAAAAAAACATTAAATATTTTGCTTGTTATTTTAAAATTGTGTAATTGTCCGGATAGAAAAAAAAGTCAAGAAAAAATAGCTATTATCTGTGTCTTTATAGATAAATAGCAGTAATTTTTTACAAAATGTAAAAAAATGTGTGTGTGTGTGTGTATACAGTTTGTTATTTATTGGGAGCACGATATAATTTTGTTAAGATCGTCTGGTTGAGAATACTACATTTTCAGTCGTCTAAAATTAGTCATAAACAGCTACTTATAACGATTAAAGAATACAAGAAAATCACAACTACTGTCATTCTACCATCTAAACGATCAAAAAGAACATGTACATACAAATAATGGTAAAGTTTATAATAGGCACTATACTTATAAAATACTATAGTGACGAGTGTATATACACACAGGGTGTTTTGAGCCGCCAATTGCAATGAAATCAACAAGGCCTAATACGAATGTATATATATATAGGGGTGTGTCTCGATCGAACGAACGGTTAGGAAGAATTGCTGATATATTGTGTGTAAGACGCGAAGAAAACGTTTACCTTGGACAAACGATCCCAGGAACAGTGACCGTTTGTTTTCCTGGAATACCATAGCGGCGGCGTGGTGCATTGCGGCAACGTGCGTTCCGAGTTCTGGGCAATGGGAAGACGATAGCAGCCTAGTGTCAGACGGGGTCAGATAGCGAAGAAACCATAGATGCGAGTAGTCAGAAAAAAAACTGTAACGGCCGACAGTCGCGCGAAATATTCAATGACAACGACGACGACGACAAACGTGTGAAACGCGCAGAACGTTGCGACGAAAAATATTATAAAAATAATAAACGGGAGGGAAAAACACAAAAAAAAAAAAAAACAGTAAAATTACGCGTGTGTTGCATAAAACGACGCGTCGTCGTACTATAACCGAAAACGTTTTACTACTATCACGACGACGGTATCGATTGGTGGCGGCGGCCAATTCGATGGCGGGGCATGGCGGAACACGACGAATTACGCCGTCATCGCACTATATATAGTATAATATATTATTACAATAAGTGAACTACTACTACTACTACTACTACTACTACTACTACTACTACTACTACTACTACTACTACTACTACTATTACTATTACTACTACTACTGCTATGACGACTCAGTGGGGGACTTTTCACGACCGTGCTTTCTTTCGATATAGAATCGCGCGCGCGCGCCGCACCATTCCTCTTGGACAATCCACGTTCGTTATCATCGTCGTCGCTGTCCGTCCTACGTCAAGTCGTTACCGTTTTTTAATTCCGTAGCGTCGTCGACGCGTTCCCGCGTCACGTCCATCTCATTTTCGTAAATGTTCTTCTCGTGTTGTACATGACGATGACTCTCGTCTGCCGTAACGGTCGTCGGCACGTGTGATCGTCGCGAGGACATTTCGATGATGGAATGACGAGCGACGATAACAAACCGGGTGGCGTTCTCGTATGTTCCGGCGGCCAGGGACGCGGGGACCTACCGGGTTTGTTGACCGAATCGCGTAACAAGCGTTCGGGACGGAACGTATAGTGTACAGAAGGGGAAACGTTTAAAAAATTTTTTTTGAAAACAAAACCGTAACGACGACAAAAAAAAAAACCGTTTCGCAACACTCGCCTCACCACCCTGCGAGTCACGCGCAATGACGGGAAACGCCGTCAAAACAACGGAACGCAAACACAAAGCGGACGCGCGCGCACGCGGTTAACATGTCGTACATTTCGAACCAAAGAGATTGTATGTGCCGCCGCCGTCACCGTGTGTGCTTTCCACTTGGCTCACAGATGGCGTTTTAGACGTTTTAACGTCGAGAGCGTCTATACAGAGACCGGCATCGTGATTTATTTACGCATGCGCACACACATATGTACATTAAAAGATATTTAAATAAAATAATTCGTGTCCAGTGTTTGCGCAGTAAAATCACCATAAAAAAAAACAACGAATCACTAAAATTATAATACAAAATACTTTTTTTTTCTACAAAAAATCAAAAAAAAAAACAATAGAATGTAAATAAAAACTATCTAGAATTGAGACTAGAAAAACTTAAATAAAAAAATATTTTACAAAAACAAAACACCGTTTTAAAATGAGTAACGAAATCGAGAACATTGATACTCTCAAAAACAAAAATCGATTGATTGTTAATGATCTATACGTATAGGTCTATTTTAATTTTCACGATCATTAAAAGAAAAACTACATTCATTTATATTATAGTTGTAAACATTTTTACATTTTAATTTTGATCAAGTTCATATATCCGAATTATTTACTTAATATGATTTTAAAATGATGTGACTATTAAAAGTTTCCACATAGAAATTATTATTATTATTAGAAAAAATAATTATTTATTTATAAATTGTCATTCTTATTTTCTCTATGAAAAGAAGAAAACTATATACCTA
The DNA here is from genome assembly GCA_032441825.1 of Chaetogeoica ovagalla. NCBI lineage: Eukaryota > Metazoa > Arthropoda > Insecta > Hemiptera > Aphididae > Chaetogeoica > Chaetogeoica ovagalla. The sequence goes on along the minus strand of CM063725.1, from coordinate 15,051,384 downwards.
TAATATAAGGCTATGCTTGTATAGTTGAAGTCAAATATAGCGGTCTTGAGTCATTTCTAATAGTATTTTGTAATTCGTACAATTAGTGTGTAACATAATATTCTCGAGAACAAATTTTCTATGCCTTCCTCTAGTTCTTTTGTCTAATTTTTTTTCCTTCTAAAATCGTTTTTAAAAGTTTGTTGTGTCGAATCAGGCGTCCATATAATTTTGTTTTCCTAGTATTTATGGTTTGTACGATTTCCCACTTCTCATTTATTTCTGCTAGTATCTGTTCATTTGTCTTTCTCGCTGTTCAGCTTATTGTTTTTGTGATTCTTCTCTAGAACCACATTTCTGCAGCGAGTAGTTTGTCACACTTCTGTTTATATTTAGGATCCATGCTTTGCATCCACAAGTCAAGACACTCCATACAGATGTATCTAAGAACTTTCCTCGTGGTTATTGACAGAAATTATTAATATTAAAATACGCGATTACATAAAAATAGACAATATTCTGAATATATTCGTATTCGCGCGTGCGCATAAATCAATGGCGCTGGTCTCTATAGGCTCAGACGCCCTTCCGTCGTTGTCAGCGTCCGAGAACCCGTTGTTACGTAATATCATCTCGAAGCGATCAGTATACGTAAACGGCGTGGAACGGTCACGGCGGACGACGTCGAACGCTGCTCGGAACGCGACGTCGTCCGGCACTGGGGTTCGACTGAACCAGGAAATGTGTTTTAGGTTTTGTTCTCGGGGTCGGGACTCACTAAAAAAGGCCTACCGTGCAAATTAGTTTAAAAGGCTCACCATACCAAAAAAAAACAAAAAATTTGCTTACTACTTTCGTTCATTATTTACCATAATTATATTTTAAGAGGCGTACGTATAAATTATTACCTATTTTATAAAATAAAATATAATAAAAAACCAAATGAATCTTACTTATTTATTAGAATAGAAAAAAAAATTATTTTTTAACTAAACTTATTTTTTTGGTCGTATAATACATATATTCAAATCTTTTCCTATATCAAAATGTATATTATGATTACATTCTATGACGTGTCTAGCAAAATTAGAATTGGGGGAAATTTTTTTAATTTTATCTTTGAAATATGTATCAATGTATTAATATTATTAATTTATATGTAATTAATAATATATACATTAATACATATAATAAAAATTAAATTTCAATATGTTATAATAAAATCAAGTTATATGTATAAAGATATTAATTTTAACATAAACAATATATTTTAATACATTTATAGATGAATATTAAATTGCAATCTACAATAATATACGTTTTAATTCATTAGAAGAATTTACCAATTCATCCATTATAGAGTGTCATTCAGAAACAATATCAGCTTCGCAGTTCAGTAGCATTAACCCTTCAAAAATATTTTGGTCCATAAGTGAACTTACGCCAATAATAAATAGAATAATGTGTAATGAATTAAATTAATATTTAGAGGGCCCATTTCGCCGGGACCCACCGTGCAGCCCCACCGCACGTCAATTATACTATGAGGGCCATGGGCGTGCTCAAGGAGCGAAGATTAGAGGGTTTAACTCCACCAACATTGAATTTTGAAACGTGGCTAATATTTTACGTAATTGTATATAACTATAAATAAAAAGTGCAAATAACTTGATTTTGTTTTATAATCAAAAATAACAATTATTTTTTATTACATAATTATACATTATTTATGTACATTTGCAATATAAACGTCATATTTAGTGGGGGTTATAATTTCGGCTATGAAATATTATATTTGAATACGTTTTATAAGATTTTTATCGTTTCACGATTCAAAAGGTACCGAGTATTATTCCGGCGATGTTTCTCCTCTTGAAATCAGTAAAATTCGCTGCCCACCGCGGGAAATCTCCCCGGTTATTATTTCGGTAGTCGTGTATCTTGCGGTGTACCTAGTAAGAGCACGTTTTACCGACGATTTTTAACGGGGTAAAAACGTGTGTTCACGCCGAAACCGTAAAAAAAAAAACTTCAAAGTGATTTAAAATAGATATTGAACACTATAATTGTAATAAAACAACAAGAGCGAGGTGTGAGGACAACCTTAGAAAGTCCCATAATTTCTAGTGGTCCCTATTACACGTGTATGAAATTACACGTGTAGTTCGTGTAGTTTTGATATACGTGTAACTAAAATTATACGTGTATTTTTAATACACGTGTATTATTATTTATTACACGTGTACAAGTTCGTGTTATTTAAGTACACGTGTAAATAATAATAAAATAATAATTGTCAACGTTACTACTACACTTGATGCATAAACATCATTATTGTGGCCGACAACTGTGTAGGGAGTGAGAAAGAAAGGAGACCGGCTTCGTTCTCATCCCTACTCCGTGCTGTTTACTGGGTCAGAAGTGACACCTGTAGACATCTGGCGGGGATAACTAATTAAATGACGATTGATCAGTTTTCGACCGGAGAGGAAAAATGATTAAATTACTAAAATGGCTATTAAAAAATAAGGGTTGATCATAGAAGGGTGAAAATTAAGGATTGTATGTATTTTTGTATGTTGTATCATAAAAAATAGAAATTAAAAATATTGTCTAAAAAATAAAAATAAAAATTTAGGGGTGGACTACCCCTAACATTTAGGGGGATGAAAAATAGATGTTGGCCGATTCTCATAGATACCGGATAAGCACAAAAAATTTCATCAAAATCGGTCAAGCCGTTTCGGAGGAGTATGCCAACGAAAACTGTGACACGAGAATTTTATATATTAGATAAGAATACAATTAAAAATACAAAATTACAGATAAAAAGACCTTTTCGGCGTTTTCGGAGTTTTCGATAAGATAAAGTTAAATCGGTACCACGTGCCGCGTTCAAATTAAATTAAATTGTATTGCTTTTTCGGATTATACAAATTTATTCTACTTGTTGTTCGTTTGCACGATCCACGGATACATGTCTGTTATATTGTACATTGGTAATATACTAAAATGTTAATGCGTGGAAAAAGTTGGGTTTGGCAGTATGCTAAACGTATTGAAAATAAAGCGTACTACAATTTATACGATGAAGATGATAACAACGAGTTTTCTTGTCATATATTTTCTTGTCACAATATTGTTTCAAATGTTATTATTATTGTTGGTACTGAATAAATAGTTATAAATACTAATAAATTATGAAGCGTAATATTTTTTAATAAATATAATTTTTATTCATGGAATATTAATTACACGAACCAATTATACGTGTATTTAAAATACACGAATCAATTACACGTGTATTTAAAATACACGAATCAATTACACGTGTATTTAAAATACACGAATCAATTACACGTGTATTTAAAATACACGAACTTCGTGTACACGTGTATTTTAAAAACACGTATAAAATCGTTACCACTAATAATTTCCAATAATTTCAAAGTTTGGTCTTGGATTAGAATTTAGAAATAATCCGGAACAATATTATTAAACGCCACAGCTCTTTCCTCAACAAAAAAAAAAAAAAAAAAATACGTCCTTATTATAAGTACCTATATTATTATTATTATTTATTTTATTTATTAATAAAATTATAATTATTAACTGATTCGATTTACTTTCAAATCTGTCGAGTACTCGGTTGTTTTAAATTCTTAAAGAATTTAAATCCTTCATACTTTTTTTTTTCTCGGAAATGCGGTTCGGATTCGATATTTAAATTGAATAGTGTTCGGTTTGGGTTTGAATAAAAAAAAATTGTAAGTTCGGTTCGAGCTCGAAAATTTGTGTTCGTAACGTCACTATTATACATATACCAGGTGCTTGGAAAATTCCTTTTAAAAAGGAATTAGTTCATATTCATTTTGCTAAAACAAAATTTTGTTTTGTTCAGGAACAAAAAAGGATTATTTTTCTTTCCTTAAAAAATTTTCAAAAATATACGCAGGGATAAAATAAAATAACAGAAATCAAACATACTTTTAATAGTAATATACTTTATCTCGTGTCACTTCTATATATTGTTTAAAGTTTAAATGTGTTGTGATATCTAAATATTTAAATTCTAAATACTATAAGTATCATTATCTGTTGTGTTTCCTTTAAACCATCGCGCGAATTGACGATAAAAATAATTTACGTCCACGAATAATAACGATAATTTATGTAAAAATAAAATAAAATTCATTCCGCGGGAAATATACGCAGGGTTATATTTTAATCGCCTAGAATGTACCGCAATCGTTTAATATCAATAATGACTTTTAAGATAAATACCGTACGGTGGATTTAATTTTTCGTCGAAAAACACCTCATACATTTAATGAATCGTATACATAGGTATGCACATTAAACTATTTATTTTTTTTCTAAATTCTAAAAACTCCTTTAAATTATATATTTAAAAAAGAAAGGAGCGAGAAAAAAAGTTTACGTTTTTTTTTTTTTTTTTTAAAAAAAAGGAACTCTGTCCTCGGATGCGTTCTTGAAAATTAAACGAGATGAATCGAAGGATTGACAGGAAATACCTTTGAACGCGTTTCGTCCAAGCACTGCGATAGTATACCCGTATAATATAATACGATTGCAATGGCGGCGTTACCTAATTTCTATGGTAATTAAAAACGATTATTTATATTTCATTGATTTGTTAACGAGGAACACTTGTATATCTTTAAATACGCGAAATCCGATAAAATATGCCGAAAACGAGCGACACGAAATAATTTATATATATATATATATATATAATATATATAATAGTAGTTTTTTTGCATTCGAATTGTAAAACTACGTTTATTCTGTGTTACCGATACCGTCCGGCGGTGGTGATAAATGACGTTACGAGCGCATTACCATCACTTCCGTAGACCTACTACTAAAGTACCATAAAAACTATAGTCGCTACAATTCAAATTTGTTATCTGTACCGTGAATCGTAATGTAAACGGATGTTATCAAATTGTTGAAAGTAATCGAAAAAAAAAAACGATTTTATTTTTGTTTTCTCTTCCACACAACACTACACACTTTTTGCTTATCTCATCGCTTTCTGTCCCCAGGCTCAGTTTCCCCCCCCCCACCCCACCCATATAGTTAATAGGTCCCCGTGATCGAGAAATGCGACGGAAAATTCGTTCTACAAAATTCGTTAAAATTTCTACTCGCACCGTCCTCGTCGGCGACGGCGGTGACCGTTTGGATAAATGAGAATCCTACGAGACATTTTTCCCGGTGTCTACACGTTATATTTCGAGCGATGGAACGCGCGGACAGACTGTCGATTCGGCTAGTAGGGGGAAGGGGGTACCGTTATATAATAATCTCGTGGAACGTGCCGCCGGGTGGTAACGCGCAATGTTGGCACTCTTGACACGTGTCAACCAATACTGATATACGTGTATCGGAAATCCACCACTGTGTGTGTGTGTGTGTGTGTGTTTATAACGTTTGATTTTTGTTTGGCCATTCAGCATTTTTCGGCCCGTTCAACGTGTCGTTGCCGCCGTCACCGCATTCGTTTTACACGTTTACGACGACGTTTTTTTTTTTTTCTTTTTTTGTTGTTGTTGTATTCACAAGCGCTGCGCCGCACCACGTAGACCACAGCGACGTCGTTGTAATCGTGTTCCGCCCCCGAACCAGTGTTTGTCTTTTGATATTGTAATATCGTCGTCGTCATCCGTCCACCGAACACAAAATGACCGTGCTTAATCTTAAGGACAAAGTGAAAAACAACAAGTTAAACTTGAGCGGTATGAACCTGACGGAAATACCGATCAAAGAAATCGTAAGTGTAACGGCCCTCACCAGTCCGTGTGCCATACGTTTTACGTCCCATATGTTGTCACCACGGACGGACGGTGTCTTCGTTGGGACGTCCAATGTACTCGAGCAATGTACGCCAACGACAAATGTTGTTTCGCGTTTACCACGTTTTTCAGCCGACCCACCTATTACACTGTGCATGTGTGATATTGAAATAATCCTTGTGTGCTAAGGTATTGTTTTTTGTTTTTCAGGCTCCGTTGAAAGTCTCTCATCTGGACTTGTCCAACAATAAAATCACTTCGACAGACGTGAGTATCGATTTCTATCATCTTTGTTGGGTTTATGCATTGATATTGATTTTATTTGTGTGTGTGTGTGTGTGTTGAAATACAATGCAGAACGTTTTTTCATCGTTGTCCAGTCTGGTGAAACTGGATCTGTCCAACAATCAGATTAAGAGTGTTGCCGGTGACATTGGTTCGTTACAAAAACTCGCCTACCTGTCGTTGGCCAACAACAAAATCAAAGATTTGCCAAAGGGTATAAGTAAACTCAAACAGTTAAAACATTTAAATCTGAGCAACAATCCGTTGAGACCGGAATTGGCTGAAGCAGTGGGACCTTCACAAAATAATTCACAGTGTCAGTCGGCGGCTGCTAACGCGATACAGTATTTCAAAGATAATAAGAGCGATTCTAAAAAGCAAGGTAATTAGTTTTTAACGTCTCCTTATTATTTTGGGCAACTGTTGGGTTGGTATTTTAAAACATGATTATCTTTTTCTTAGATGAAAAACAAAAAAAGAAGGACAAGAAAAATAGTAAATCCTCACCGAACGGTGTACAAAACACCAAGTCGAAATCTACGTCCAAGTCTAAAAAGAAACCGTCTGGATTTGTATCCAAAGGTATGTATATATACTCTTGTTATATCATTCAGTGTATATTGTTTATTGCTTTTAATACAATTTTATTTGTTTAGTTTTTGGATTCTTCGGCATGCTCATTTCATACATGCTTTTGTTAGTCGTGTTGAGCGGTTTATCCCTGTACGCGCTGTCATACTATGATAAAAAAATGTATGGTAATGTCAAGGTCAAACTTTTGCCTATTTGGGCGTCAGCTACGTCCAGTTTGGATCCTCAGGTCGCTGCCAAACTAAATTATTATCTACAGCACGCAGGGACTTCATTCGATTTTGCTGTCCAAACCAGTATTCAGGCATCTATTAAATCATACAAATGGATTAAAGCGAATCCAACAGTACAACAGTATGTTAAAAATGTACAAGATACGTGGAAATCTCTTTGGGATAGCATATTCAAGAAAGTAAAATCCACGTGATCCGTGAAATAGATTTGAAGAAAAAAAAAACAGCAACGATTTTTTTTTATTACAAGTTTTTTTTTTATACTGTATATTCTTGTTTCAATTAATCTGGTACATTTTCTCATAAACCTATCTTTTGTCTTCTAATAAATATCATTTGATGTATACAATTAAACATTTTTTTGTATAAATACATATTTTTTTTTCATAGAAAATCAAACAAATTGTATTTATAATTTAATTTAATTTTTTTTTATAGATACCTAAATTTATAAAGTAATATTTTAATTTTAATTATATTTAAATTTCATTTTTCATTAAAACCATTATATATATATATAGAACTTCGTAAATCATTATTACAATTTTAATTTTCTTAATATTTACGGCGGGGCAGGAGGAATTGTAATATAATAATATACAATTTACGGTAAAGAAATATTGTTTGTGAATTTTTTATGGTAATTCTATTTGACATAGGCATTATATATATATAATATTAAAATTATTATGTCCAAATAAACAAACATTTTGCTGTAAATATATTATAAAAATATTTACTACTAAGAGAGACGAGTTTTATTCGATACACGGTACATAATATGTTTATTTTATAATGTGATAAGAAGTGTTCTTGACTTTTGAACTCTATTAATAATAATAATAATAATAATACATTATTATTATTATTATTATTCATTATTGTATCTTTTAATAATGTATAGTTTTCATTATTCCAGAAGTATTTCAAATATTATTTAATTTATTAATAATATATATATTATTAATTGTAATCAAATTAGTTAATCACCCACTACTAATGATTTTTATTTATTTTTTTTTAAATACCAAGATTAATGTTATTGAATAATCGTACATTATTATAATCACAGTGCTTAAAACTACGATATTTTATTTTCTGTGTTTTAGATTGTGTTTATTTGGTTTACTGTGTATTTTGTGAAATAGGAAGTGATTTTTTTTTCTCATTAGTTTTTTGTTTTTTGCATCGATTAAATAATAAATTTATTTAATCGATGGTTTTGGTTACAGTTGTACAGTTGTACTCATACCCAGTCGTGTTTATATATATACGATAACTACAACTCTTCCTTAACAATGTAAATATTATAAAAGATTGTATCTGACAAATTGTGTTCAAATAGTTTCTAGGCGTTGTAATACTTTATTTACACATTGGGTGGAAATATTCATGTTACACACACATACAGATAAAATAATTTATAATTTGAACTGTTACAATAAAAGTAAACATAACATATTTTTGTTTTTTGTATTAAATAATCGACTAAATTGAAAAAACGAGATATTTTTATATTCACACTAAACTACCGTAGTCTGAACTAAACACTTTCACTATAGAGAATCTAGTAGTATATAATATACACATAAAATCATTCGCATTACTTTTTTGTTGGATATAAATTAAATTCCATACAAGTTTAAAAATCAACACAGGTAGTTATCGTTTTAGCTATATTTTCTAAAACCATAATACCATACTTTTAGTATTTGTAATATACATTTTCATTGATTTTTGATTATTTTTATTCGTAGAAGATAAATCGTCTTCGGTTTTAAAGACAATTTAATTTTTAATATAAGAGTACTCGTCGTAATATTCTAGGGATTACTTTTTAATTGGTTTTATTTTGTTTCTAGGCACATTTATTTTTTCTTATTATTGTTATAATGTTGTATCATTTGTAGGGGTGTGTATGAATCACATTGGAATATTATAAGTTAAATTTGATTGTCTCCTATTGATTTTGACAAACGATAATCAACTTTATATATTGTCGGGGATGGCTTCATAGTATTCGTATTGCTCTCGTATAGTGCGATATTTTATTTTCACACATATTTTTATACGTACCTTGGGTAGGTGGATGTAATATACGTTTAGCTTGTCTTGATAATATTATTATGAGTGTTTGTTGTTGCAAAATACGAATTGTAGAGTTTATAAATCAATATATTCCCTTTAATATCTTATAGTATGACGGTGAAAAAAGTTTATGTTGCTTATTTAAAAAAAAGAAATTAAAAGGTAAAACGGGTATTACCCGTGACATTGATTAATTACAATGTTGACATAATACTTAACGTTATTTCATACCTTATTATGTGTGTCGAATAAAAGTATTTATTTATTAATGTAAAATATAATTTAAAACTTTTAACAGCAGAAAAAAAAATTAAACGCATGTACACGAGAATAATATTATACTAATTTCGGGAGAAGAGGGAAGTAAAATAAACGCGCGTTTCCTCTTATACTCATACAGTCTACAGCAGAAGTTCACGGGTCGACGCGGACGACTTTTGCAAATTTTCAACCGCCGGTTAGTATGTACATTGTACATATTGTAACATAAATGTTTCAATTCTTTCTTTTAATATATTCAATATGTATATAATAGCCACGCAGGAATATATTAAATAAGTAGCGATACGGTGTAAATGTCGAGGAAAAATATTAAAAACTCATTTGCTGACATCAGACTTAAGTGATAGGTAGGCCAGTGCGACTTATTACGTGTAGCTCTCGCTTCTTTGACCAATTGTGTTGCAGGAGCATCTTCAGAATGGTGCTGTTGCTCCCCCCTCCCCAAAAAAAAGAACACTATATAAGATAGACACTACAACCTTCAACATTAAAGATATTTACGTATTTTGTTATAATTTGCGAATTTGCGATGAATATTAATAATTTAAAAAATCCTATCGCATCTCTGTATATAAATTTTGTAGAAGTTTATTTATCATTCTTTCGATCCTCGGATTAGATATAATAGCAAATATAGTACTATGTAATAATATTATTTTGTATTTGAGTTTTGAAAGAAACTTATTATAATAATCATTGCTTAAAAAAAAGAAGTGTTCTAAGCAAAATTTGGTTTAGTTTGAATTTAATTGAAAAAAATTAATATTGAACAATTTTAATTGGGATATAATTTAAAAAAAATTAATAGGTATATTTAATATTTTAATAATTTTTGTACAGAAACAATAAATTATAATATTGATTTTTTTAAATTATTATTAATTAAATTATTATTTACACGGAAATAATAAATCCTGTTAAAAACTTAGTGCTGCAAAAAGACGCGAATATTGATTAACGATTTTAATATTTAAAAATATACATATTTAGGTTTTAGTGTACATTCGATTAAATTATTATAATGCATTTTCAGTTCTTATAATCTAAAGTTATCAATTTTATAACCCTCAAATTAAAAAAAAAAACCATAAGTTTTATAATTTCTTTACACCAAAAAAATTGACCCAATTTACGAGTATGCTACTAATTTTATTATCCCTCGGACTTTCTACAGAGCTTACATATATAAAGGAGGAATGAGGATTATATACAATATACATGTGTTTATATATTATATTCATTGTTGGATGATAATTTATTTAGTATAAGTAAAAAAAAGTTCATATTATTATAAAACATCAGTAATAAATAAACAATACAAAACACGATTAAAAAAAAAAAAAAAAATAATAATACATAAACTCGAACAAAACTTAGGAGTGTTAATTTTAAAACTGAAGATATTATGTACATTCGAGCATATATGGGTATACCTTATCTTATTCTAAAATATCGAGTCTGTAGAGTATAAAGACTTAAAACTATAAAATATTATTATTTTTAATATTTATATATAACAAATATTGTTATTGGAGATTTTCGAAATATTTTCATGTAAGACAATCCGAATGTCTACCTATTCAGTCTGTCGACATCCTGTCTGTAGGTACTCTATGAATTATAAAAATTGTACAACAATGATATTACAATTCTCGAATACATATTTTAAAGTTTGAGACTTCTCAATGCACTCGAAGGCATTCAATATCCCGTTTGACCCTTCGTCTTTCGATCCGCGGTATTGAGTATGAAATGAGATTGATCAAAATTAATATAAAAATAATAATATTACGCGCAGCGAAATTGAAATAAATAAATATGAACTTTTTTTTCTTGATTAAAAAATCGGTATGATTAATGTTGTATGTCTGTAGTTTGTGCTGATATGCCTTCAAGCCTCAATCTCACTAACATTGGCCTGTAAATGTCCGGAGTGAATGGCAATACCATGCCCTTGGCTTGTATTTCTCCTTTAACGACGACAATATAGTAAACGTTTATTAATTTTATTACGTATAATATTTACAAGAGCTACTGTTCAACTGGCTATTGAGAATAATAATTTACCTTGGAGGATCATGGAAGCAGCGATTGCTGTTGGGATACCGACGGTTTTCGCCATAGCTGTATATCCGTTCGCTTCACCGTACGACACGAGGGTGATCGATTTTTTTTCGTACCGATTGCCGGGCCACAAAACGCCAATATTATGATACAACACTACCAGGTCTCGTTCGTTTTTACCTATATGTACAAATAATGATACATCATTGTACAACGCGTTTGTTTATATATGTACGCGTAAAGATGGTATACATAAAGATAATTTCGAAGCGATGAATTGAGAAAACGTATCTAACGGCGAACCGAGTTTTAAAACGGGTTCCTCCGTCAAGAGCCCGAGATCTATGACTTTATCCAAAAAAGACGGACCAATTTTATCAGCTATTTTTGATAATAAATTTTCGTAGAATATGTCGATATTGTTGATCTCCAACAACGTGCAGATCAATTGACGCTGTGTAAAAAAATACAAAAAAAAAATATAGATGCGGACTGAAGGAGATATGTACGCATATAAAATATTATATTTGAGACTTTACCCATGTGATGTCCGGGCCGTTAGGATGAAGAGCGGCATGGTCCTTAGAATCGATGAGATGCAATGTTTGAAGTATCTTCATCATTTCGGAAAAACCTGTACCGATGTTATGTATATGTATCCAGATCGAATCCATAGGATGATTTTCGCGTTGTACGAATGTAATATATACAGAATTTTTTCAATTCATACCTTTGTAGCGTATCGTTCCCCTGAGCATAGTCTTCACTTCTGCAGCTATACCGTAGAGTTTGGCGTATCGCGTGCTGTCTCGATTTGGGAAACCCTCGAATGAAAACCCGGGAAAAAAGTCCAGTTGCGTCGTACTGTTCATTAGAGCACCGCCGGAAGGAATATTAATAATCTGAAACGATTGGGTCAAGTGTTTTACAAAAATGTTTAATACGAGTATAATATAAGAATAACCGTTGGATGCGTACTTTATGATCGAATAAATATTTGGCTTCGGATACGGTGTTCACAAGTGCTCCACGAGGGAACCACGAAAATTTGTATCTCAACGGGTTGTTCGAGTGTTCGGGAGCCGGCAAACCTCCGCAGTACGATACGAACGAGTCGATTTTACCGCCTTCTTCGTGTATTTGATCAATGCATTCCATTGCTAGCAAATGATCGATACCCGGATCCAAACCGACTTCGTTAACTATGGTTATACCGGCCTCCACAGCTCTGAATCATAATATAATGATTTAATAACGAATGAGACGAGACAGTTGGGACGTTCGACGCGCGATGTACCCATACCTGTCGTGTAACTGTAACATTTGATCCGAACAGTATGAAGCTGTTACCATATTCTTTTTTAATTCTATGCACTGTTCAGCTACCAAGTGATGAAACTGACTGGGAAGAAGTGATACTACTAAATCCGTTTGCTCGACGAGCTGCTTTAGGTAATTCACGTCGTCCAAAATGTTTATTTGAGTTGGCTGTACCCTGTTAAACACGTTCGCCAAGCTATTGGCCTCACTTATATCCACAGAACCTGTATGCAGACAAAACGTTTAAATACAGACCGTGCGGGTGAATAGTCGAAGATAATAATTAATAACCGTTATACGACGTATAATACGTAGTAGTAATCCTACCGAGTATGATCATGGTCGATACGTCTCTTAACAGGTATTCTATTAAGGGCGCGCACACGTGGCCAGAACCGAGAACCAGTATTCTTTTGCCGGCGCTATCGACGCTGGAGGACTTAAAAGAAGCACATTTATTAGTCAATCGTAGCTCTTTGATGTATTCAAACCGTTCCGTCAGCGAACCGTTGCTAGCGATAATTGCCTGTAATACAATGGGAAATAACGGAGTTTCATTACCATTAGATAGACGCGTTTCGTAAGTACGCAGTTCGTAGACCGCGTTGTCCCAAACGCACTTACTCCCAAAACCGTGGGCGAAAACGTGTGATCGTCGAGTGGTCTCGTCGCGTCGGATTGAAGTATGTTCATGGCGTAAGGGAGCACTAGGTTCCCGAACAAATCAGTCGATTCCATGGGTAATTGCGTGGGCATATTGTCTATAGAGCACACCAATACTCCCTGACCTTTGAAACTGCGAATGTGAATCGGTTTTCAACTGTTACTGTACACCCGTACGCGTTACGCGCGTGTCCCTCCCGACGCGGTGAATTTACCTTTTCGTGTCTTTATGCAAATGCGCGTCGTACAAACAAAACGGATTGTCGATGGTCGTGCACTCGTTCATGAATTCGATGGAACCGCCGGGATCGGCGGATATGTCGCAGATACCCAATAACCTGTGAGGGAGCCCCGGAGCGCCTTCCGATATCGGTATCCACGGAAGTTGAGACGGAGTCAACAACGATTTCGCGTCCGGCACCGTTAACAATTTGGAACAGTCCGGAGCCCAATATATCCCGTTGATGATGACCGAAGCGAACGGAGCGATCTACGTAAACGCCGGAACGCCAAAACGTTATTATCGCCGTAGTGCAAGAGTGACGGTAAGTGAAAAATCAAAAACCTTTTTGTTAAAAGTTGATTTGTATTTGGACGGATACTGTTCGTATTCTTCTCGGTCGTATCCTCCGTCTTCTATCCTCTCTAAATAGTCTTTACGCGTCACTACACACGCGTAAAATTTCGTACTGGCTATAAAACATTAACACGATATTCATACACACACACACACACATTATTCGAGTGTAGCGATATATTATTATTATTATCGTCATCATCATCAAGAATAGACATAATATAAAATGACCTCCGTGTTCTGCGACTTTTTGAAGCATAGACGGCGGTACGTATTCGTGCGGCAGCTCTTGGAATATTTCTTGTGCGCCTCTAGACACGTTTCCCGAACTAAACATTTCACACGCGTAATCAACAGATTGAAACCCCAATAATGTTTTATATGTATATATATTTTTTTTATTTTTATTTCGTGCGCCATAGAATATTTATGATATTTGAAAAAAAAGAAATCTGTACGTGTAATTTAGGTTGATTAAGTATTTCTTGTAATTTTTGATATATACATATATATTTAAAAACTTGTTGGAACAAAAGTTATTAAAAATAGTGTTTTATTTAATATATAATCTATTTAGAAGCCCCGGTGGTTTACCAGATATTTATAGAAATGTCAAAAAATTCCCATAAATATTGAAAAATATAAAAATTTTCAAGTCGGCACGGGTTAACCTTATCTGATTGACTCAAAAATTTCTTGTAGTTTATTTTTATACGTAAACACACCGATTTAAGGAAGGAATGAGATTTGAAATAAAATATTGGAAATAAATGAACACCCACGAACGTCATGTCAGCCCCCCTTCCTCATATCGAAATCATGAATTTTTTATGCCTATAATTAGCACGGAATTAGCATGACAGTCGTGAAACTCATGGTGTGCTAAATTTTGGTATAAAAAAAATGTCGAAATTTAGAGTTTAAGACGTGTGGGGGCTGGTGTGACGTCACGCCAGCTCCCCCACAGTTTGTATATTATTTTAAAACTAGTATCGTGCAAATTTTAGAATTTTAGGCATGCCAATTCATGCTAATTCCGTGCTAATTATAGGCATGAAAAAATTCACGATTTCGATATGGGGGGGGGGAGGGAGATTGGCGTGACGTTCGTTGAACACCCTGATTGGCAATTATGTGTGTACAGTGCATGAAAGTGTTTACCCCGTAAAGACGAACGTAATGGGACCTATTGATTTAGGCATCATGCCCAGTGCAATCTCATAACCAGCGTCCCTCAATGCTTGTCTGGCCATCATGGAATTTCGGTAATTGTGAGCGGGCCCAATGTGCTGTGAATGCGTAATTTACGATTAAAGCGTATAATATATAAATATTTTTCTGACGGCCGTTGCACGCGTTTTATAAACTCACCATTAACGGTGTATGGTGTCCAAGAGCCAATAATCGTAATCCCAAGCCGTGTAAAATGTTTATTATACCGGCAATTCCGGCGTATTTGCCAAACGCCACTACCCTGTTGCCCGAGGAATCCATCAGTTTTTCGTAGTCTATCAGTCGTATGTTCTTTTTGAGAGAGAGAGAGAGAGAAAGAGAGAAAGAGTGAAAAAACAAACGCGCGTTATAAAAATGGGATATTTAAACGTTGTATACTTTATCTAAAATGGCGTCCAAAAGGGACATATTCGCCTCTTGAGCTTTGATCGTGTGCGAAAACATACAATACGTTTTGTTCGGCAGTAACAAATCTATTGGTACTTGTTTCACGCCAAACACCACTGACGCCTCGGTTATGTCTTCCTGTATCACCGCTCCGGCGTTTACGTATGCCTGTAATTTTATTTATTTATTTTTTAAATATCGATATAATGAATAACGATAATGTATTATTATTATTATACCGACGTATCTTTGTAAATATTACATAGTGTTAACAGCTGAGTTGTAAGTAATTTTGCGAAAATATTTTTCGAGAAAACTCCGTCCTGGATGATTTTTTAATAACGTTTTCGTTTTCTAAAACTTACTCGACGGAAAATGTCACATTCACCGCGTACATATCGATACGTGTTCTTATATATTCTGTAACTATTAACTGCCATCCCCGTTTGGACAAGATAGGCGATGTAATAAAATCGTACAACGAATACCTTTATTATTATAAATGGTATTTATTATTTTAGATTATGAGCGGAGTGAGGAGGAATGTGTTGGTTTTACATTAATGTGTTTTTTTTATGTTTGTACTTTAAAAATTCTATCAGAAGAAGTGCTCTGACCTTTACGCGTAACACTATTTTCCGGTAGAAAAATGCATCTAGTTGGTATTTTAAAGAGTTTTTTTTTGATTTTCTCAATACTTTTTCTAAGAGTAAAATATAAAAACTACCGAATGACATAAAAACGGTAAAAACGCAATTTCGTCAAATTCGATTATTATCTCATTATTTCTTCGTAATTTTGAAATAAGTGGTTATAGAAACCAAAAATTGTTACAAAATATGTAACTATATTATATTAAGGAAAAAAAATATCAAAAACTTTTTTTTAATTTTTGAAAAAAAAAAAGGATTAAATATTTAAAAGAATATCAGACTTTTGTTATTTCATTTATATTTCAAAAAATCTTGAAAATATTTAAGTCCCAATTTCTTTTTAAAACAATTTCAAATTTTTCGACAAAACGTATTACACCGAAGCTCCACTCAGAATCGTTTTATCGAACGCATTGCTTTTAAATTTATTGTATAATAGCAAAACTCTAAACTTTTTATCTAAGCAATTCACTTAAGCGTAATCCACAACACCTTACGGCTCGTTGTCTTTTTATTTTTTTACGTTATAATCAGAGTTTAAATACCCGTTACCGAATATAAAGTGTTTTTTAAAAATGTAATTTTTTAAAAATTAAAATTTTTAAAAAATATAATTTAACCAAAAGAAATTACAGTATTTTAAATTTTTGATTGTTATTTTTTTTAAATATGTAAGTATTTCGTTGGATAATTTATTTACTATACTCAAAATACCTCGTTTTTCGTACGTGTAGTTTATACATTTGAATTATGATTTTAATTTAACGTCACATCTGAATATAATATTTTATGTAATGCGACTTATTGTTATATCGCGCCTAACCAGTGTAGACGGAGACAGTAATAAGATATATCTTTGAATTATTTTCGATAATATTAATTTATGGACGATATACATAATTTCATCTCGTATCTGTATAATAATAGAAACATTGATGTTTAGTAGCGCGCAATTAAGTTCCTACAAAATACACATATTTTAGCAATTTCTTTCGGTTTACAGATTTAGAATGAATCTCGTCGTTGCAGGGCGTGTAGCCAAATTTTTCGAGATGAAAAAATAATATCAATTGCAGTGGTAGGTAAGTAATAAAAATTAATTCGATTACGTCAGACCGTCCATATGCGTCTAAAACGTGAATTTGGATTAAAAAATAAAAAAATAAATCATAAAAAAACTTAATAAAAAAAAAAAATACAAAACTCATAGGTGATCCATCTGCAGTATATTTTCCTTTGTGCTGTTGAGATGGAGGTCAAAAAAGTTATCGCAAACGCGCGGTCTTGTATTTTACACGTGTAATTTATGCGTAAAAAAAAGCAAAAAAAAAAAAAATGTATCGCGCGTTAGACTTTTAAAATATGTATTATTTTACACCGCGAGGGATTTTATGGGGTCGATGAAATCGAGGTAGTTTAAGGGTATTGGAAGCGAAGTATTTTCTCTTTTCGTCTTGCACACACGAATCATAGTGAAATATTTTCGACATATCGATCGATCTATAACGATGCGATAAAGATTTTGAAAACAGATTTAAATTCGTTGTGAATTTTACTATAGAATGATTTTCCCACATTTATATATTTTTTTTTTAATAAATCCATAAAAAAAAATTACTCGAACAAATTTAAAAGAATTCGTTAATAATCAATTTTTGAAAACCTTAAGATAAAAAAAAGATTATGAATGTCGCTTAAATAAATTACTCGAATAACGATTTTATAGTTAATGTACTGTAAATTTAAAAGCAATGATAAATCATTGCGTTCGATAAAGCGATTCTTAGCGGAGCTACGGTGTAATATTTTGAGTATATAACAGAAGCTAGTCATTTTTATGCGAATTAAATACCTCAAAATTATAATTGCTATAAATAATCTAAAATTAAAAGAGAGTTTTTGAAATTTTTTTTTCTTAACATAATTTGGAGTTACATATTTGGCGAATGTTTCAAGTTCCTGGAACCGCATTAGTTTCAAAATTACAAAGAAATAACGCGATAACCGATTTCGAAAAAATCGCATTTTCATTGTAATTGTTGAGTTATATTTTTAGACGTCTTTGAGAAAATCGAAAAATGATCTCTCTAAATTATCAACTAGAATTGTGACTGCGAAGATCGGCGTATTCCTTTTGGTAGAATTTTTGGGTACAGACATCAAAAAAAGAAAACAACATTGTAAAACCAATGTTTTCGCTCCGCTCAGAATCTAAAATGATTCTAACGAATCTAAAAATCACGCGTGCAAGACGAAGAGAGAAAATATTCGCTTTCAATCCCCATTAAACTATTTCGATTTTTATCCGAAATCTCAAACGCCGCTCGTTTCCGTAAAGTGTTTTATTTACTTATATAATATACGTATTAAGATTGCGTTCTTTGCCGGACGATTAAATCGACGATCGAGGGGGATATCGCCGTGGATCATTCTCGCCGCGTTAAACATTTTTTTTTTTTTTTTTTATAAAATGCGACTTTTGAAATAACCCGTTTTCCGTTTCATTTACATTTCACTGCATATAACGTACACGTCTATCAAAATATCACGTACATTTAATACGTACGCACGCGCGCGCGTATATTTATTTATTTTATACTTGAACGGGATAAGCTCTTCTATTTGCCGGTTGAACGATCACTTTGACTCCGTTTCTGGTCAATTCGGCCACATTGGCTGGCGCGAACGGCGCTCTCCTCTCCCATACCGATTGATCTTCTCTTCGAATGGCTATCACTTTCCCGGTCTACACACACGTAAACGCGCGTTTGTATTCGAAATAAATTCGGTATACTGTGCACACATATATATATATACATATTATACGAAAAAAATAATATTTACGTGTTTTTTCCGAACCGAGGTGAAACCGTTGTAACGTTTGAAACTCCTTAACATAATTATTATTGAAAATGTAAATACTGGCGTTTACGTTAACGCGGGTCTGCGCCTGAAAAATTACATATAAAAAACTTTTTAATTTTTAAAAAAATTGCGTCATTATTACATTTATTACGGTCGAGAGACATGCGCGTGTTTACTTTCAGTGCGTGTTTTGCTCTCGAAACGAAGAACTAACAATATTATTATGATCAATAAAATAATAGTTTTAAAGCGAAAACATTTATTTTATCGATAGAAATAAATACGATTACGATTATGACGTTAGTAATGTTAATTGAGTTGTACAATGAAAACGGTCAAAGTCTTATTATCAAACGTTAGTTTTTTTTCTTATCGTTGTATACTGAGCGAAAATAACGAAAAAAAAAATACTAATTAACGTAAGTATTTTATAATTAAACATATATAGGTATGTATAGATATTTAGGTTTTTTTTTTTTTGTAAATTGTAATACATTTTTTATTTGAATACGTAGAATGTCTCAAAATCAAACATTGCACAGATTGTGGAAATAAAATAAAAAGGGTAAGTATAATTTTAGTGAATAAAATATATCAACGTCCGGCATATTATTGACAATGCCGATCCAGAGTATCTGTATTTCGTACAGCATGAAATTTAGTACATAAATATATAAGAGAAGATATCTTGAGTTGTATAAAAAGGGACCATTAAATGATATTTTAGATAATACGTTCCATCAATGAATCCGTTTAATAATTTGAAAATAAAATAAACACTATGACTCGTTTTGTGTTAGGCAGATTTGAATTAAAGTAGGATCGATCATCACCATTTATCGCAATGACTAAATGTTGTAATTGAAAAAATAAATTTTGTACTTCATTTAAATCACCATTATATATATATACTAGAATATAATAAAAAGACGTGTATTCAATCATCGTTCGGACATTAAATACATGTAAAGACATGTATTTATAGTTTGTTAAACATTAGAGAAACTAAAATAGTTTTACGGTTATTTATATTTATATTTCTTTATATTCGCACTTGAGTTCTATTCATTTTTATAATTTATATATTACATTGCGGTGTATGTTTTATGAATTATATATACTCACATAGGAGCATTGTTCCGGTTAGACAGTAGCTGGAATATGTTTTATTTCTTTTTTTTAAAATTTATTATTCGAATACTTTTAAGTGCCTGTGGTCTACGTATCTAGATTTTCTAAAATATTGCTCTATAATTAATCTTATTCTGAGAGTTGTCGTTTCCCTTTGTGTAGTCCAATGTTCTTACAATCGCTCGGCACCATCATGACAGACAAACGTTACAATTTTATAAACACACTTGGATTTTATGTACGAGAGTTTTATATGAAAAGCAAACACACAGAGAGGTTGTTTTGATCTCAATATTATATTCTTTCGAAACGGTACCAGGTGTTTTTATTTCCCGTAATATTTTCAAATGGCAAAATAATAATAATAATAATAATAAACTTACAATTTTTTTTTTAAATCGTCCCTTCTACATAATGATATTAATTATTAATTTAAAAAGAGAAGTAGAAGGAGTGGCTTTTTTTTTGCTTTGGCCATTACGTTCAACGTATTTCTATGTATTTGACGTCTAATAAGTTCGATATGTATTCCGATGTTTCAAGAATTCTTTATAAATCGTTATAATTTTGGAGTTTTTTTGAACACGTTTTAATACCGGGATAATAAACTGTATCGCTGTAACGTTTACCGAATACCGAAAACTTATATGTTGTATAAAATTTGATAAATAAATTATTAGAAAAAATATAATGATGGATATTTCGTTGACATTTCAGTATTTATAACGTAAAAAAAAAAAAAAATAAATATTTTATTTTATTATAAACCATACAGTTGCGCGTGTGTGATTTTTTTTTTTTTTTTTGGTTTCATTAATTATTACAGTTACATAAATGTACTACGTGTACTGTATGAGTTGTGTGTAATATTATAATTCATATTTTTTTCACTTTTTATAAACTAACATATATATATATATATTAGGTACGCAATGGAAATTCGAAACTGTATACACGTATACTTATATTCGATTTGATTATTTTACGTGTTACGTAAATGTTGAATACATATTTTTTGAAATAGTTGAAACGTTAATTTATAAAATGTTTTTTAGTATTTTAAATAATATTATATCGCACGTAATTATAATATTGTAGTTATATTCGAGTAATATCAAATTTATTTCTTGTACCGGCCGTTATGAACTCATGAGATACGTTGCGCGTCGTCAGTTCGTTTTGATAGGAATCGATTCGGTCGAAAATGTATTTAAAGTCTTGAAATTTTTATTGTCATATTGAAAAGGAGGTGGGCGGGGGAAATGTACGCAGACGTTTTTCAAAACAAACGTGCAAAATATTTCTCTAATTATACCTATAAAATATTTTTAGATACACTTTGGAAAATATTACAAGCATAATACGATATTGTTTATGTTGAGTATTTTTATATTATCATTGATCGAGGCCAAAATAATCTACAAAGTAGTAAATAAATCTACGATCGTGTGCTAATTATTACGACGGACTCAATCCAAAAACTATACTTGAAACAACTTTATAACTTCTTCGAGCTGTTGACAGATTCCGCATTCACTGTTTACCGCGCGATTCTTTGAACTCTATCGATACGGCTTTGCGCAAACATTTCGCGTCCAGTCGCCGCGCACGACGGACGATTATATTATAAAAATAGCCGGATTAGATAAATGCGCGAAAATGTGTAAAAATACATCTGTTTAAAACTGTATTTATCAGCGTGGTATTAATTTTTGGATTCGTTTCCAAAGTTATTGCTGTACGTTAAATGTAATTAATCTCGTTTTAAACCCAACAACGTTTTGGCAAATTAAACGCGTAAACTTTAAAAATCATTACGCGTTAATAATTGTTGATGACACGCGTTAAAAAGAAACCAAAAATTCGCGTAGGAGATATTAATCCGTGTACAATAGAGGAGAATCGATTAAATCGTTTGATAAACAGAAAAAGTGTCGTTTTTATATCAATATTACATTGGACTACAATATGTATAGTCAACGGTTTTGGATTTATCTATTGCCGAAGTTATTGCGCATAATTCATTATTTAAAAAAAAAAAAAAAAAAAACCGTGTTTAATTCTTATTATTTTACATAAGTGTTTTTTGTGTGCGATTAAATGACGAATAGTACGTAAGATTCAATATCAAAAATAATATCAATAAAATAAATAATAATTACGACGAGAATTTGTAGTGGCCCTTCTGGCTCGACAATACACGATTATTAATGTCACGAATTAAATGTCGAATAGTGTGTAAGATTATTAAGGACAACGTAATGGAATAAATGAGCGAACAACAATGCAAATCCACGGCCTTCCTCGATATAAAATTAATAATATTACAACTATGAAATAACAACGAGCGAATGTAATACTTGTCGCCGTACAGCGCACACTACAGGAAAGCCGACCGGCCAGTTTTTACTTAAATTTGTATCAATACACTCAAAAATAGTATTCGATTACACGTTTAATATAAATCTAATATTTAAACGCGTACTACTGTATCTATCTACTCGTACGTCGTCGGATTATCAAACCATTATTTATTTAAAACAGAAATGTCTGTAATACAAACGGAATGATTATCCGCCAATATACCGGGAGAGTGAATAATATTTACAATTGCACGATTTACAAAAACGAATAAACTACGAACACTACTCCTCCCCCCTCCCCCTAAAAAACGATAATTCGCGAGATTTAAAAAAAACGAAAAATCGTTTTACGCGGTGATAACGTACGAACGACAACGATTCCGATTAAAAAAAATATGCGACGACGAGTGATGATACGGGGCCTTTTGATAATGACATATTATAATTATATGCATAACAGCGTAAGCACACATGTACAAAGATCCGTTAATAAATAATAGTAATTTTGTTTTATTTATACAAACAAAATAAATGAAGCTAAACATTTTTTCTTTCGTTTCCAACGAGTATAGTTGTATAAAGTTACGAGATTATTTTTTAAACATTTTCAAAAGCATTACCAAATACACGTGTGTGATATAGATTTATAGTGTTCCTATAATCGTTTTTCCCGTGACACTTGAATCGTTGTTTGTCCCACTCGTTAATTTTCGAAACAAATAATCATCGGGCGTGTGATTTGTGAAATTAATTGACGAATATTTTTAATCTATATACGCGTTAGGTTTATGGACATTTTCCTATTCAATTTTAAAAATTCATTTCACTCGTATTTATTTTTTTTTTAAGGTATCTTTAAAGCGTACGATATAATTATTATTAGTTTCGCGCACACGTGCGTATAACGTAATCGTAATCGGATTTATCGATTTTCACCAATGATAAATATCTATTGCGATTATACAGCAAATTTTTGTTTTTTATATTGAAATTTTTGGTAAAAAACAAAAAATGAAGAACTGGAAACGGAATAAAAAGAATTTGTAAAATCGCGTGGCGAGTAATTACGCGCGCACATTGTGTATATAATATATATGCGCATTTTATATAAATTATAATAGTAAAATAAAATTCGTTTAAATTTTGTTTATCGACGCACAAAATGATGTGATGTGATAAACGAGTCAGTGTGACGAGTGCGTAAGGAGTCTATGGAGAACGCATAATATTATGAAATAACTATAGTTGGATTCACCGGTTATGTAACGTTATAATATGTTATTTTCTATTACACAATCAACGGTGACGTACAAACGGATACGAATATCGACTTTTACGAAAAGTAAGAAGAAAAAAAAAGTTCATACGAAATCCAATGTGAACGATATAATAATCGCGGTTAAACCGACCTTATGTTTAAATTCGCAATAAATATTAATTGTTTTCATATGGATTTGATCAGTGCCGAAATTGCACATTACGGGGGGGACTGGTGTGCGAGCTCCGTTTCGGGGACTAACGAATAAATTAATATTATCGACAGCGGGAAATGGTTACATTTATATATTTAAATCGTTAAGAGTTTTTTTTTTTGATAACTCATTGCGTCAGGACATAATTTAATTTAAAATTTTGTACTAAGTCGTATGGTATTATAAAGATTGTTTTATGTTTGAAGTCCGCGAATCCTTTTGGACCGCAAACCGTGGTTGCGCACGTACGTCACTGATCATTGAATAACTAAATGGAGGTTTGGGAGGCCGATGTTCGATGCACACCCAGCAGTCGCAGCTCTGGATTCGAATTATTTACAATGTGTTTGTCGGTGGATACTACCACGCGATAACTCATCGATATTAGTTTAAACGTATTATTGTCACGTTGTATTTATAAAGTATATAAATACACGTGTGTCGTGAACCGTTATAATCGAGCAAGTCGAATAAAAAATAGGTAATCAGGATTTTTTTGTTTTTGAGGGTTCCAAAATTTTTTTATAACAATTTTATTAATCCAATATTTACGATGTTAAGCCTTCAAAATAAACAGTATGCGTGTTACACACATTTTTCTACAACACGAAAAATATTGGGAAAGTATGTTTTCATGATCAAGATTTTCGACGAATCATTTATTATTATTATTATTATTATTACAACTACGATAGTAACCCGTGGTGGTGGTGGTCATTGATGTTTTTAAAACGCCACGATACATTTACGACGAGCGTGTATTTATCACGATAATACCAGTTGCCGTAAGTAGAGTTTTTTTGCGTGTAGGATCGTGAAAAATTAAGGAGGCCACTAAATTGTTATTTATAATTATCGTTCAGTGTGTTATAAACATAATCCACGAGCAATTTTTTTTTTGTTATAAAAGTAAAAAAAAAAAAAAAGTAATAATATCTAAAATTCTCTATAATTTTAAACAGACAAAATCAATATTTAAGTCTAATTTTTTTTACAATGTTTTTTAATGCTTTTTATTATATCGATCGAAGACCTTTAACTATATTGCTAAAGGTCGTATACATAGAAATGTCTTATAGTAGGGTAAAAAGCAAAAAGCAAAAAAAAATCTTAAATTTTACCACAAATTAAAGTCTTTACTCACTGATACACTTTACAACCGTTATTATCATATACATATGTGCACGTTTTAATCAATAATATTTAATATATAATATTTAGGAATACACTGTAGATATATTTTATTTATTAAGATATTACTTTTGGCGGGTGCGCAAGACGCATTTTATTTTATTTATATCATATAAATGATTTCTTCATACTATTACCTGTATTAGTCATTATACAGGTAAAACGTAATTGGTGTATATACGGGACACCGAAAATTTAGCTCGAGGCACTTCAGCTCCCGGGGCGTCGTCCTGGTTGCCCATGCTGGAATTGCTTCACTGGATGATTATTATAATTACGCGTAGACAAATCAAAAAAAAAATTTTTTTTAGTTAAAAAACCGAACGAATTTTCAAGTATATTATAATAATCGAAATGTTCGAACGACGGCGACGTGTATGAAAAAAAAAAGAAGAAATTAAAAAAACCTTTTTTACGAGACGCGTGAAATATATCCGCCGCCGTGGTCTCGTCGTACAGATGGCGATCGTAGTGTGCGTGTGCGTGCGTGTGTGTACACCAAACCGACCAGCCGTCGTCACGCGGCCGGCCGGTCGTCCGTGAGCCACCTATACCGTCGTCAGTCAGTGCGGATCAGCGCTCGAATCGTTTTCGTCGTCGGTCGTTTTGTCGCCCGACACCGTTTGCCGTCGCTCGCATACACGACGTTTATAACACCAACCTACGCCGTCGCCGCGCGTTTTATAACTGCGATTTTCAAAATTGTTTTTAGACACACCGGTCGTTAACACGTATACGGATAATATTTTTCATTTTCTGTTTTCCTCTCTCTTCTCCACCCCCCCCCCCCGGGGTAACGCTTCTGTAGACGAGACAAAGAGAGAGAGAGAGAGAGAGAGAGAAACGCACTTTCAAGGAGTTACAGTACGGACATGGTCGTCGTCGTCGTCTGGTCCCAGTGTTTCGTATTAATAATAGGCCGAGAATGTCCCCTGGGCACCGCTCCAACGTGAAACCGCCACCGTTGTTTTCGTGTATTTATCATAATATCTAGATTTCTGTTTAGAATTTCGTTAAAAAATTAAAATAAACACACTCGCGCGCTCGCACGTACGCGCGTGTGTGTGTGTGTGTGTGTGTGTATAAAAATCGTTACAAAAGAAAAAAAAACGACCGCGACGATTTTTTTTTTTTAATTGAAAATTTTTAGAAAAAAAGAAAAATTAATAATTAAAAAAAAAAAAAAGAAAAAAAAGTACGGCTTACGATTAATAGTACGGCGGGATTCATCGGTACCGTCGCCGTTTCGTCCAGCGAATCTGATGCATGGATACGTTGATCAGAAACATGCCGTCCAAAAAACAGTACAATCTCGTGCCCAACGACGAGTACGACACGAGAATACCTATGCACCCGGAAGAAGCGTTCGAGCACGGTATTACATTCCACGCCAAGGTGAGGGTGATCGCCCTGGCCGGTTGGCCGGCTGGCGATCGTTTTATTTAC
The DNA here is from genome assembly GCA_032441825.1 of Chaetogeoica ovagalla. Lineage (NCBI taxonomy): Eukaryota > Metazoa > Arthropoda > Insecta > Hemiptera > Aphididae > Chaetogeoica > Chaetogeoica ovagalla. Next base: position 15,024,742 of record CM063725.1, on the reverse strand, counting down.
TCGTTTAACCGCGGCTGTTATTGGCCATCGACGCAGTAACGACGAACATAATGTTAATTGTGTTAATAATACTGTATTGGTAAAAAAAAAAAAAAAAAAAATAAACCCGAACGTTCAGTAAAAAATCGGCCCGTATATACAGCTATTCTACATGGCGCGAAATCCTAGTAGGACACGACGTTGTTTTTGTCTCGATTGGTTAAACGAAAATAAATAATAATAATAATAATTCCACGCGGTTTATCGGGAAGAAAAAAAATAAATAAACAATACGGCGAGCACGACGTATCCGTTGTCGATAGTTTTCCGGTACACGGGTAATTCGTTGTACAACAAATGCGATCGAGTGTTGTAGTGATATGAGAATTCACTTCTATTTGTCTCGTTGGTATTTTCATATACTCACGGGGCTGTATCAAGAGGCGTGTCGAGTACATTTCGTTCAGCTCCTCTCCCTCCCCTATTTAATTACAAATTGAATTTTGTGCGTCGGCCGTATTTTTATTCGAAAAAAACTTTGGGGCCGAGGAATTCTTAATAACGACAGTGGTAAGACACGAACGACTTTATAAAAAAAAAACACTGTTGTGTTTGAAAGGATTGTACACCGTATAGCCAGTTCTACCTTTATCCTAGGGGTACGAACTTAGGGCCTCGCCGAATAATATGAATCACATCATTAAGATTATTGCTTCTTTAGCGATAAATTCGGCTAACACGAGTTTTTAACACTCGAATTCCCCTTTTTTTTTTTCTAAACGTATCTATTGCGAATTTGGTGTTCGGATGGATGGTCGCCGGTCGGACTCAAAAGCAGCGGCGTACAGTTTCGCGGCTCATCCGAAAAGTTTTTAAATTTTTGTTTGCTTAATGGTTAGAATTATATTTTCGAAGCTTGTATAAATAGTTCGATCAATCGAGGAGAAACGAAAAATCACGATCAAAGTCTTGAAAAAAAAAAATACAAATAAATAAATAAACAAATGGAAAAACTGTAGCCAATTCTCCTATAATCGATGCGATTTCAATTCTCGAAACAGCGATCAAATCATCCATAAAATATACTTATTATTTGTATACATTTTAACGTTTTCACTCGCGTTTCTCGTTTGCTTTCTAAAAGGGTCCTCAAACTCTGTGTGCCCATGGGCTTCTGCAACGCCTAAGATAGCTCGGCCCGTAGCGTATTTTATAAAATATTATATTTAAAAAAGGCTTTCTTCCTATAGACTTTTCTTCGGCAAAATCATTTTATGAATTTATCGTGATTTCTTCGCTTTTTGCCGTATCTCCGTTCCAAAGAGAAAACGAGTGTACTACTCAATGTTTCGTCGGTGGTTTAAAATCATTTTTCACCCTTGACGGTTTTCAAAACGATTTTTCTGCAGATGATACAGTATTCAGCAACTGGAATCGTCAGATGAATAAAAAGAAAAAACGGAAATAATTAGAAAATGTTTCTTGTAATCCGGGAGTTTCTATCTAAACTTATTTGTAAATTTTCATATTTGACAATTGATATAATTTAATGTTGTTGTTTTCCTCTAAACGCGCCTTTAAGTCAATGCGTGTTCTCGAACGAACGAAAAGCTTTTTTTTGATAGTACTTTCTTAGGAATTATTTTTTGTCTTTCTCGTCTAACGGACAGTATTATAGTACGGCCCTGAATTCCCGCAAAAATATACATTGCGCCGTGTGCGCGTTCAAAACGATAAACGTTTTTTTCTTCTTCCGGGTTTCTAAAAGTTTTTAATTTAAAATAAATCCTAGTGAATGAAACGCGGTAAATTCTCAATATTTTCTCAATACGAATGAAAATATAAAGATTGTGTTCAATTCGTACGTTTTGCGGATGTTACAAAAAAAAAAAAAAATGCCGTCATTTTTTTCCTCGGTTATTATAATGGTAACGTAACGCGTACTTTTAATGCGTCGTATCCATTTGTACAGCTTCGTATATCCGTTGAAAAAAAAAATTATATTAGTCACTCGTATTACACGCGCACGGCATAATATAATATAGTCACTGTAATAATGTGAATATTTTAAACTGGTATTTGAATTTCATCATGCAACGCGTATTGCATTAATTGGGCGGGGAGAGTGTATTTATATGCGTAATATTAAGGAAGTGTTTTTCTTTTTCATTGGTATTGGTCTATAAATATTATTTTATAACGAGATGCGTTCAATTCAATTTAAATTTACAATTTAAAAATGACAATTTTTACACACACACAACACCACACGCGGTATTATTATAAAACGTAGATTTCCAGTGGTAATATATCACTATTATACCACGCTTAACGATAGAATCGTAAAAAAAAAAAAAACAAGTTTTTCATTATAAATATACATACACACTTGTATTCTGTATTCGTTATAGAACACACACACACACTTTAAGCGAATGATTCTCATCTGATGAAAAACATTTGCTGCTCCATACGAATGTATTTTTTATTCAAACGAATATGTTTTTTTATTGACCGACAATTCACATCGTGTGTACACGAGTAGCAGTAACAATTACGATAGTTTAATAATTACAACGAAAGACTTAAACAAGGCGCGCGTTATATAATCTGTGGCAGTGTTTTCAAACGATACATAAGCGTGTTAGAAACTCAGACGCATTAATTAAAACCCCATTAAAGCGCCATTTGTTATTTAGAGTATACTTAGTCATTTTGTGCGTAAACCAACGGAAAGTAAACACATTTTTCCAATGTCCTATTGGAGTTCAATAGTTTTTTTCCAAGCAATAAACACGAAATGATTGCTGTACGTCCACGTATATAATTTTACTGGCCGTCCCCGCGCGGTGCATTTCGTTGCCCGTAAAAATGCCACATTTTTGTATGATTCGATTTGTGTTCAATTCGTTATTCAATACTCGGTGTTTGGGTGTTCAAAACTTATGAAAAAAAAGAAAAGATTTAAGTTTGACTTTGATTTTGATTTTATTTTCAACTTTTCATCACACACTTATCGCGTTTAATTTACATTAAAGTTTTCATTCATCTATATTATAAAATGCTTATGGGGGAAAAACAAATAATAATTACTTTTTTAGCTCGGTTAAGATGACATGTCGATCTATAAGAATAAAACTTCATCGATTTTTTAAAACTTATTTCATGGTGGACATTGTCGTCATAGTCAGTCCGCGGACTGGAATAACTTCGTTTTCGCTTAGCGTTCTTTCCGTCTCTTTTTGCCCGGCTCCTAACGGGTCGTAGCACGATACGTTAAATAGCTTATCTCAATTTCATGTCCAAATGGTAATTTCAGTTAGAGATTATGAGCGTAACGACAGAGAGAGAGAGAGAGAGAGAGAGGTATTATTTGCAGGGTTTGTAGCAAATATTATTCATAACTCGAAACATGTGTTTACATTTGTAGGATTGGAATTTTCGGAATTTTCAAGAATTATAATTTATTAAAACGTTAGTCTTCGATTCATTACGCTTTTTTGAATATAATAGAAATAACAGCCGTTGATTGAAATCACGAATACAAATGGAAATTATGTGTTCACAATGTAAATAAAAGTATTCGAATTTATGAAATACTTTTTAACGGAATAAAATATGTACGCGTCAATGGATAAGGTAAAAAAAATGTGGCAAAAGAAAAAAAATGTGACTAAAACAAGGAAAGTGACACGGCCTATTACCGTATATATTTATTATATATATAAAACGTTACGGGGAATGCAAAAAAGATGGTGACACTCTAAAATTTGTATTCTTCTCCAAGCGGAAAGGTGCTTTATAGTGTGTTTTCATGTCGATAAAATACATTCGGCATTCGCGTGACGTTTTTGTTAATAAGAAGTCGCGTTTGATGATTTTAAAAACTCGTATTCTATACGGAAATTTGTTTAGTAGATTATTTAAGTGCGTGTATATTGTATATAGTATACATTGTATATTAGCACGCGAAATCTAATGATTTCACGAACGGTTCGGAGATGAAGTGAAAAATGTATTTTTTTTTTGAAGATTCAACCGTTATGTAGCTGTGTGTACTGTACCCGTGTACGAGAACGTTGTTTATCCGAAACAGCGAGAAATCGGGGAGGAAAAAACAGAAAAACTGTGTCATCATAGGTACGCGCGTCTGACGAGTATTTTTCTCGTCATTATTCTACACAAGAAATATGGAACAAGACGATTAGTTATGGTCAGAACGAAAGATTCCGGTGCTGCGACGCTGAGAGAGAGAGAGAGAGAGAGAGAGAAAAAGCCAAACGCATTATTTTTCCATAATTAGATAC